>BMAU01018758.1:2787500-3392500 GCA_019973935.1 Trichonephila clavipes
AGGTACTTTCAGTTGCATATGAGAAATATGATTTGAATAATTACATTAGTTCTGAAAAGTTCAATACACTTATTCGTTTTGTAATACAGGAGAACTTCATTATTTTTGAGAACAAACTTTCTAAACAAATTTAAGGATTGCCTCAGGGTGGCCCAGCCAGTAATAGTCTCGCTAACCTGTATTTACACCATTATGAATCAATTCGAAGAAAGGAACCCTCTTGCCTATTATTAAGATACATAGATGACTTAATTGTTATAGATCATGATAGGGAATTTAAACCTAACATTAATTTTTATCCAGAATACCTAAAATTAATACAGACGAATATTAACTCAAAGAAAGTTGAATTTTTAGATTTGGATTTAACTATTATTGACAACAAATTATATAGCAATATTTATGATAAAAGGGAAGCATTTAAATTCAATGTCATAAAGATACCAAACTTCAATAGTTTTCTACATATATCAGTACTTAGAAATATAATTTTAAATTTTCTGATGAGAAATAATAATTTAACTACGCACAATATTGATAAATTCAAAAATATCCAGAAATTTATATTATGTTGCATACAAAATGATTATCCCATCAACTTCCTGAGAAAATATATAGATCAGAAATATTTCTTAAAAATATTTTTAAACTCGCGTAAATGCACAAATCCACCACACAACATTAGGTCCACAAAGTCAGCTTGTTAGTGGTCCAGCTGTGAAGAATTTGTGCATTCCACACACAGGATACATTTTAATACACACACACTTGGAACAATATTTACACGACTACACTTTAAAATTATTTATTGCCAATTAAACATTTATATGTCCAATCACACATTTATGACCAATCAATCAAGCAATTTTTTTACATGTGGTCTGGTTTGCATCTAATGCCAAGTGGTCAAACTCTAGTGTTGGATCAAGAATCGTTTGGATTGACATGGCATTGGTTAAATCTTATAGCAAAATATGAAATGCTATAAGAAATGGATAGTATTCTTGATGGGATACTCTTTGGTGAGTTTTTAATGATTTACTCTATTCATTTGGGAATATATTGTGTTTTTAATGTGAACATTCGGTTTTTAGAAATTTTTAGTTTGAACTTTCGGATTTTTTTAGTTTGAACTTTCGGATTTTTTAGCTTGAACTTTCATATTTTTAACTTGAACTTTTAGATTTTTTAGCTTGAACTTTCAGATTTTTTAACGAACTTTCAGATTTTTAGCTTGAACTTTCAGATTTTTAGGCTTGAACTTTCAGATTTTTAGATTGAACTTTCAGATTTTTTAGCTTGAACTTTCAGATTTTTTAGCTTGGACTTTCGGATTTTTAGATTGAACTTTCGGATTTTTTGTTTGAACTTTTGATTTTACATATTTTTTAATTTGAACTTTCGGATCTCAAATATTTTTTGATTTGAACTTTCGGATCTCAAATATTTATTTTTCTACCTATACAACTATTTTAAAGATGGGTGCATCTCCTTGGGCGTTTGATGGTTCACTTATATTATGCACTAAATTGTTTTTAAATTTTAAAACTGTTTTTAAATTTTAATATTGTAATATCTTTCAGAATGCGATGGCGAATAGTTTTATTTTTCAAGTATAATGATTTAATTTTAACTTTTTAATTTAAAGTATAATGGTTTAATTTTAACTTTTTATTTAAAGTATAATGGTTTAATTTTAACTTTTTAATTTTTAATTTAATTTTTTTGAAATTTGGATATTTTCCAATTAACTTACCAAGTTGCAATAGGGGGAAGGTTGGCGCCATCAAACTAGTTTAACCCCACTTATCGGTCCTAAGTCCGAGATTGCACTTGGATATGTTATAAATTTTCATTTTATTTTATAATTTTTTAATTTTGTTTGAAAACGATGGAATATTATCTTTTATATTCGCCATTGCTATTCTGAAGTGTTTTGTTATTATAGGATTCATATATTTCAATTTTTCAATTGATAATTGTGATTGTTTTTATATATTTAAATATATATATATATATATATATATATATATATATATGTGTGTGTGTGTGTGTGTGTGTTTGTGTGTGTGGGGGGGGACGAGTGTCTAGGGGTAATGGTGAAATTCTTGACGAAAGAAAATATAAACTAAATTTAAGGAACAAATCAATTTATTAAAAAAATAAGGAACATATAATATTTATAGATTTAAATTACTTACAAGAAAATAAATGAATAGTTAGTTCGGAAAGAGAAACAGGATTCACCTGTAGAGATGGAGGCGTCAAGCATTGCTGGGTTTAAAGAAACGTTGTTTACGAATGCTAAGAGGCGTCGACCTCACTGAGTCGTGTCCGGTGTGCGAGTGTAGGAGATCAAAAAAAAAAAAAAAAAAACGATCCCGCGCTTAGGGATTATATGCGTCTGACGTCATCGCTCGAATCCTTTCATTGGGCATTGAGATGCCTCATGCATTTGACGTCAGACGCTCCGAGTTATTTGATTGGCCTCTTGATTCAATTCATTTTTTGGAGGGTCACCATCTCTTACATCTCTCTCTTTCGAAGTACGCTAAAAATTTAAAATATTCCAATTATTCGAAATCGATAAAGTACCATTTCCTACACACACGCACACACACACACACACACAGATACATATATATATATATATATATATATATATATATATATATATATATATATATATATATAACTAAGATGTACTATAATACACTAATTTTGCCGAATGTATGTTTTATTCTTTGCAATATACTTTAAGACGAAAACCATTTCACTCCCCTCAGTTTCATATTAAACGTTTTCACTGTATATTCAAATGTGATCTTTATTTTTAAAAAAGACAGAAAAAAACATTTTTGTTTTATTCTCAAATGAATCCTAGAACATACATTTAAAAAAAATCTGATCCGGTGTGATTCGTGACGTTTTGTCAAGACATAATGATGAATGATGGAAAATGTCATCGCTGGTTCGTAATGTGCTGCCATCTAATGTCCAAAGCAAAATCTACTGAATTCCTCAGGTGAGTTATCGAGCCACTGCTTTGAACTACTTGTCCGCAGAAATGCAAATGCACTTTCGTGTTCTCAACTAAACCAACTAAAGATTATATAGTGATTAAATTATTTTATACTTTCTTATTAAATCACATAAGAAAATTTGTCCAGTTAAATTGATTCTTTTGGAAAAGTTTTCTTTGTGAAATTTAGTGTGGTATGTAAAATAGTAATTCGAAATAAATACTCACATACAGCATGTTCAATTCATCTCGTTTGAAACTTTATTCTTTAAATTTATTTTTTCTTTTCTTTTTTATGAATGTAGAAATTCTAAAACTTTTGTTTTTATTTTGCAACTGCACCTTAGACAAGTTAATAGAGGTTCTAAAATAATATAATAACGTTCAATTTTAATGACTTCCAGTGTTAAAAATAACTCTTTACTAATATTAAATCACTATTATACTAAGTTATAAATTATACTAAAAATATCCCAATGTTATTCATTTTATCACATTTATTCTTATGAAATAAAGTCATTTTAAATACATATTAACTATGTTCATACACACACGTTTACTTAACATTTTTAAGACATGTTTTGCATGTATGTGTGTAAAATCAAGTATTTCTAACTGTTAACATGAAAATAAAATATCATAATAGAACGTTAATTTTAACAGGACTGCCGGTTGATATATCGGCTGATGTAAATGGCACAGAAAGAATATTCAATTCCATCATATGCAATGGACTTGTTTTAAAAAAATCACCAAGTAGTTTTTTACAATTGATGAGTACTAAAATTTTCTCGTTCTCCTTTACCTTCTGACAACTAAGATCATCACTGTTCAGCAGATAAAAAATACATTATCTTCTTTTCATCAGAGACCAGAAGTATCTAGTCAATGCAATGTGATTACGCGACATCGGTGTGTATGGAGATGTTGAAGAAGTGTGGAAACAGGTAGTGAAGAAACATGGTGTTTATATGCGTCACTCATTATCATATAGAAATAAATACAGTTATATACACACAATATACACAGTAGCCAAACTAAGGACGAAATACACTACAGTGTGCAAAGTCTCTGCGACGTACCGCAATGAGGACAAGGATTATGTACAAGGGGCGTACATATCACAATGAAAAGTGTTCGTGAAACCCATTCTAAAATGGCAGGTTATCAGAGCGTGTTGTTACGAGCAACTTTCAAATGAGTGTCGCCTCCCGAAACTCAAGAGAGACTCCTGGTTCAATGTTTCTGACATAACTGCAGTAATTGCTATACTGCATATCGCTCATAGGTAGGTATTGTAATATCGGACCAAAAGTTCAATACCGGTATATATATATATTTGGTTTTTTTTATCCTAATACCGGGATAACAGTTTTAATTCCGGTAGTAGAAATTTTAGAGAAAGAAAGAAAACACATGTGTTTCTTTGTTTTATTTGTCAGTTTTATTAGAGAAAGTAAATAAAACAAAAAATAATTTTTAACTTATAAATTATAACAGTACATAAAGAATTACAAAAAAGTAAAGGAACACCTCATTTATTTAAACCATAGAAAAGTGTAATAAATATCACTATCAATGAAAAGTTATCTTAAACCTTATATATTATTGTCTTATTCCTCTTCATTATTATGGGTTATTATTTATGACTATATATATAACGAACCAGAAAAATATTTTGAGCCCTGAAGTATGATATGCAAATTCAATGTCAATTACAAACTCACCAATTTAAAAAATATCGAAATATTACGCACTTTCTTCAAAAATACAACCTTGTTTTCACAGATACGAGTATAAGACGACGAATCCTGCGCGTGTGCATTATGGCTCAGAGCTGTAATAGGATATTTTTGACCCGCCTCTTTGAATGATTCATATATTTTATCACTGATCTTGATTGTAGGATGCAAATTTATATTCACAGTCTAATTAATTTCCTCCGTTAGGGAGACATAAAAATAAAAACGTATACTATTTTGCTATGCTAGGGATCCCTGAACATATAGTGGAGGAAACTGTTAAACATTTCTGGTAAGTACTGAAAAAAAACGATATTTAAACTTATGAATACCGGTATTACAAAATTGTATAAATGGCTCTAAATACCGGTATTCGGTATACCGGTACACCGGTATTGCAGTCCCTACTCATAATGTACACCATGGGCTGTGAGCACAAGTCCAATGGTTACTATAGTTTATCGTTTTGGGTTAAACAATGCACTGTTGCTTTTCTGAATATGTCTCTCTTGTTCTTGCCGTGTATATAAGGCAGGTTTTGGATTTTAAGAATTTTAAATTTCGATTATTTATACAAATGTAGATACGTTTAGATTAAATTAGTTACTTATCTCGTATAAAGTAATAAATAGAATGCAACCTCTATGATACATGCACAGAAACGTAAGCTGATTACAATTGATGATATCAATGTAATTCATGTCAATTCAAGTTTTTTGCCCAGATGTAAGAAGTTTAACAATTGCCTGTTTATTTTTTCCATACTTATTTCTTTTCTTATTACCATTCTTATTCTTAGCATTTAATCTTAAAATTCATACCATTTCTAATTCATTAAAATAGGAAGATGTAAAATGGAGAAAACCTCTAAAGTTTTAGCACACAAAGGAAACATTGACATTTTTTCGGGAAGATAACTGAATTGGGTCTGTTTAATGTGATTAAAGTTCAGTTTAAGTAAGATATTTTCTCAGTTCGATAATTCTTAATGGGCCTTCTACGATGTTCTAGTACTAAAGTTTCTGTAAAAGAGATACGCAATCCAGCGTTTCTCGTAGCAGTTTTGCTTCATTCAGTAAAGTAACAATTAAAGTTTCCTTTCAAAGTATTCAAATGTTTTGAAGTCACATTATGCTATCTGAAATGTTCGTTTTATTTTCAATTATACAATCTTGAAGCATTTCAAAAGTCTCTTGCTTACTTTCTTCAATGTTATTTTTCAATTAAATCAATTGTTTGATGAATCCTCGAATTTTTCACACACTGTAAATATATCTTTACCTTCCGTACCTTATAAAAATAATTCATTTCATGATTGTGATGAATATTTTTCATAAAAGCAAAAATTTAGAAAGTTCTGATAGTGCAATGATTCTTCCACTTCGTTTCAATTGTTCTAAAACATGGAGATTTCTTCACGTTATTCTACGAATCGTGATAGCCACCATATTTCTGGAAGCAGGAGTGTTTTATTATGTAATGTATTTGATCTTAATTAGTTCTGTATTTAAAACCATTGCTCAATACACTTTTAAAATCCTTTGATGAATTTGGATAGTAATTCTTCCTCGTCAATGTTACAATAAATCCTTGGCTCGGCAATTCTATCGCAAGGTATATCATACATGCCGTCTAACATTTTTCAACGCTCATTCTAAACATTTTTTTAATACAATGAATAGTTTGTAGTGTAGCTGAATTTAAGGTCATATCCTTTGAGGCGCCTTATCTTCTTGGCAAATTCTAAACATATTTTTTTGGATAACACATCTTCTGGTTTGTCATACACTGCGCGTGAATCACCGTTACAGTTCTGAATGCTTGAACACGTTTAAAATATTCCTTATGTTATGGCGTATTATTGAAGTTATGATGAAGAAATGTGATATTTAAGTAATTTAATAGATAAAGTATTTAATAGATACAATAGTACAACAGTATTTTCGAATGAAGAATGGTTATAATGGTGGTTATAATGAGTTCGTGGTTATAATTAGGAAGAATCAAGTGATGAAGAGTATAACAGCAGGTACGATTCCTACAATGAAATTGATCCAGATTTAAAATAGGGAGACACTATTGAAAATAAATGTTGTATATGTAGAACGTAATTTTAAAGGAGACAACAGGTACACATCTTATCCACTTGCAGATGAACTATAAAAGTAAAACTCTTTTGATGGAACAATAAGATAAAATAAATCCCAAAATTGTTTGAATTTAAAGAATAGAGAAGTTTACTCCTATATGTTTAGTTTTAAAAACGCTACAGATTAAAAAAAATTAAGATCCAGGGAAACCACTTCCGGGTTTAAAGTGTATTCAATATAATAATATGGATGTTACTGCTAAAAAATTGTGTAAAAGTTTTTCATTATGCTTTATATCGTTGAGAATATTATTAAAAATAAATCTTGGCCAAGTAATCCTTCAAAGTGTGTGCTCCCTGTGCTTTTTCAAGTATCATAAAACTCTTTTACATGAAAAAAAAAAAACGCAATAGAGAAATACATTATTTAAAACTTCTCCAAATGAAAAACAAACGTATAAGACAGGGCCACAACTAACTGTACGAATAACTTAGAAAGTCAAACAGATGATCAGTAAATTATTCTGTGGCCTCCAGCTATAATGTACAGTATTTCAAATATAATAACAGTGATGAATTTTTTATCTTCCTAAACGTTTTCGATTCTGGGTCTGGGTTTTGTTCTTCTCTCGGAAAGAGTAGTATTTTAGGTTTAAAAAGAAAACGTAATAAAAATCTCTCATCATAGGATTACAGCAAATCAAAGTGAGTGATATATATATATATATATATATATATATATATATATATATATAAATTATAACAGAGTACATTTTTTATTATGTCTGAAAGTATTTTGTTTTAATTCATTCTAGTAAATTAAGGTGTCCGACTACCCTAAAATCAAGATTTTTTTCAAAAATTGGCAAATTTTTTCATGACTTTATTTTATATACCATTTTATTAACTTAATAACAATACCAAATACTTTATTTTCCCTCCACTAGAACAAAAACTACAAGCGTTTTAGTAAAAGCAAATGCCATAACTTTACACAAGATGTCAAACTTTAAAATGCGTTTTATTCGAAATGTGTTTTTTTCGAAAAACTCAGACGGGGACCGCGATTGCTCAAAAAGTTTTAAAAATAATTAGCTGAAATTTATTGCTTATGTTCTGCATAACAGTAGAAGTGTTTTGATCTTCAGATTTATCAATAACTGTTTTATTTCAAAATTTGCAGTTCTTTATGTGAATATAGTCAATCTTTTTTTAAGCAATTTCGTATAATGACTTAGATAAAGTGCTCTAGTTTTTGTAAAAATTAAAATATCTCTTATCGTGATGGTCACTTCAAACAGGAATAACAAAGTAACACATCAAAATTGAAAAATTGAGAATTTGTTCATAAAATCTTTGTACAGAGCGGGCCCCGTTTATGTAATTTTTCGTACATTTTTACTTGTTTTTTCCCATTTTAATAATAATAATAATTTTTTTTCTTTTACCAATTTTAGGATTTTTTCCTTAAAATATACTAAATAAATATAAAAATCACAAACAGATCTCCATATCTCCTTTTTTTCAAAAAAAAGTTGTCGCAAGTAGTCGGATACCTTAATTATTTTTTAAACCTTTTATTTTCGATATGCTCGCTCTACCCTCGTAGGGTGACCGCGACCCCCTAAAGGGTGTTCCCCACAGTTTGAGAAACACTGACCTAAGAAGTTGCATAATTAAATGAACTTTTTTAAACGTGCCACTGTGTTTTTTAAAGGAATTTCATTTCATTTATTGTAATTTCAAACTTTGTATAATTAGCCATAAAATACTTAAGAACGTTTAAAAAATGCCATACGATAAAGTAATTTTAAACAACCCAATATTCATAAAAAAGATTATGAAAATGCTGGCTCTTAACAGAATTGAATAAAATTGCCAAGTGAAAATAAAACAAACATGATTTCTGAACTTATGGAGAAAAAAGATTTGTAAAATTTTAGAGATTAACAATGTAGAGCTCAGTAATCAAGCAAAATTGCTGTTGGGGATAAATATAATTCATAATCGATTTTTTTTCTTCTCACCCATTTACTATTTTTGCTCATCTACAATCTTATCTTATTCTTCAAAATATAATTATAGATCCTGTTAAACCCCATTTGTGGTGGTACCATGCATCATGCTTGTGTTTGACCCATTTCTAAAAAACCACTTATCCTTTTGTCTTTTGATTCGAGAAGTAGATTTTGTTCAGACATCCTTTTCACTGATACAAAATACTTAAAATGAGGCAATCAACTTCTTTTTCAATTTTTTTTCTTTTGATTGTATCATTTCAACGTTATTTTTGCTGTAACAACTAAATTCCGCAGTTCCGACACTTTAAAATTTTTTTATTTCTATTTCACATTTTCAGAATAAAATTCCGTAATGTTATATCTTTTATTTTACATAAGATCTTATAAAATTATTTTATTTTAAATAGCCTGTTAGTCTTTCACAATTGATTTTTATTAATTATTGGTTATTGACTTTTGCCTATAAACATGGAAGAGAAAAATAATTATCTTACTTTAAATTCTGAAGCTATCAATCGCTCAAAAAAATTCATCTACTATTTACAACCCCTTTCCCATAAATCTTTAGTTAACATGTATATATAGTCTCATCTTTAAAATAAGAACTTCCCTATGTGACAAATCTATACGGAACTTTATCACTAACCTTCTGAGTCGTCTTTTTTAGGGAAATTTAATTCCCTACCTATTTCCAATTAGCTCCAAAAAGAGGACTGGATTCCTTGTTATATGCAGATTAGATAAAGTATTTAAGTCAAACGGAATAGTAAAGTTATAGCAATAGGAGAGAGAGATTGAAGCAGAAAGTTATAATAGTGAAGTTAGATTTATAATTGAAGATTTCTTGGTGGATAATTTAATCTCAGGAAGAGTTGATATTCAGTGTGGTAAATATTGATTTATAATTAAAGTCTCATTAAAGCTTTATATTAGGAGTGAGATTAAAGTTAAATGTTCAATAGGAACATTATAGAATATAATTCTGGGATCTCTTATCGCGGTAATCTCTGCGTGATCGATATTCTAATTGTTAATTAATTGGATCATTAAATATTTAAGTTAATTTAAAGGAAAGACCCTTTTTTATACCTCATATAACTATTTCTTGATTTATTTGTTATTAAAAGTCTTTGATTCTATTTGGGAAAGATTACCAAATAAAGAAAGTTATTTATAAAAATGGCTACTGGTTCTTATATGACTCCAACTTATTCTCGTTCTCAAAGTGAGGTCCAAGGGGACCTTCACACCTATATTTGGAATTAATAAATTTGATTAAAGTCCAAACAGCAAAATAACAAAAGTTATTATTTTTTTATTAATGCGAACTTTGTCACGGACCTGGTGACCAAACATTTTCTAATGTTCGTTATTTTGAACGATAAAATAACCCTTAAATTTAATATTTAAATGCACTTCAGTGTAAAATGACTTCAAATTCGTAATCATTTTAGTTTAAATATATAACTAAGCTTATAAATGTTATCTTTAAAAGGCAGTAAGTGCATTCCATCTGCTTTGTATATTTTCAATTCAATATTTCTTTTGTCGTGTGTTTTAAATTTAGCATTTTTACCATTGTGATGTAAATAGAATACGTTAGTTACTTTTAAAAGCATTCTATTCAATTAAATTTATTTTAGCAAGACATATTTACTTTTCTGAGAAGCTAAATGTATCTAGTCACATATTTATTTTCTATTTTATAAATTATTTATATTTAGGCGCTACTAATTAATACATAAACTACATCTAAAAATAAGGATTTAATGCCATAAAAATAACTATATGGTGTATTAGTTACGCGTTTCACTTTTTTTTACTAGTAATAATTCAATTAATAAATTTAAATACATTACTGTCCCCCATACTGATGAATTATTAACTTTTGTTGTTACATCATAAATAATAAGAGCGGGTGCTTTCTACACTTAACTTTTTAATCAAATCTTTAAATAAATCTATTTTAAATTACTTTCCACATGTGATGTTTATAATCTTTTTAACTAGACCCTATCAAATAAATATGTTTGTAAAGGTTTACTTACCTTAAGATCTCGGAACAGTAAGCTCCTAACTGATAAACTAGCGTCGACCACTTTTTAAATCTTTCCATGGGAGATTTCTTTGATTTCTCAAATATTTAAACACTCAGTAATGTTCTTTATTTTTTATCTGCATTTCATACAAAAACCATTAGCAAAGCTTCTCTCTTATCATCCCTTCCCTACCCTTTGCCTCATCTGCTTATATAGAAATACGTCTTGTATCACTGTGCATATTTTTCAAGTAAATACAACACACCCCTTAAAAGTACAAATTTTAATGCTGAAGTTTAAGATCAAACATGTTTACATTGCTAGCATCTTCTTTTTGCTGAGAAAGTATCTATAAATTCACAAAGAGTAAACTTGCATGATGTACCAAGCACAAATTACACAAAATAAAAGGCCTTACCTGCTGCTGAGAAAAAGATCCAATGGACATATATTTCTGCGCCTGGCTAATTTATTTGCATTTCTAAGACTTCGTTAAAAATCATCCACAGTTTTCTTAGAAATTAAATATCATTATTAAAATGCTTTATCATTTTAAAATGTTGGAATAAATTCGTATTTAGTTATACTTTATTGTTTTGTTATTTTCAACCTTATTTTCAGTTATGAGTTGCTGCAGTCATTAGGTAATCAGGCAGTGAAGAATTACTGGAAAATGGATTTTAAAAAAAAAATATGTAGGGCAAACTTCAAAAAATCTCTTCTAGGTGCTCACTTTCACGATCTATAGTTTCAACGCATCGAATTCCACGTTACTCTGACACGCACACCCGCACACAAACTATTTTTCTTGTTAATACACACATACATACACATTTACTTACACACACACACACATATATATATATATATATATATACGTTTAGTCTTACTGTCTATTAATAATTGCTTTAAGGTGAAACTTATACAACCAGTAATCATTAACATCAATAATTAGTAAGCATTAACATTAAGGAATTAAAGAATGAGACAACGGCGAGATTAAAATTTGTATTAGGACTTAGTGACTCAATATTAAAAAAAAAGAAATTATAAACTTGTGTGGATATCTGTGTTTTGCAAAATAAAATGTTTAGATTCATTTGCGGGTGTAGGGGAATGATCTATATTTTAAAAAAAATCATCTCCTTGATTTTCAACAAAAGGCTTTAACGCCTATGTGGTTCTCGCAAGTGTTTTCTTCAATACTAGTTTATGTAGAATATAAACACGTTTCTAAAGAGGAATAGAGTACACTTACGACCTTTTAAATGAATTTTGAAATATATTTGCTTGATTATTAACAATGCGTTTATTTTAATCAAAACTAAATGAGAAAATGTTGAAAGATATACTTAATTTACAGTCTTAAAAATATTGAGCTTTGGTGCTTCTGATGTATGTTAGATATGCCTCATGGAAAATACGCTTGAGGAATACTTGGATCTATAAATAATATGACTGGAAAGAATGAATACGTATGAAATATTATTTATTGTTATTTTGTTTGTATGATCTTAATCTGACTTCCTTTTGTCAAAGGAAAAAAATCAATTAATATTTTCGATAATTTCCAGATACCTTATATTATTATAGCATAAGCTTTGCTACACACTTTTTTTCTGCATAAAACATTAATCAAATTTTTATTATCTCTGAAAAATTGTATCTTGAAAAGTATGTTTAAATACTTTCAATACATTATATAACTAATCATAATAATAAAAACTAAATTTAAACATCTTTCTTTACTTTATACCTTTTTTGTAGAAAATGAGAAAATCAACTAATTTTCAAACATAAACAATGGTACAAAGTGCATGCTGTAATTCAGAAAAGTTTGTGAAAATATGCATTAAAACGAAATCTAAAATGTGATAAATTTATATTTGGAAGATAACTGATTGTAAAGGGTGTTTTTTAGAGGTATAGAACTTTAAATTGCAATAAAAAAACGATGCATTATTCGATTGACATGCATTTTCTTTTATTCGAAAGATACTCTTGTGGCATTACATTTTAAATATGATTTCTGGCATATGACTGCCACGGCTGACTCGGATGTAGTCCAATCTGGACGTCCAATTTTCGAAGAATTTTTCCACAATTTGCGGCCGTATATCGGCAGAAACACGGCGAATGTTGTCTTCCACATGGACAAGCGTTTGTGGCGTATCCGCATAGACCAATGACTTTACATAGAACCACAGAAAATAGTCTAGCGGTGTTAAATCACAAGATCTTGGAGGCCAATTCACAGGTCCAAAACGGGAAATTAGGCGGTCACCAAACGTGTCTTTCAATAAATCGATTGTGGCACGAGATGTATGACATGTTGCGCCGTCTTGTTGGAACCATAGCTCCTGGACACCATGGTTGTTCAATTCGAGAATGAAAATGTTAGTAATCATGGCTCTATACCGATCACCATTGACTGTAACGTTGTGGCTTTCATCGTTTTTGAAGAAGGATTCCACCAGCTCATAATGCGCACCAAACAGTCAGTTTTTCTTGATGTAACGGTGTTTTGACATACACTTGTGGATTAGCTTCACTCCAAATGCGGCAGTTTTGTTTGTTGACGTAGCCATTCAACCAGAAGTGCGCTTCATCGCTAAACAAAATTCGCTTATTAAAATCGAGAACAACGGCAATCTCGTTTTGGGCCCATTCGACGAATCTACGCGTTGCTTGATGATCGTTTTGATGAATTGCTAAACCAAATTGAGAATGAATCACTTGACAACTGTTAAATCGGTCGCCATCTTGGAAAGTAATGCCAACTTAAACTTCTATACCTGGTAAAAAACGTTCTTTATGTGCAATGTGTGATTACCTCAATAAAACAAATGATGGTGGTTTGAAAATCTGTAACTGTGTAATAATCATTTGCTTATTTCCTGTGGGACAGGTATATTATTATGACAAAATATATTTATTTATGACAAAAATATATGCCATCATCCATCTTTCTAAACTTAGAGATTTCTTGGAAAGATGACATATTTTTAGCTTCATATTAATTCATAGTTTTTTTTTTCTTTTTCAGTGCATATTTACATTTCCTACCTCTATGTGCTATTTTGTGTGTATTTAAATCAAAATATTACTCACTTCATTTTTTTTTTCTTTATTTACCGTCACGTGCTGAACATATGTACATATGTATTAAGGGGACATCATACGATTTACGCAAAAATTTTTAATTTACGAATTTTTAAATTTTTTTGGATAACTCCAATGTATGCATACTATGTTAAACAGATTCTGGGCTCAAAATTTCATAAAAAGCTAGCCATATAATTTTTTAAAGAAAAATATTTTAAATTGCTACTCTTCCTACAAAAGTTTACGTACACGCATGAAAGTTGATTTACAAGTACGTCAAACTAATAAAATAAAATCTGGTATTTGTTTTTGCGTTAACATGATTGGTATTCATACAATACTTCTTTTTATGACTGTTTATTGAAAATTTCTTAAAAAATGTATAAATTCTGAGATTAATTATTTTTTTAAAAAATAAATATTGCTTTGATTCAAAAATGCATACCAACTGTTGTTACTTGTAGTATTAGCAATAGGAAAAAAAAATTCAAAGCATTAGGCGCAATAGAAAAAACGCCTTAGCATTTTAAATGAAGACAAACTAGTTATTTTATCTTTCTGAGATAAGTCAGTTTAAAGTTTTGATTTGCCAAAGGTATGTGAATAAAAACGAACGTAAAAACTATCATAATTCTGCGTTTTTTTAAGTTTAGAACTTTCAAATTTTATGAGATTATAGAAAGCTATATAAAGAATAATTTAGGCTAAAAAAATTTAATTTGATTTTTTTACCGATTTTGGTCAATTGAATCGTGTCCCCTTAAATGTTTTACAAAAGAAAGACAAAAAACGTTAATTAAAAATATTTTAATTAATTAAATATAATAAATATTTGAAACTTCATTTAATTATATGATTTCTTACAGCAAATTATTATTAAATCTATATTATTAGAGAGAAAATTTTACAAATATTTCAAATGATTCTGCAAATATTTCTCTGTAATATTTAATTATATATGTAGAAAACTATTTTAAGTACTTAATGGAAGGTTTGAAACACAATCAATATTTGTTTCTAAATTTAAATTATAATTTTCATTTTTTGTTTTTTTAATTTTCAGGTAATAGTGAGATTAATTGGGTAATTTACATTATTCATGCAGTTCTAAATACGAGTTACTTTATGTTGTATGATTCGAAGTAATTAAATTTCCAATATCGAGAACGCTAGATCTCACCTGAATACATTTTATCTACTGATATACAAGTACATGTTCTTAATATTTTCGTTGCGATATGGTATATATTATATTGGAATACTTTACGTGATTTTAGGAAGAGAACAAACTTTGTTATGCTCGTTTTGCATTTATGTTCCTGAATCTGTTATGAAGATCAAATACCAGAGGATTCTTCAATTTTTCAAAAAAAGTTTTTCATAAAACTTGCTGCAAAAATATATTTAGAAAAAAGAAGATAGAAGAAGAATGTTTTAATATACACCCCACACATACTATAAATTAACAGAAATATTCAATTGAACAAAATCATGTACTATTTTGTAAATCATAAACTTGTGAAAGAATGCAAGATAATATGAGATATAATTATGAATAGATAAAAATATATAAACATACACAATAAAATGCATACATATATCTTTAATACACATGTTTTAACCATTATTAACTACAGTTCATGACTAATTTTATTACATTTCAGTTTAATTTTGAACGATTTACTTCTTTAGTATCTGCAAATACATCATTTACTTTTACATTTTGAAGTAGTATATACAAAAATAAGTGGATATAAAAGATTTCTAAAAATAAGATAAATATTAAAAATAATGTTGTTAAACCCGGCAACAAATATATAGATTCGATGTGACTATATTAAACAATAGCTTTTGCAAAAACAAACAAACGTTTAAACAAAGTTAGAAAACACCTCCCTTCAACGAGTAAACATTCCGAGGATATGTAAGCGATTTATCACAACCCGCTACTACATTTATAATGTATAATGCATTAAATGTGACTGTATGATATTAGTATATGGTTCTATACTAGGAGTGATCTGGTAATTGCCTCACAGATAACCAGAGACGAGTAATTTAACGTGATATATACATTACAACTCTCATATATCAATGAAGATTAGGAGGATGTATTGTATTGTACATTCTATATATTTAGGGTCATTTCTATTATATACTAACACATCTGTTGGATCAAGATTTAAACGGATTTATGGTATATACATTCATTTTCTAAAAGCATTATCGTTGTGATATGAATTCAGCAAATTTCTACCAAATTTAGGCATTGATGAAAAAATATTAGCCATTTAAATATATTTTAATAAATTTTATTAATTTAATATATTTATGTAATTATCACTACTTAATTAGAAAAAAAAATTTAATTGTAATGTCATATTCATAGAATTTGAATTTGTGAATTTTCTATTAAATTTTGAAGGTGTCATTAAAATTAGTGAAGGTGTGCGGTTTCAAATAAAAAAACAAGGCTCAACTACGAGAAATAATTTCCTTAAAATAGATTACAAGTTACATAACATTAGCAGAAAAATGTTTTAAAATGGTGAATTTTTTTAATCATCAGTTTTGTGTGTTGCAAAATTACGTTTTTGAAACGATTTGAAAAAAGACAAAACATATTCTCTTAATTCTCGTTTAAATATAGTATTAAAGAAAAAAATTAAAATTTTGTAATTATCTTAAAATTTATAGATAATTTGGAAAGTTTCTTATAAATATATATTATTTATTACTATTATTTTTTTTCATATTGGAGCCTAAACACGTCAATCGAAGATATAAAGTTTTTAAAGATTTTTAGGAAATAAAACGTAAGACTCCGACTCTACACTTGTAAACAATTACATCCCATTTTTTATGATTCCTACGTTTTAATTAAGAGCAGTTGTATCGTTAATGCCCTACTAGTACGCATGCAATTTTCGTAGTTTTCCATTTAACAGCTTCCAAGAAAACTTCATTAGTGACAACACACATACATGTGTAAAAAAAATGTTAATCTTCATTGATTTTCCAAGAATTTTTCATGTATAATGAACAAGAAGTTATTGATTTAAAAAAAAACCCCTCTGTGACGTGTTTTGAAAATGTGGCGGTGAAAGATTATCAGATGTAATACTCCGTTTGGCGTTGGTTGTATAATTTAAGGCGACTTAATCGGTGGCACCGGCGAAACGTAAAAGTAGCAAAATCTTTCATAAATATTGAGAAGAGGGTAAATATCGTTATCTCTTTATACTGCAATTATCCAGTTTATCTGTTTATTAAGAATGTTGAACAAAATTGCAGCTTCAATTGTGCTAAGCAAGTCAACTCCGAGAAAATTTTGTATTTCTTCTTGGTTTTAATTTATCAATTTTTAGACTGTCTTCAGTTATTTTCTAATAAACAATTATAAGTGTTACAATTGTTTCCTTTAGCTTCGATGTTTCTTTAATTGAACATTTTCATATAAAAGTTAACTGAATAATACAAGACAGGTCTTATATTTATTATTTAGAATTAGATAATTTTTTTTACCACATCTGTTATTAGGCTAAAACTATATTCCATTCTAATATTTTTTAGAGTTTTTATAAGGATTAAAACACACACACACAGTAAATGTGTTTCAATTAGTTTTTCTAAAAGTGGTGACCCCACATGCATTATTCTTGTTATATATTTATCTACTTTAAACTAAATGTTGGTGATACATAATAAATTACATAGTTAACTGGCCGCTTTTTAATAGTAAATTTTAAGAGAATACCTGGAAGAGTTATTCAGTACTTTATGACATTCATGCGGAAATGTTCACCCTTAGTCAATCTTTTAAACAAGCAGAATAAGTGAACATAAAACACTTTAAAAATATAAATTGAAAATGCAGTAAAGTTATCGAAAACAGAGAAATTAACACAAATGATTTAATTCTTAAAAATTCAATAGTTTCAGATAGATGCAGAATTTGGGTTTTTTCTTTTCCTTTGAAAAAACAAACATTCGTTATTACCAATAGAAATTCTCAGACATATGTATGATATATATTAAAGCGAAACACTTACATTTTGGTTAACTATGATGAAGTAGTTGCTGCTGAAAAAATAAATAGGCTTAATCTTGATCACATTAACTATATCAGGTGAGTTATTTGAGTACGCTCCAAGTACAAGCACACAAATACCTTAGGAGGAATGTTCAAATATAAGGATTTATATACAGGGAAGAACATGGAAAAACGTTTTGTAAAAAAAAACAGTCATGTGTGCTTAGACGAAGGGAATAATTAGTGTATTATAGAAATGACATCACACATTGTTCAGCGAATATTGAAACCTGGTTAATTAAAGACACTTGAATACCATTAAAGATCTCGCATTTCTTGATTCATCAATAAATCTATCAAAAATTTAAGGTATTATGAATCAATAATAAATATAAAAACATACTGTCTTAAGTGCTTTAGAAAAAAAAATGAAATTAGACGTGTTTCGAAATACAGTATTTGAATATGCTTATAGCACCTCTTATAACCATCAAATCATATTGAATAATTTGATGGTTATAACCTGCCTTTCACTTAAGGTATCCGACTACGTTCGGAACCGTGATTTTAAAAAAGCGCATAAATGGATAGATTTCGTTATATTTAGTGCCACTTAGATTATAATACATGTATCAAATGGTTTCAAGGACATTTTGATAAAAAAATATTTAAATACAGTATTTCGGCAAAACATTAACTTAGAATAACCTTTGTTCAAAATGTTCTCCTTTTGTGAAAAATGCTTCAATTATAATAAAATTTTGCACTGTATATGGCTCAGACCTCTCTACAGAGGCTCAAATAGAATTTTTTTAAAAATACACATTATTTTCGGAGTTACCACCAATTGAAATAATTATTGGCGTTTTTTTGTTAAAATTGTTCCCCTCTGTTGTCGTAAAACATAGATAAACTCACTTATAAGTTATATATATCAAAAATTCTCGTTGAGCCTCTGTACAGAGATCTGAGCTATATACAGGCAAAATATTATTATAATAGAAGAAATTTTCACAAAAGGAGAATATCTTGAAAATGGATCATTCTATGCTCATTTTTTGTCAAAATATTGTACTTAAATATATTTTTATTGTAATAATATTCTTCAAACAACTTTATATACATCTTCTAATCTAAGTTACATTGGATATCATAAATATTATCCATTTATACGATTTTGCAAAATCATGGTTCCGAACGTAGTCGGATTCCTTTAAGTAAAAGGGGGATAATCATATTAAAATTCATACATACAAATATATATATATATATATATATATATATATATATATATATATATATATATATATATATATATATATATATATATATATATATATATATATATATAAATAAATATATATATATATATGAAAAAAAAACATTAAGAGATATAAAACGCGTATTATTTGGAATACTGGTTTTGTAGGAAATTACTATGATGTATCGAAGTGGAGAAATTATGAATCGAAATGTAATTATTTTAAATATGACGAAACATTTGATAATAAGTATCATAGTGATTCAGATCATTTAAAATTGAGATTTAGAGAATGTGGGGATAAAAAGATGCAAAACCTGCCCCATGATGCAAAATGAACAGAAGAATGAAGAATCAGAATTTAAGTTCTGTAAGACATTCAACTGCATTTATATGTTGACATGTGGTGTTTGCGGATTTAGATATATAGGTCAAACATCAGGAGCTATGAACCTGAGAATCAACCAACATAGATCCGACATTGGAAAAAATACAACAACAAAAAATATAGGAAGAATAGAAATACAACATTTTAATAAACATGGCTTTGAAGATGTTGCGTTGAATATTATTAAAATTGTTCCAAATAAGATAAATAGACTATGGTATGAAAACGTTTACATTGGTATTTATAATGCTATGTATCCTTACGGATTGAATGTGATATGGAATAATAAGAATTTAATACAAGCAGTGAAACAGAATGATAAAGAATCTATTTATAATAGTAGAAATAATAGTAATAAGAGAAAAAGAGTTGGTAAGGGTGGACGCAAAAAGAGAGAAAATAGAGATATAGATACAGTTAAAAAAGAAGTAAATATTTTATTACAAGACTTTGAGAATAGTTTTAGTGTTGGAAAAATAAAGTATTTTTATTTGACTTAAAAACAGGAAATAATAATAGTTTTAAAATTATTAAAAAGTATTAGATTAAAAGATAATCATGGATCACACTTGTTGATGGATTTGTGCAAATATATTGCAAATAGATTAAAAATAAAAATAGACTCTAAGGAGGTTTATAATATAGAATATTGTACTTTGCTATACATGAATAAATCATATAATGGGATACAATTTTCTGAAATATTTAGGAAACACATGGATTTATTTCCGATGAAGGGTGTGTTAATAAAGCGAGCGTTCAAGTATAATAAAAAAATTAGTAGATCAATTTTCAACTATAATAGTATTAAGGAATTGATGGATAAAAAGAATGTTGTTGCAATGAATACAAGAATTACGTAGATGAATATCATGGGCACGTAATAACTGGCAACTTAGAAATTGTACAGGATCAGAAATTGAGAGAAATTATGAGCAAAGGTACTGGTTATCGATTGACTATTTCAAACAGCAATTTAAATGTGAGAAAACAACTATCAGAAGATATTAATAAATTTATTCTAAATGTTGCAATTAAATATAATTTACCTACTCAGGCTTTTAAAGAATATGGTTTTCATGTCCTCAAGGACTTAATGAATTTTAATTTTAGAACAAAAAAATGAAGATTGTTATAGAAAAATTAAGGGACCAATAGAAAACTTATAAAAACACTTTGTGATCGTTTATGTAGATAAAGTACCAGGAAACTATGCAATTATATGTAAATATTATTATAGTAAATTAATAAATGATCATATACAAAATAATAATGCATATGATGTAAGTAAATTTAGTATGAAAGAAATTAACAACAGATTATTTGCATTTGGTAAACAATTAAATATTTCTAGCAATAAAAATTATATATCCCCATATATTTCTGACTCCTAAATTTCATAAGAATCCAATCAAATTCCGCAGTGTAACAAATGGGTTCAATACTTATGTATCAAAATCGGGAAGAATTTTACATACCATATTACAAGATACAATAGACAAATTTAAGGATACTTCTATTATAAAAAACAGCCATGATGTAATAAAGAAAGTTGATCAACAAGAGGTATTTTCTGTGTATGGGTTCGATTTCGAGGATTTATTTAACTCCATTAAAATAGAAGATATAATTCAGGTACTTTCAGTTGCATATGAGAAATATGATTTGAATAATTACATTAGTTCTGAAAAGTTCAATACACTTATTCGTTTTGTTATACAGGAGAACTTCATTATTTTTGAGAACAAACTTTCTAAACAAATCAAAGGATTGCCTCAGGGTGGCCCGGCTAGTAATAGTCTCGCTAACCTGTATTTACACCATTATGAAATAGTTCGAAGAAAGGAACCCTCTTGCGTCTTGTTAAGATACATAGATGATTTAATTATTATAGGTCATGATATAGAATTTAAACCTAACATTAATTTTTATCCGGAATACCTAAAATTAATACAGACGAATTTTAACTCAAACAAAGTTGAATTTTTGGATTTGGATTTAACCATTATTGACAACAAATTATATAGCAATATATTTGATAAAAGGGAAGCATTTAAATTCAATGTCATAAAGATACCAAACTTCAATAGTTGTCTTCATATATCTGTATTTAGAAATATAATTTTAAATTATCTGTTGAGAAATAATAATTTAACAACGCACAATATTGATAGATTCAAAAATATCCAGAAATTTATATTAATGTGCATACAAAATGATTATCCCATCAATTTCCTGAGAAAATATATAGATCAGAAATATTTCTTAAAAATATTTTTAAACTCGTAAATGCACAAATCCACCACACAACATTAGGTCCACAAAGTCAGCTTGTTAGTGGTCCAGCTGTGAAGAATTTGTGCATTCCACACACATGTTACATTTTAATATACATTCCACACACAGGTTACATTTTAATATACATTTTAATACACACACAATTAAAACAATATTTACACGACTATATATACACTTTAAAATTATTTATTACCAGTTAAACATTTATGTCCAATCAGACATTTATGACCAATCAATCAAGCAAGTCTTTTGCATGTGATATGGTTTGCATCTGATGACAAGTGGTCATACTCTGGTGTTGGATCAAGAATCGATTGGATTGACATGGTTGGATGTTATGAACAAAATATGTGTATTTGATATATTAAAAAATGAAATGTCGTGCAATAAGAAATGGATCATATTCTTGATAAGATACTGTTTGGTGAGTCTTTAATGATTTACTCTATTCATTTGTGAATATACTGTATTTTTAATGATTTACTCTATTCATTTGTGAATATACTGCGTTTTTAATGTGAACAATCGGTTTTTAGAAATTTTTAGTTTGAACTTTCAGATTTTTAACTTGAACTTTCGGATTTTTAACTTGAACTTTCGGATTATTTAACTTGAACTTTCGGATTATTTAACTTGAACTTTCGGGTTATTTAACTTGAACTTTCGGATTATTTAACTTGAACTTTCGGATTTTTAACTTGAACTTTCGGATTTTTTTAACTTGAACTTTCGGATTTTTTTAACTTGAACTTTCGGATTTTTAACTTGAACTTTCGGATTTTTTTAACTTGAACTTTCGGATTTTTTTAACTTGAACTTTCGGATTTTTTTAACTTGAACTTTCGGATTTTTTTTAACTTGAACTTTCGGATTTTTTTAACTTGAAATTTCGGATTTTTAACTTGAACTTTCGGATTCTTTTAACTTGAACTTTCGGATTTTTTAACTTGAACTTTCGGATTTTTTTAACTTGAACTTTCGGATTTTTTTTAACTTGAACTTTCGGATTTTTTTAACTTGAACTTTCGGATTTTTTAACTTGAACTTTCGGATTTTTTTTTAACTTGAACTTTCGGATTTTTAACTTGAACTTTCGGATTTTTAACTTGAACTTTCGGATTTTTTTTAACTTGAACTTTCGGATTTTTAACTTGAACTTTTGGATTTTTTTAACTTGAACTTTCGGATTTTTTTAACTTGAACTTTCGGATTTTTTTAACTTGAACTTTCGGATTTTTAACTTGAACTTTCGGATTTTTTTAACTTGAACTTTCGGATTTTTTTAACTTGAACTTTCGGATTTTTTAACTTGAACTTTCGGATTTTTTTAACTTGAACTTTCGGATTTTTTTAACTTGAACTTTCGGATTTTTCTTGAACTTTCGGATTTTTTTAACTTGAACTTTCGGATTTTTTTTTTAACTTGAACTTTCGGATTTTTTTAACTTGAACTTTCGGATTTTTTAACTTGAACTTTCGGATTTTTAACTTGAACTTTCGGATTTTTTTAACTTGAACTTTCGGATTTTTAACTTGAACTTTCGGATTTTTTTAACTTGAACTTTCGGATTTTTTTTAACTTGAACTTTCGGATTTTTTTAACTTGAACTTTCGGATTTTTTAACTTGAACTTTCGGATTTTTTTAACTTGAACTTTCGGATTTTTAACTTGAACTTTCGGATTTTTTTTAATTTGAACTTTCGGATTTTTTAACTTGAACTTTCGGATTTTTTTAACTTGAACTTTCGGATTTTTTTAACTTGAACTTTCGGATTTTTTTAACTTGAACTTTCGGATTTTTTAACTTGAACTTTCGGACTTTTTTTTTTAACTTGAACTTTCGATTTTTTTTAACTTGAACTTTTTTTTAACTTTTCGGATTTTTTAACTTGAACTTTCGGATTTTTTAACTTGAACTTTCGGATTTTTTTAACTTGAACTTTCGGATTTTTTTAACTTGAACTTTCGGATTTTTTAACTTGAACTTTCGGATTTTTTTAACTTGAACTTTTGGATTTTTTAACTTGAACTTTTGGATTTTAGATAATTTTTGATTTGAACTTTCGGATCTCAAATATTTTTTGATTTGAACTTTCCGATCAGGAATTTATTTTTTCTACCTTTACAACTATTTTAAAGATGTGTGCATCATCTTGGAAGTTTGAGGGTTCACTTATATTATGAACTAAACTGTTTTTAAATTTTAATATTGCAATATCTTTCGGAATGTGATGGCGAATAGTTTTATTTTTCAAGTATAATGATTTAATTTTAACTTTTTAATTTTTTTTTTTTCTGAAATTTGAAAATTTTCCAATTAAATTACCAAGTTGCAATAGGGGAAGGTTGGCGCCATCAAACTAGTTTAACCCCACTTATCGGTCCTAAGTCCGAGATTGCACTTGAATATTTTATAAATTTTTATTTTATTTTATAATTTTAATTTTGTTTGAAAATGATGGAACATTATATTTTATATTCGCCATTGATATTCTGAAGTGTTTTGGTATTTTGGGATTCATATATTTCAATTTTTAAATTGATAATTGTGATTGTTTTTATATATTTAAATATATATATATATATATATATATATATATGTATAAAAGGGATTAAGGTTCAGTTCTAGGGGTATTCAATGATCACTCTCGTTTTTCGCTAAATTAACGTTCAATGTTGCACACTTAATACAGTTCTACTCACTGCGACAAACGTTTAACACATATAATAAAATATTTACAATTCGATTAAACACCTCCGGCTCTTAAATACAGTTCTAGTACAATTACTGACACTTAATCTTCACTATAGTCTCAGGTATATGGGTGTTGAGAGTGACCAACGCGTGTCTCTTGTGAACAACGGGTGGTGGATCCCTACTCGGCCACCGTTCTCGTCGCTCTTTTCTCAGCCCCGGAACATCGAACTCCGCGTCCAGAATCCTCTCGCTGAAACCCCTCACCTTAGGTAACTCGCTGGTGGTCTCGTTCCCAGCACCCTCTAAAGAATGTCCATTTCGAAATTTCCCACATATATATTCATATATATATATATATATATATATATAGTCCAATATAAGAATTTTTTAATATATAATCATATACATATACATACACATATATATAAATTTATACACACATATGCATATACATATAAACATTATTCGAAATGTAAAGAACACAACTTTCCTACATATATATATATATATATATATATATATATATATATATATATATATATATATATAATGTAGGAAAGTTGTGTTCTTTGCGATTTCGAATAATTGGAATATTTTAAATTTCCAGTGTACTTCGAGAGAGATATGTAAGAGATGGTGGCCTCAAACGAACTGAATTGAGAGGCCAATCGAGGAACTCGGAGCGTCTGACGTCAAACGCACGAGGCATCTCAATGCCCAATCAGGGATTCGAGCGATGACGTCGAACGCTTATAATCCCTAAGCGCGGGATCGTTTTTTTTTTGGCTTGCTTGCCTTCACTCGCACACCGGACACGACGGAGTGAGCTCGATCAGAAACGGCATTTCTTTAAACCTAGAAATGTTTGACGCCCCCATCTCTATAGGTGAATCCTGCTCTCTTTTTCCGAATTAACTTTTAATCTATTTTCTTGTAAGCAATTTAAATCTATAAATATAATCTGTTTTCTTACTTTAATAAATTGATTTGTTCTTTAAATTTGGTTCATGCTTTCTTTCGTTAAGAATTATATCATTGCCCTAGACACCCGTCCCACAAATTGAGAGCTCGACCGCGATGTTAAACTCGTTTCTTCGTATTAGGCATTTGTCTACATATATAGCAATAGCCTTATTCATTATTTTTTCCTCATGCTCACCTTTCAGCGACTTTTCTTTTTTTTTTTCAAAACGTCGAGACCTCACCCGTCCGTCGGTGTCAATTTCAACTTCCTTTCTAATGTATTTTTTTAAAGTTTGCTTTGGAAAGAGTTCGCCAGCGATCCTGAGTGCGTCGTCAACAATTCCAGTGAAATTCAATTTGCATCGTTCAGGAATTTTGTCGTGATACATTCTATTTTTCCGGGCGTCGTCGCCGAGAATCAGCGAATCGCCAGTTTATTTTAAAGAAAGGCCTGCCAGCGATCCTAAGTGCGTCGTCATCCATTCCAGTGAGGATCAGTTTGCATCGTTCAAGATTTTCGTCGTGATCCATTCTGTCTTTTCGAGCGTCGTCATCGAGGGTCAGCGAATCGCCAGTTAATTCCCGCCAGTGATCCTAAGTGCGTCGTCATCCATTCCAGTGAGGATCAGTTTGCATCGTTCAAGAATTTCGTCGTGATCCATTCTGTCTTTTCGGGCGTCATCACCGAAAATCAACGAATCGCCAGGTCAGTGTGGTACTTTCTTATCAAATAACGATTGCAGAAATTTACGAAACTATCGTCTGTTCATGTCATTTTAAAATTCTTTTTTCATGTGATTAATAACTAGGAATCGTGAACATTTTATTTTTTCCTCACATAAATTCGTTTCGTAAGTGTTTTGTAATAAGAGTATGTTGTCTAATTAGCGGTGGTTGTGGCTAACTAAATGATTTGATTGCGAATAAGAATGATTTGTGAAAATTGTGCATTGTTTTAGATAATATTTTTAGCAACTGGGAAATAGATATTTTGTCTATTTTTTAAAATACTTTTTACGAATATTTTGTGGTTTACTTTTAATTTATGATATGTTATTAATTTTAAGGAATGCTGCTTTGCTATAGATTCTTCCAGTGTGTTTTTATTGACTACATTTCGAGAAATTGAGATATTACTGTCATAATTTTTCGATTTCGTTGTATTAATATTTTTAGTGTCAATTTTAGAATTTTTAGTATTTGTGAATTTTATTCGTATACCTGTTATAATTGTATTTTTATCTACGTTTTGTCTCTCCTCTTGGTTGAGTAAGGGAGCTTTTCCTGCGTTATTGTATAAACGTTTCGCATCCGGATTAAGTATTTAGGGGAAAATTGGGCTTGGTTTAAAATTTTAAATTTGTTCTCTGAGCCGTCACTCTTGATCTTTGGTTGCAAAAATGGCATTTCTTCTCTCAAAGAAAAAGGAGCATCTAATAGAACTCGCCGAAGAGTTAGGGTTGATCGTCGAAGCAAGCTTGACTAAACCCAAGCTAAAGGATCTCATCGTGAAAAGCCCAGATTACATCGAAGATGATGTCAAGGTAATGATCGATAGCATTGTGAAGGATCGCATACGTACAGAAGAAAAAGAGAAATTGCGACGAGAACGGCGAGAACGGCGAGAATATGAAGAGAAATTGCGACGAGAAGAGCGAGAATATGAATTAGAGAAGTTGCGAATACAGGCTGAAAAGAATGCTAATACTATGAATAACCCCGAAAATGTACAAGCACCGAAAGTGATCCACGAAACTTTTCATAAGTTTAATATGAAGGACGATATTAGCTTGAACCTGACATTATTTGAACGACATGCGGAACTGACATTCTTGCCGAAGAAGGATTGGGTACAGAAGCTTATAGGACTGATTCCTATCGACATTGCTCATTTGATTGCCAGAGAGCCCGCGGATAAATGCAACGATTACAACCACGTTAAGGGGTTACTGTTAAAAAGATTTAAATTATCCCCAGAGAAACTTCGTCAACTCTTTATTTCTCACCGAAAATCTAATGAACGAACTTGGCAAGATTTTTTCTACGAAATACAAATATACTTCGATGGATGGATTTCCGGTTCAAATGTAGAAACTTTCGACCAGCTGCGAGAACTAATTATAGCCGACCAAATAAAGAAGAGTGCACCGTACGAGCTTCGGGAACACTTTTTAGATGAATGGTCTACTATTAACTCACCGGCCGAGATAGCAGAAAAATTTGAAGAGTATGAAAGTGTCCGAAGAACATTAAGACCGAAATTTTACAATTCATTTGCCAAGGGAAGATACGAAGCCAGCGGATCAAGCGATACTTACTTTCAAAGAACTGAATATCCCCAGGGTGGAAGTAATAGGCGTGAGAGAAAACATTTTCAATTGAACGGTACCTCCTACTCCGGGAAAAGTAAACGACTAACCTGTAGCTACTGTAAAGGACCAGGTCATTATGCCGTGGATTGTACGAAGCGCCGCAAATGTTCGAAAATTAACAACTCTACAGACTCCTCAATCCAAATCTGCTCACGAATCTCTCGAGAAAGAATTAAGACCAGAAAAATAACCATGGGGAACAAGATTATTGAAGCTCTCGTTGACAGCGGCAGTTCAGTTTCACTCATTCGAGAAGATGTAAGCAAAGGAATCATCGAACCTTCGAAACTCTCGAAAGACATTTCAGTATTGATCGGACTGGGGAAGTGCGAAGTCAAAACAAAAGGGTCGTTCCAGAGAAAGATTGAACTAGATGGAGAAGAATATTCTCTGACGTGGCATGTCGTACCTACGCCGAGTTTGGAATTTCAGGCAGTAATAGGTTCAGATATACTGGAGCAAGCCTCTGTCTGCTTCTATAAAGAAAGTGTTCAGTTCCGAAAAACATGAGGATAAAAACTGTTTCCTGCAAATGCAAGTTTACGAAGCAGAAGTGGAAGACGAAATTGTAGTTCAACATGTTACCAATCCACAAATACGAAGAGAACTGTTTGAATTAATCTCCAACTATGAGCCAAAGAAGACCGAAATGACAAATGTGTCCATGAGAATTATCCTGAAAGACGACATACCGGTTTACCAACCTGCACGCCGCTTATCATTTTCTGAGAATCAGGATGTCAACAAGCAAATCGATGAATGGTTAGAACAAGGGATTGTAAGACCAAGCTCATCCGAATATGCGAGTCCAATTGTATTAGTTAAGAAGAAAGATGGTACCACCCGGTTGTGTGTAGATTATAGAAGACTGAACCGGAAATTAGTCAAGGATCGTTTTCCATTGCCGTTGATAGAGGATGTATTAGATAGACTACAGGGAGCCAAAGTGTACACAACGTTAGATTTAAAAAATGGATTTTTCCATGTTGACGTTAATGAAGATTGCAAGCACCTCACTTCCTTCGTTGTTCCAGACGGACAATTCTAATTTAATAAAGTACCTTTCGGTCTAAGCACCAGCCCCAGCGTATTTCAAAGATATGTGTATAATATCTTCAGAGAGCACATGCGGAAAGGCATTGTAATAATTTACATGGATGATTTGGTGATTCCTGCTGAAGATGAGAAAGAAGGTTTAGAAAAACTAAGGGAAGTATTAGAGGTTGCCTCGAAGTATGGCTTAGAAATGAAGTTTAAAAAATGTCAATTCCTAAGAAGAAAAGTAGAATTTTTGGGCCACGTCGTCGAAAATGGGACAATACGTCCTTCAATTGCAAAAACAATAGCCGTCAAGAAGTTTCCAGTACCAACAACAGTCAAACAAGTGCAGAGCTTTTTAGGACTCACCGGTTACTTTCGCAAATTTATTCCAGCGTACTCTCAAATAGCGAAACCATTGAGTGACCTAACAAGGAAAGACAACCCATTTATGTTCGAGCAACCCCAAATGGAAGCATTCGAAAAGCTTAAGAAATTGTTGACTGAAAGTCCAGTATTAAGCATTTTTTCAGCAAGGAAGAACTACCGAATTACATACAGATGCGAGTCAACAAGGATATGGCGCCGTTTTACTCCAAGAAGCAGAAGACGGGAAATTACATCCTGTCCAATATATGTCGCAGAAAACGACTCCAGCAGAAGAAAAATATAGTAGCTATGAACTAGAAGTTCTTGCTGTTGTCAACGCTTTAAAGAAATTTCTGCACCTACCTTCTGGGAAATCATTTTAAAATCATAACGGACTGTTCAGCTTTTCAAAAGACTATGGACAAAAAAGATTTAGTTACTCGTGTAGCAAGATGGACATTACTGTTAGAAGAGTATGACTACGAGATTATACATCGTTCCGGCCAGAGAATGCAACATGTAGACGCTCTGAGCAGGTACCCAGTCACCATAATTACAAGCGATACTCTCACCGCAAGACTACAAAGAGCCCAACAAGAAGACGAAAATATTCAAAATTTAAAGTCACTAATAGGAACAAATAATGCTACGGACTTTTTATTAAAAATGAAATATTATGCAAATACGTAGATGGCCGCGAATTAATAGCTGCACCAAGGGATATGCAAACCGAGCTAATCAAGTTAACTCATGAGAAAGGGCACTTCTCATCCGCTAAAACAGAAGAAATTGTAAAACGAGAATTTTTTATACCTAATTTAAGCAAACAAGTACAAAACGTGATCATTAACTGTGTATCTTGTATTCTAGCTAACAAAAAGTGTGGGAAAAAGGAGGATTTCTAAATCCTATTCCAAAAGAGGACGTGCCATTAAGCACTTATCATGTAGATTTTATTGGACCTTTGCCGTCTACCAACAAAAGATATCAACATATCCTCACAGTAATTGATGCCTTTACTAAGTTTACCTGGCTTTATCCCGTAAAATCCACCACCCTAGAAGATGCACTAGATAAATTAAAGCTACAACAAAAGACTTTCGGCAATCCCAAAAGAATAATAACAGACAAGGGTTCTCCTTTTAACTCCAAAGGATTTGATGATTATTGTACCGAAGAGAAAATCCAAAATCTGCAGATCACCACCGGCGTACCCCGAGGGAACGGTCAAGTGGAGAGAATCCACCGAACTCTAATCCCCGTTTTGACCAAGTTGTCAATCGACGATCCTACAAAATGGTACAAATTCGTAGACCGACTTCAAAGAATTCTAAATAGCACCTCCAACAGAAGTACCAAATGGTCTCCATTTGAACTATTGACTGGTGTTACCATGAGAAATAAGGAAGACCTTTACCTGAGAAACCTATTAATGGAAGAGATGGTAGAAGAATTGCAGGAACAGAGAAAACTACGACAAGATGCGAAAAGAAATATTCAGAAGATCCAAGCAGAAAATAAAAGAACCTACGATAGGAAACGCAAGAGGGCACCCAGGTATCAGAAGGGAGACTTAGTGGCCATCCAGAGAACACAATTCGGATCAGGTTTAAAATTAAGGCCTAAATTTTTAGGACCATACAAAGTAATCGAAGTTAGACCTAGAGATAGGTATAATTTAGAAAGAGTAGGTAACCATGAAGGTCCTAAATTAACCTCTTCCGCCGATTTAATGAAATTTTATTCATCGGGATGAGATTGAACGTTTTTTAATTCATTGTGTACTGTGCTTCTCTTATTTTTATCTATTGTCATTGGTGTTTTTTGTTTGCGTGAATTGTGTTGTATTTTCTTATCTTAAATTTTTAATGTTCTAGACAAATTATTCGACGTTATGTCAAATCACTGGGGTCAGTGATTCCAGGATGGCCGAACTTGTAGGAAAGTTGTGTTCTTTGCGATTTCGAATAATTGGAATATTTTAAATTTCCAGTGTACTTCGAGAGAGATATGCAAGAGATGGTGGCCTCAAACGAACTGAATTGAGAGGCCAATCGAGGAACTCGGAGCGTCTGACGTCAAACGCACGAGGCATCTCAATGCCCAATCAGGGATTCGAGCGATGACGTCGAGCGCTTATAATCCCTAAGCGCGGGATCTTTTTTTTTTTTTGGCTTGCTTGCCTTCACTCGCACACCGGACACGACGGAGTGAGCTCGATCAGAAACGGCATTTCTTTAAACCTAGAAATGTTTGACGCCCCCATCTCTATAGGTGAATCCTGCTCACTTTCTCCGAATTAACTTTTAATCTATTTTCTTGTAAGCAATTTAAATCTATAAATATAATCTGTTTTCTTACTTTAATAAATTGATTTGTTCTTTAAATTTGGTTCATGCTTTCTTTCGTTAAGAATTATATCATTGCCCCTAGACACCCGCCCCATATATATATATATATATATATATATATATATATATATATATATATATATATATATATATATATATATATATATATATATATATATATATATATATATAATATACACTCAGGAACATTGAAAATAGCGACCCAAGAAGGAAGCTAAGTACAATCGCGAAACTTTGCAAATAAGTACAGCATAATGTGATATGTAAATGATCCAAGTTTTGTGCCAATACGCATGCTCATACACGCCGAGGTGGCGCTACAATCAGGAAGAGGGTGCTATATAAGCCAGCGAATATTCAAAGATTCATGAACGTGACGATTACCCGCCGATTGTAGGAAGACTTTGGTAAGCAAAACATGCCAGGTAAACGTGCTAGAAGACATTTCTCACAGTTAAGCAAGTTTGAGAGAGGCCTGATAATCGGGATGAAAACTGCAGGCTGGTCGACGCGCCGTGTTGCTGGCCAGGTTGATCGTTCGGAGTGTGCCGTTTGAAATTTTTGGGAGCAGTGGACACGAGAAGGTCCCCACGCGTGGAAAATTGGGTCTGGAGCGACCAGCAAGACTACGAGGACAGAGGATAGAAGGATCGTGCGGCAAGGGCTTGTGGACCCCACAGTGACTCGCTCAACGACACGAGCAGATGTAGGCGTAGCAATTGTTCCACAATTTCCAGACACCTTCCAGAAGCAAATCTTAAATCCAAGCGCCCTTTCTGTTAACTCCCTTTAACACCGGAACTTCGTCAACCGCGTCTACACAGTGGTGCCAAGCCAGATCAATGTGGAATGTCACAGATTGGCAAAAGGTAGTGTTTAGTGATGAATCCCGGTTTTTATTTGGGGACAGATGATAACTGTGTACGGGTGTGTAGGCACCCTGGTGAGTGGAACAATGCCTCACACACTGTTCTACGTCATACTGCCCGCACAGCTGATGTAATGGTTTGGGGAACCATAGCCTATGATAGCCGGTCCACTTTAATTGTGATGCGTGGGACCTTAACGGGCCAACGTTACGTTGATGATATTCTTCAACCCCATGTTGGATCTGTCCTAAATGGTTTCCAAGGGGCAATTTTCTAGCAAGATAATGCTCGTCCGCATACAGCTAGAGTTGCTCATGACTTCCTACGTCATTTTCAGACTCTTCCATGGCCGACCCGCTCCCCCGAATATATGTACTCGAATCTAAGCCGCACCCCAAATTCTCAACAAGCCTATATGGAAAATGAAAAATAGTGTAAAATAGTTTAGAACCTGCAATTGCTCTATTTACCCCATCCAACGCATTTTTCTTAAATTCGATTATAAGCCACATTTGAATTTTTGAAACTTGAATATTGGAATAACGTGCGGGTTGGGTTTGATTAAATACGGTATATATATTTATATATATATATTCTCTTCAATTATCACATTTTAATTTTCTAAAATGTAGAAAGTTAGCTATTACGATAAAAAATAACAAGAGAAATTTCTCTAATTTTTGTTACATTTTAATTTTTTTAATTTAAATTTGAAATATCAACCCATTGGGTATGGGGCTTAGTGACGCTGACTACTGTGCCGTAGAGTCTTGGTTTGAATCACGGAGAACGCAAAAATGTTTATAAATATATATTACTTGTATGGTAAGAGTTTACTTTAAATAGCAGTTGATCAGCGAGTCCTTTCGTAAGGTTGGAGGAAGGGGAAGAGACATGGGAGTCTCCTGACCTCCTCCATTGGCTTCTTCAAAATTGGGATGGAACCGAGCCAAACAGTAATGTCACCTGAATGGGGTCAAAAGCTATAGCTAGCGACAGGCGTACATCTTGCCCTTTGCCTCAATGAAATTTGTGGACCTCAACCTGACGTACAGTATTAACAACAATAAATTACAAGAATTATTTAACAGTTAAGCAAAGTGTTAAGTTTAGTGTATGAGGTGTAAGAACAAAAATTAACATATATAATAATTCAAATATATTTTGTTCACACATAATTATTTCATACACATATTTTTTCTTGTAAAATTAATATTATTTTATGATTTTATTCAACTTTACTTTTCCATTTAAAAAGAAAGTCAACATAATATCTCTGTTTGAATGTTTTTTCTTTATATATGGTGCAATTACAAAAGAGGCATAGTTTGTAAAATTATCCAATATTCTCAATCAAAAGAATGCATTTTAATGTTAGATTTTTGAGAAAATTCGTGTTTTATTGATCTTTTTACATAAGGTAGTCCTGAGATTGAAGTATCTGATATCGGCTCTACATACTTTTTGAGTCTCTTTAGTGCTGGCATTCTACCGCCTTTGTGTGACAAGCGACGATTTGTGTGAGCTGAGTCATTTGCTAAATCATAGTCATTTATCACACCATAATCTTAAAGCACAAATGATGCGATTGCATCTGTTGGTCCCCGTAACGATCACTGACAAACGGAATTATTTTAGTTTGATTCTGATTTACCACAATTTGCAATTGGTGCCATACCAGAGAGAGAATTGAATGGATATTAATTGTAATCATTATCTGAAATATCAGAGTTTGCATGCATTTGCATTTATTCGACGTTAGAATGCTCCCGTTATAACTATCCATACTTTCATTTAAAGTTTTCTTTGATTGGTATTCAATTTTTTTTTCAAATTTACGTATTTCCGACCTCTAGATCCAAATAGCCAAACTATACTTTCATATACTCTTCCAGTTTTGAATATTTTTGTGAGAAAGGAGGAAAACTAGAATTTTGTTAATTATACTCTAAAAAATATATATCGGAAATCAGTAAATATTTAAAAACGTAGCATATACAATAATTATTTAAGTAATTTAAGTGAAGAGATACTAATAAGAGAAAATATAAAGATAATTAAAGTAAAAAACAAATACCAAGATCTTTTTGTCACCTTTATATATTCGTTCGGGGAAAGCTTGAGGAAGTTGATCAAATTACAAAAAAAAAATGATTTTCTTGTGTGTGAAATGCCAACACAATAACTATGTAAATTTTCTATAGTTAAAAACTGTAACAAAAAATTAAAACTTAGAAATAAATAGATAGCATCTACAACTAATAGTGTCATTTAAATGAGAAAAATTAATGGGTACTTAGAAATACTTTATACTCACTATACATTTCAAAATTAAATACCTAGTGCAATTAACGCCTTCAACACAATCAGCTCGCTGCGTAGCTCATTATAGTCATTAAAAGCTTTCAAAATCAGTCTCTTGACTCCATTGTGCATTATACACTCATCCCAACTCTTGTTAACGCATGAAGTCCCACTGAGACGAAGTCATTCACAATTAGCTCCTGCGATGCTAATGCAGAGATTTCGAAAGCAGAATTCCTTGGCACATACAGTTTGTAAAGGCGAATGGAAATATGCTGATGTCATATCTTATTCAAGAGATACGGTTAGGGAAGACGAATCGACAAATTTCGTTCTACTCTATTTACGGTCGAATGGAAATTTGACAGCCCGGCAAATAGTTCTCATCAGTGCCATATCAGATTTAGGAAGTGCGAATAAACTGTAAATGGTGAAATAATTTGTAAAACTAAAAAAAACAAACAGTTTTTGTTTACAGTTAGTTTACCGGATATTTTTAAAAGGAGAAAAACCTTTTGGGGTTTGATGTTAAATACCTTTGAAAGTGATGCAAAAATAGATACAATACTTTTCAATAGCTATCATCTATATCATTTTATACTTATATGAGATAATTTTCACACGAATTAAGACATTGTATGTGATGGAGTCGATCAAATATTTCCAGTAGTTGCGCTTAAACTTGATACTTAAAATCCACATTTACTAAGTAGGAAAAAAATACACAAGCATAAAAAAGTCGCAACACACAAATCAAGATATTAACACACGGTTTAGATGACGTTCAGAAAAACAGCCCTTTTCATTTACAAAATTTCGTTTATTTATAGACATAGTCAACCGGAAGCTATTGAAATCATATCTTTTTCATTAAATGCTATTTTGTCTTACTTGAATGCACGTGTGACGCAAAGTTGCATCATCCTCTTTAAAAAAAAACAGAAAATTTAGTTTTTAGAAGATACGGCTATGGTTTTTTCCCGTTAGGGGTGTAAATTATAAATTAATTTACACGCGAAGTCTTCGAGGTCTCAAGAACCTTGTGAATGAAAGTCCCTCGAGAGAAAATTTAAGGAATAGCTACATACAATATATAATGCATTGCGAATTGCTTTTTAATATTTTTATAATATTTACGCATTTCATATAAAACTATATTAATTCTAAGGATTTTTTTATTACACTTGCATCAATCAATCTATCCTCTGATCTTGTCCCTATTTGGTAACATAAGGAATATCATAATTCATGGCATAAGGTGATTTTTCGGCTATTATTTATCTAATTAAGAGTGTCAAAGTCTAATTTTTTACCATATTTTGGTTGCTAGAAAACTAATTTTTTTAATACAAATAACATTTTTGGTTTGCTGTTGTTTCTTCCTTTTTTTAAAGATATGTCATGTAAATAATGCAATGAAACTCATAATGTTATTGAAAGTAACACATGGATAATATAAGATTTTTAGTTTGTAAAAATAATTTTGTCACCTAGGCCAAAAAATAAATCATCAATACAGCTACATTTTTTCGGCTACATTTCCATCGCCAGTAATACCACAATGGGAAGAAACCTACTGCAAATTGAACATTTTACGTATTTCACGAAGTTCCGTATTAAGAATCTACATTGCATTATTTTCTAAGTATGCATTTATATTTCCATTGTTACCCTGGCTGGGAATTGTTCCGGATATGGATCTAACAGCTTATATATATATATATATATATACATATTCCGAAAATAATAAGGCACAAAGAAACAATAACAGTAAACGACAAATGTCAGGAATTTTAATAAATACAGGACATTACAGCAGCATTTCTCAAACTGTGAAGCGTGCCCCCCTTGGGGGCGTGACAACTCAACAAGGGGGGGCAACCATATTGAAAAGTGGAGAACAAAAGTTTATTTAAACAAAATATTAATTTACTGAACGTGTAAATAAACAACATACATTTTGACATAATAAAAAATTAAAATACACATTTACACTGATACATTACACTTATAAATATATCAATGCTACACAATGTATTTTATGACTCATTTAAGGGGTGTTGAAAGCTAAAATCTTATTTTTTGACAATTTGAGATTTTTACATTTTCAACTTGTATAGATTTTAACATTTCTAAAAATTCCTTACTGGAACCTCTAGGGTATTTAGAAGCTCTTAAAACGTATTTTTAAATAATCGTTGAATTTGGGCCACTCCCATTTTAATGGTGAAAATTGAAAACAAATTACTTTGTTCTTGCTTAATAGTGTAACGACTGATATGAACCAAAACATGTATCTTTTATTTTAAATTGAACCTGTTATTTTTTATTTCCCAGCCGATTAGAAGTCTCACTGTATACTTTAAAATCAATTTATCTCAAAATGTAAATTTTAATGTGCGATGTACCTTTTCTGAGAAACTTCTGTTCACAGGTATGTAAACTTTTTATGAATTATTTATAATGATGTCTAATATATACTAAAATGAGCTTTTTTTAAAACATTCAAAAATTTAACTTTTACAAATTTTTTAAGTAAAAAATGGGTCAAATTTTGCAATGTTTGATAAAATATTTCATAATTTCTTAAAAAATTCAAAATTAGCTAAAAGCTCATTTTAGTATAATAAGAGAGATGTACTTTAATAGTATGAAAAATTTCAAGCATGTACATAAAACATATTTTGAGAAAAGGTACATCGAAAACAGCCAATTTAGCATTGTCAGTATAGAGAGAGAGAGAGAGGTTTCCAACACCCCTTAACTATACTAAGTTTAAAACAAGCTTATTAATGTGACCCCATGGGTTTGTCATATATATACTTTAAAACAAAAATTAACACTCATCTTGATAATTTTTGTACGGTTTATAATTAAACCTTGACTGTGCCGATCAAAAGTTTCGCGATTCGCTTCCAAATGCGAACCGTTTTCCACGCTATTGTATGTGATGTATTGGGGAAGGGAGGGGAGGAATGAAGACGCAAAAATAATCTGGAATAAGTCAATCCTTCGCAAACATTGTCAAGCTCCTTTTATTGCATTCCAAATAATAATTTTACGGATAGCCGTGCACAAAAAAGATCGTACTTCGGAGAGACGTATTTGTTTGTCTGGAGAAATAAACACTTTGGCTTAGCGAGACGTTTATATACCCGGAGGGGTTAAGAGATTAAAGTTGTAACGTAGTTTTAGAGTCAAAGTATAGTATTATTGAATTCAGTACATTGTTATTGTATGAGGAAAGGGGGAGCGAGATGAAATTTATGTTTGAATATTGCAACTTTGAGTGCTAAACACTTTGTAGAAAACATGCCCAAACCCATTAAGACTTTGATAGCAGAAAAAGGAAAGTTGATTAAATGTGAATGCAATGTAGTGTTTCTCAAACTATGGGGCGCGCTCCCTAGGGGGTGCGATGCCCCTGCTAGGGGGGCGCGAGCATATTTTAAATAAAAGGTTTAAAAAATTATTTTTTGAAATGAAGTAAAACAAAATGCTTTCTGACAAAAAAAAATACACATTTACACTGATATAATATATATGTATCATCTGATTTTCCACTTTCAAAAGATTCCACTTCAAACGCTCATTAGCTATCTTTGATCCTAATATCAAATAAGAAAAGACGTTTTGTTTGCTTTGCTGTGTAATCCCACGAAGAGAGATCTTTTTATTACGTTTCTTTTAACCCATAAAATACTACTTTTAATTATAATATCTTTGACCTTCAAACTTACTGGTATGTTTAACTTCGTCTCTTTTTCTTTAGGAAAGTTGTAAATATTATTTTTCTGTTGCTTTTTCCCCATGTGAATGAGTTTTATGATATATGGATAAGCATATTTAGCACTTTGAAGGATTATTTGGCCAAGAGGTATTTTTAAGAATATTTTGAAACATATAATACATAATGAAAAACGTTTTGCACAATTATTTTTCTTAGAACTGACATCGATGTTTTTGTATCGAATAGACTTTTTACATGGGAGCGGTCGCATGTGGCGTTGAATCACTCCAGGCTCACGAAATCGTTAATTCTGGTAAAACTGCTTATTCGTTAACAGTGATCTTGACAGTATTCTCCTATTAGACAGTCTTAGTGGGAACTAAAATGAATTTGTCACATGTGAGCCTCTTTTTTTAAAGTAGCAAACGGTTTTATGAGAAAAAAAAATGGGCAGCTGTGATCTCTATTGAAGGAAGTTGAAACTAATTAAGCAATTGAAGAACCTGATGAAATAATGAATATTAATCGTGATAGCGAAAGTAAATTTGAGAAAAGCGATATATATGAAACTTTTGAGTTGAATTGAAATTTTCAAATGCTACCTATAAAACTCTATCAAGAAAACTATGAAGACATAAATGCAACGCTTCGCCTTGTCAAAAAGACACAAGCAAGAATAGGCTCAACATGCTATTTGTAGATCTTCAAAGAAAAGCAAAATTACAATAACGTGAGCTAAATATGTCAGTTTTGCTGGCAAATAACATTTTTTTATTGTTAGTGAAAAGTGTCTGTGATTTTATGTTATTTATTAAGGTCATGCACATTTGGAACAGTTTCGTTAGTGTTTTATTGGATTTTTTCTCAAATCATCAAAGAAAAATTAAAAAGTCTTTGAAAGTAGGTAAGTATATTTTTTCTTAATAAAATTATTCACTGGAATTGTAATTTTTATCGTGTATAGTAAAAATAATTATTAAAAAAGAATTGGGGTGACTTAGTCTCACCGCGTGGCCATTAACGTTACTGTGGAATGGGCGCCTGCTTCCGGATTAAAACATTTTGAAGAGATCTCGCTTTAGATATTAAAAATAACACAATTATTCTTCATTGGAATTTAACATTCGTTCTCCTTATTTAAGGGGTAGGTTCACGAAGCAGGATCTGCATCTCAGTAATGTTAAAAATAGGTATTTTTAAGGAATATTTATAAACAATCTATTGAATAAAAATCTTCAATTTTTTACTGAATATTCTTTGAACCATAATACATACTTTAATCAGAGCTTTTATGGATACGATGTGTAGTTAGTTTTTTTAAAAAATAATTTTTGCCCAAATGTGTTTTTTCCAAAACAGTGAAATTTCATTATGTTTGATACTATAAATTAAGTCAGAGTATTTTCTTTTAAAAATCCCTTGACTAAAGTATGTATTAGAGTGTAATTAATAATTATGCAAAGTTATAAGCTGTTAAATACAGTAGTTAAGGAAAAAATGTTCCTTATGTAGTAAAAATGTTAGTTTTGAGAAAAATGGATTTCTGTAAAAAAACTTACTTGTAATTAGTTCATACCAGCTCCATGGCTTGGTTTCTTCTTTCTTCTACTAAAGTATCCTCTAATATACATTTCTTGTGCCTTTTTTTTACCCTTGCTTCTTTAGAATTTTGTAAAATGTCATAATTGGCTTTTCGTAGTCTCTCCCGATCAGCTGCTTCCATTGCTCGAGCTGTGTAAAATCCTGGAAATAAGCCGAATGTTTGAAGAACATGACATTTAGTGATGTTACCTTGATTATATATATATATATATATATATATATATATATATATATATATATATATATATATATATAGGAGGCAATATCTTCCAGTATTCTAGTTTTTAATGTGCCCAATTGCAAACAAACGTTTTACGGTATCCGTGACCATATCATGCTGTTTACACTCTTGTTAGAGTTTTGTGTCTTACCATGTAAGCATTTGGCAAAGAGGTTAGGAGTTGATAATTCCCTGTACACATCTTTGATACAATGAAGCACGTCTGATGGATTGATTGATTGAATATTAACGTCGCACTGTTCAGCTACACGAAGGCTTTTGGTGACGGACCACGTAATTTTGAACCATGGTCAAGTGACGTGGACGACACCTGAGCTGGCACCCCCTCTCCTAACTACCACACCACACCAACGCGAGGACGTTTCAGCTCTCGACAGATTTAACGTGCATCGCTGCCCTACACGGCGGGTCTTTAGTGGTACTGGGCTCGAACTCGTGACCAGGCAAACCACGATACGATACCTATACCACTCGGCTACCGCGGCTACACACGTCTGATGGAAGGTGTTCTTATGTTTATATACTTCACCTGTTGTAATTGCTCGGTTATATCCACACCAGGTATCTTCGTTTGTTGGGCACATACCATGTTGGGGATATGCATCTGTAGATGCTAAATGAGAATATGTAGCCCAAATGGCTCGCTTCATTGAATTAATACTATCAGTATTATTTCTGATAGCCAATTCGTAATCACGCTGTAACTTGTCAATTTCTCAGCGTCTGTAAGTCTACCGCAAACACCCGTCGTTTAATTTCTGTCGTTAATTTCTTACCTTTCATTTTTAGTTTTAAGGCTCGTAGTCGAGCGCCCATTCGTTTCTCGACATGGCCAAAACATTCCAGTTTTTCAATAGCTGTATCTCCATACGGCTGCATCTCGTTAAATGCTTTACACGCTCTGGAGTCACCATCTACCAAAAATATGGTATATCACAGAGTATGCAAACTTTCAGAGCGTTGGAAGATTTCCATAGCTCCTGAAACTTCCATACTTCCTTTATTTCCAAAATGATTAGCATTACAGTTCTCATTATACGTTTTGCTGGGACACTTACAAAATCTTGACGAAATTGAAGCATCAAGAACTTTGCCGGTATCAACACTTGTTGCGATGACAGCACCATTCAATGATTGATGCCCACGTTTTTTGCCAAGTAACATCAATAGCAACTGGTATGTCAGAATGACCGTTAAGATATTTGGCTTCTTTAGCCGCTGTTTGCAAACTCACCGTTGCCACAGTCTCTATGGCCGCATCTAATCCTAATTCCCTTTCATTAAATATTTGCGATGGAGTTGGTAATTTCTTAACTCCCCACAAAATTTTAGCAGAAGACTTCCCTTTACCAATACATCTCATTGCATATGAAAGCCTGGTATTGACTTCATAATACTTACACTCTTTTCCATTACATGAAACCATATATGTATCAGTATTTAGAAAAGGTTGGCTGAATCCACAAGTTTCGCAAAAAACACAAAATTCTGAGGCCAAGCCTTGAACTTTTCTTAAACATTTAATTGAAATGCTAATTATTTTTGCATTCTTTACATACAACAGATATTTTTATAGCTTCAGATAATAAAGTCATATTTATAATTTCCATTTTCCAGAAGTAAACTGCTGTAATCCATAAAGGACTTCAGCTTCTCTCGGCTGAAGCAGAAACATTCAAATTGTTAATGGATTTACTTACCTTTGGTTGAGAATGCAAAACAGTACTTCTTCTTTTCTTAAAAATTCTGTTCTTGAAACGTGGAATTGTAAGAAAAAACTGTTTAAAAAGCAAAACTTACTCGCAAATATATAAAAAAAATCCAGAACATAAGCAAATGGAGCGATAAAAAAGCAAATTAAGTACTTTGAAAACTGAATGCACACAGCACGTTTCAATCAGTAAACAAACCTTTGCTTCACTTCATTTCTTCTACTAGACGTTGCCGTTCAAAGTATTTTAAATAGTAATTAAAAAAATAGTGAAATTGGGGGCTTACAATGTAGAAAAAATTTGTTTACGGATGAGTGGGCGTGGCAGGTGGACAATGACAGGCAGTAAAACATTTTCAGAAAATTATTAAAAATACTTTTACTGCACGTAGAAAGACAATTTTTGCACCAATGGAAGCGTAAGAGTTCATCTTTTATAAAAATGGGAAAAGTGAAAAATGTGTTTTGGGGTCGAAGTTCTGAATAATAATTATTCTAAATGCTAATTGTTAAGAACAGTTGACTCATTTCGCCCTCCAGAGATGGCACCACGAACTGGGACTCTTTTTTATTCTAGAAGGATTTGTTATTGGTGAGAAAATGCCATTCTATTCGTATTCGTGTGTGATGGAAGCATCGTTTTTTTGTGATTGTGTTGTGCAATGTTTTTCCTACATGTAATGATGTGCGTGTGTGTGTTTTTGTAAAATATAGACTGGAAAAGATCTTTGCGTGTTTCTCAATGACTCATATTTTCCTCAAGCTTCTATAAAAAAATGTATTTAGGTCCCAGCATGGAAGCAAGATCACGGTAAGTCGAAATACATTGACAGTCAATTAACATGATTGATTCTAATTCTATATTCACTATTCTAATTCTAAATCACTTATTCGTATTCATAACATGTGGTCCGTCGAGCCGGAATTGTTGATGTGATTTATTCTTTGTTATTTTAAAATTATTCGTTTCTTATTCGATATTATTATTCTAGTGCGTTTATTCTGATACGAATTCTTGAAGTATTATTATACATTTTGATTGATATCATTTATTATTTGATTCTAGATTTTTTCGTTTATTCTATTTTGTATAAATATTTTTTGATATTTTGTATTTGCATTGTATAGGCATTTGTTATTGTGGTATAGTTGTATATTTTGTGTAGAATTTTAAAATCCATTTATATAAGCAATTTAAAATTTCCTTCATAAATCATGGCTACAAAACTGTCGAAAAATATTGTTAAATTTGATTTAATTGTAAAAGAATTAAAAGCTTTTGTAAGTAGGAAAGATGAATGCGATGATAATAAATCACGCATTCGTGTTTTTAAAACACAAGTGTTGCAATGCGAAACTAGATTAACTGAAATATACGGTGAATTGTCAACTCATGAAAGTGATGAATCATTTGATATTTATATGAAATATATTGATATACTATTAAATTGGGTTGTTGACCTTGAAGAAAAATCTCAGGTTGAGGAAGTAAATAATAGTATTCATGTAAAGTCTTCAGTAGTTAATCTACCAAAACTTGAAGTTCCGCATTTTTATGGAAATTGCGAGAACTGGATTTCATTCAAAGAGTTATTTAAGTCTTCTATTCTAGATAAAAAATCAATAAGTGATCTTGAAAAATTGCAATATCTGCAGGCTTCTGTTCGCGGGGATGCAGCTAAATTAATTCGGGGTTTTGCCATTACTGTGGACGATCTTATGAATTGTTGGGATATAATGTGCAGTTGGTATGAAAAAAAAACAGTTAGCTCTTTGTCAAATAAATAAGCTATTTAGTATTCAGATTTCCAGGGCAAATACTTAAAAATTGCCTTGGGAAATAATAGATATTTGTAATGAGATGTCATTCCAAATATGAAAACTTTAGATTTAGAAACAAATTCATTAACAGAGTTGATCATAATAAATTTTCTCATTTCAAAAGTGGATGCATGTATTAGCCAACGGTGGGAATTATCTTTGGAAAATAATAAAATTCCCACTCTTGAGGAATTTAGAGTTTTCACTGAAAGTGAAGCTCGTGGTCTGAATGAGTTAAAATATGTAAAACCTGACATTAAGAAAGGTAGTGTTTTAAGCCATTAAATTCATTTAACAAATCAAATGCTTCTGTTGTCAAATGTAACCAAGAAAAATCAGGTGTTAAACCAGATGTTGAATTCTATGTTGCCAAAGCCATGCCTTATTCAAATGTCAAGCTTTTAATTCTATGAATGTAAATGAAAGATTGCAAGTGGTACATAACAATAATTTGTGTGCCAACTGTTTGAGGAGTAACCACAGGCTTGACACTATGTAGAAAAGAATTCTCTTGCAAAAACTGTTCTGAAAGACACCATACATTATTACACATATATTCAGTCAGTCCTTCACCAGATATGCAAGCAAATTCTGTTATGTCAGTGTCTAACAATTGCACACAATCGGCAGAAGGTCACGTATTGTTGTCCACAACATTAATAAATGTTAAATCTAAACATGGTGAACAAATAACTTGCCGTGCTTTGATAAACAATGCTTATCAAAATTCTTTGATTTCCAAGCAGTGTGCTTATCGCTTAAAACACACCAATCATAAATTAGTAGGTGTAAATGAAACATTTGCTGAAACTTCATTATATTCGACAAATGTTGAATTTTCTTCTTGTGTTTCCTCTGATAAATTTCAAGTAAAAACTTTGTTAGTATCGAAAGTCACTTCAGCTATGCCATACTTTCTAATTAAATATCACGAGTGGCCTCATATCAAAGATCTAACTCTTGCTGATCCAACGTTTTATATTGAAAATGAAATATACATTATTCTAGGCGCTGATGTTTTATGACATTAATTTCAGGGACTCCTATCATGGGACCCAAAGGTACACCATCAGCATTGCCAACAAAATTAGGTCATTTACTGTCAGATATCATAAATACACAATATAATAACAATTCATCCCTAATCTGTCACACTCTTTTAAACATAGACCATTCTTTGAAACAATTTTGGGAACTTGAATCTGTTCCTAAGGACATTCCGTCAAAGGATGAGGATGAGCTATGTGAGTCTATATTCGTAAATTATCATATTCGTAATGCTGATGGTAGATATATTTTAAAACTGCCATTTAGCGATTATTCAAGTCTTGGAGATAGTAAAGAGGGTGCATTAAAACGATTCTATTCTCTTGAAAGAAAACTTCACTCTAGTAATCAATTAAGGGAACAATACACAGAATTTATGGAGGAATATCAAACCTTGGTCACATGACTCCTCTCGCATCAGATGTAAAATTTCCACATTATTTCTCACCACATTATGGTGTGATTAATGATTATAGTTCCACAACCAAATTAAGGGTGGTGTTTGACGGCTAATTCAAAAGTACAAATGGAAACTCTTTGAATGACATTCTGCTGACTGGTAAAAAACTACAGTCAGACATTTTTCTAACTTTACTTAAATTCAGATTCTTCCCAATTGCTATTTCTGCTGACATTGCAAAAATGTATAGACAGATATTAACATAACAAGATGATGCATGCTTTCAACAAATATTCTGGAGGAAGTCTCCAGAGGAACCATAAAAGGAAATCAATTTGTGCAACACAGGTTTGGAAAAATTTACACACTAATCTCAAAAGAATCTTGGCATCACATTCCGGGAAAATTAAACCCGGCAGATTGGGCAACAAGAGGCCTCTACCCGAAACAACTTCTTGAAATTCAGAGTGGGAAGCTGGTCCAAAATGGCTTCATGATTTCCATCCTTCGTCCAATTCATTTATTCCTTTCTCTGAACAGCCTGTTTTACTTGATCCTATTGATCAGTCTGAATCATTAAGTGACTCTGTTGTTCTTTTAACTGGTGTTGATTATTCTGTTAGTTTCTTTGATTAGTTTTTCTCATACATGAAAGTAGTTAGGACTGTTGCATGGATATTCAGATTCTACCATAATTCCAAATCATTGTCCAAAGTTACTGGGCCTTTATACACTCCTGAATTAGAAACCTCAATCAAAAAGGTAGTCAAATTATTACAAAATGGAGAATACCATACATGACTTACTCTCTTAAAATGTAACAAGCCTCTTCCCAAATCTAGCAAACTTCAGTCTTTGAATGTATTCCTTGACTCTGAGGGAATTCTTCGTGTCGGAGGACGTCTTCGTCTCCAACAAACAATAAAAACAAAAGCATCCTTTGCTCATACCAAAAAAGCTTCATTTTACAAGTTTAATCATTAGACATTTTCTTAGGATCAATTTCCATGCTGGGCAGGAACTAGTTTTATCCCTCATTCGTCAACATTTTTGATCTCTCATGGTAAATCAGCTGTCAAGAATGAACTGCGCAACTGCATAGACTGTTTTAAACTTGTGGCAAAACCTGTCTCTCAAATGATGGGTGATCTACCAATAGAACAAATCAACCCTTGCCGTGCTTTTGAAAAAGAAGGAATTGACTTTGCTGGACCTATCACGACAAAGTGCCACCTTACTCGCCAGGCCAACAAACTCAAATCATGCATCTGCCTCTTCATATGCATGTGTACTAAAGCGGTGCACCTTGAACTCGTATGTTCGCTATCAGCAGCAGCGTTTCTGTCAGCACTTCGTCGATTTGTTTCACGCAGTGGCTATCCGTCAGACATTTATTCTGACAACGGTACCAATTTTATTGGTGTTTCAATTACTTCACAACTCTGATGTCAAGGACTATTCTTCAAGCAAGAACATTCAGTGGCACTTCATCCCTCCATATGCACCGAAATCCGGAGGTGTGTGGGAGGCTTCAGGTGGTTTCTTCTGATGAAGTTGAAAATGATGTTCTGTAGGATCCCGCGTCCTCATCAAAAATCCAGCCTCTTTCAGCACCAGGTCGACTCCCGGACGGATTGTGGTCACACATCCTGGAGCTGACGGAATATGTCGTGTCGTCAATATACAGACCTCAAGTGGAGTCCTGACAAGACCAGTCTCTCAAGTTGCAGTCTTGCCCATACCACTATCGACTATATCTTCTCGCCCTCCGGAGGATATTAAGAACAGTTGACTCAATTCGCCGTCTAGAGATGGCACCACGAACTGGAACTTTTTTATTCTAGAAGGATTTGTTATTGGCGGGAAAATGCCATTCGATTCGCATTCGTGTGTGATGGAAACATCTTTTTTGTGATTGTGTTGTGCAATATTTTTCCTACATGTAATGGTGTGCTTGTGTGTGTTTTTGTAAAATATAGACTGGAAAAGTTCTTTGTGTGTTTCTCAATGACTCATATTTTCCTCAAGCTTCTATAAAAAATGTACTTAGGTCCCTGCATGGAAGCAAGATAACGGTAAGTCGAAATACATTGGCAGCCAATTAACATGATTGATTCTAATTCTATATTCATTATTCTAATTCTAAATCACTTCTTATTCTTATTCAAAACACTAATTCTGTGAGGCTTAAAATTACAGTTCATTTTAAACTATTTATAATAGGAGCATTCATTAGAAAAAATCTTTTTATATTTTTGTATGCATTGTTGTGCCTTTTGTTTTACTATCCTTACAATTAAGCTATTATATCAAGAATAATGTATTATTTTTTAAAAAATAATCGCAGAACGGGAACTTCAGCCAGTGTACTTATAGATGTATCAGTACTGCACAATGTATTTTATAACTAATTTATTAACACTAATTTAAGAACAAGTTTAATTATTATTAGTGACATCCATGGGCTTGTCTAGCAGAGAAAAGGTTTTCAAACGAAGGCTTAATATTAGAAACTGATTCTCTGAGTTCTTGTTCTGTATTTAGCTGAGATCTATATTTTGTCTTCAAAGCAGCCACTGCAGAAAATCAGGTTTCACAAAGGTACGATGTTGAAAATGGTAATAGTATACGAAATGCTTATGTTTTCAGTGCAGAAAACTCATCATCTACTTCTGTCCAAAATTAAAAGAGAGTTTTATTACAAAATTGTCTCTTTTAATTTCGCACTGGATGTGAAATCTATGAAAATTTCTTCTTCGGAAGTTGAAAGCCCTTCTGGGGAATTTTGAAATTGGTCTCTCACCCATTCGTAACTTGCTATCAAGTTGTCCTCAGCAAAAACTTTTTTTTAATTTTTTGCAAACACAGCTAAACGATATTCAATAGTTTTAAAACAACTTCCATATTCTGTTCTTTAGTTTTGTAAGTGTTTACCCATTTATCCGCATTTTCAAACATTTCTAGGTTTTTTTGCCATAAATATCGGCTACATAATTTTCTAATTTTCTACAAAAAAAGCAATTGTTTTCTCTCTTGTTTCTAACATATGTACATTTGATCCTTGAAGTTGAAGATTTAATATATTTAATTTTTCAAATATATCGATTAAATAGCTCAAATTCAGAAATAAACCATGTCGAAATTTCTCAGCTTCCGGTAGGTTTCCTCTTCTAGAAAAAAGTAATTTCATTTCTTAATTCATAAACACGTTGCAAAAATTTCCCGCGTGATAACCATCTTGCTTCGAAATAAAATAGCAATGATGAATGCACTGCGCCCATGTCTTTGCAAAGTCGAGGAAAGATTCTTAGTTTTAGGTTATCATTTTTATGTAATTTACTACAGTCACAACTGTTGTTAGCACAATATTCTGACCAGGACTCATTTCTTTGGAAGCCAGAGCTACTCTGTGGATCATGCTATGTGTCCAGATGCACAGTGGAGATTTTTGTTTCACAAGTGCTTGTATATTTTTAAATCTTCCTGATATTGTACAGACACCATCGACGCATTTTCTGACACATATTTTCCACTCTATATTTTCTCGTTTATAAAATTATTTAAAATATGAAATAATGCTGTTGATGTTGCTTTAAATGTTTATTGGTTTGCAAAAACGTAGTTCTTCTATACTGCTAACATACCTTCCCAAAATCGAACATGTGCAATGGAATGAGCATCTTTATTGCTATTTCTTGCCTCATCAAGCTGAATTGAAACAATTTATGACGCAACTTACCGAAAATCTGTTGATCTACATCTTCAGCGATATCATCAATTCGACGGAAAACAGTATCATTTGATAGGGGTATGGACTGCAAATGTTTGGCAAAATTGTCTCCAAACATATTTTCTACGATCTCAGTTGCTGCAGGCAAAATAAGCTCTTCGGCAACAGTGTGAGGCTTTTTATATCTGGCTATTTTATGTGATACTTTGTAAGAAGTAAGTAAAGCTTTTTCATTCACTGACAAAGTTTTTAATTTTTTTTGTTTTGTTTTTTTATATGAATTAAATTTTGATCGAAAGAACTATCGAGGTTTGTTAATGTATTCACCATGAAGCGTTTTGAAATGTCTTTTAAGTTTATTAGGTTTCATACACTCTGTTGCCAATACTTGTGAACACATAACACAAAGGGGCTTTTCTTCTCCATTTACTTCAGTAATGGTGTAAATCTAAAATTCAAGTATTCATGAGAATATTTCATTGATTTAATTTTCGGAACTATGCTCGTCTGTGCACTTGTTGATGCTTTATTATCGTCGAATGTTCACTTATGACTTAATACTTTATCCATGATTTTGTTCCAATCTTCTGCAGTAAACACTTAATACCGTGAATTACAACTAGCGCGCAAATTATAAAATATACATTCAAAATAGATTTGGTAGCTATAGAAGCATCGCATCGACCAAGACTGTCTGGAATTGTAAGAGGCACAGCATTATTACATGTTTTGCGCAGACGTCCGATAGTTTGGCCAGACTCACGCAGACGCTCGCGAGAATGCGAGATGTGATGGATATGATAGAGCGCAACATAAAGTAGACTATTTTTCAATTTCTACTATAAGTTCACTCGCTCATATATATCTTGTTCAAATTTTCAATCGTTGACAAAATACTTTCTATTCATTCATTCAAGTTTAAATACATTTTTTTTAAACTTGTAGTGGATGACATTTTATGTTAATACAGTTCTTTCAAATTTTAATTCATTAATTATATTAAAAATTAATAAATACTAACAAACAAAAATTATAGTCCAACAGCATTTTAAGAAAGGGGAAGTTTTCGTGTTGTCCCCTGTAACGCAATGGATAGTGCGCTTGGCTTCTAATCTGAAGGGCGGTGGTTCGAATTCCATCTGAGATGGCCTAATTTCTAAGAATGTGTGTGATTTCTTCTTTACATTTATATTTTCTTACACTAATTATATTTAATTAATGAATAAATATAAACAAAAAAAGAATAGTCCAATACCATACATAGAAAGGAAAAAGAAAAATTGCAAGGGAAATCGCTTTCTATTTTGTCGCTTAACATTGTGATTCTGTCATATGTATTTCATATTTGTATTAATTGTAACTATTTACTAAAAAGTAACTAAAATAAATTTTTCTTTGTTGGCCTGAGTAGGAATTGACTTACAAATTTATTTTTTATTTTACTTGTTTTAATGACATATGAACTTTTAGAAATGGATGATGGAGGAATAAAATCTTTATTTAAATATCATTTTTTAATCTGTTCCAATTTAAAAATTAGAGAAAGGATAAATAATATGACATTATAACTATTACTTAAAAGTAATTTGCTTAAAATATATATTACTGAAAAGTAACTTTTACAATTTTTAATACTCAAAAGGCATTATTACTTCATTCAATACATTATTATTTTTGGGTGCGGGGCGCGATGAAAATTATGATTGAAAATTGGGTAGTCAGTAGTGAAAGTTTGAGAAGCACTGATGTAATGTATTTATTTTAAGTGGTCAAATACCTTTTAAAAAGTCGAAAATGGTTAAAAATGGTAAGCTCTTTGAAGATGTATAATTTTTTATTGTTTCCTGGAATGTAAATTTTGGAGGAATCAGCAAATAGATCTTACTTTTTTTAAAACATATCCAGCAATTACATTTTTAATTAAGATAAATTTTTAATTGGTTAATTACAAAAATAAATTTTGGTTCTCTTTTCGCAAGTGATATGCATTGCACGCAGCGTCATAAAAACAAAGTTACCAATATTTTTTGATGATATTTATGTTCAGTGTTGGAAATTGTGTTATCTTTAAAATGATGAGACATGAAACACTGATTTAAAATTTTTAGTAAACTAAAACAGAGTTTAAAATTTAACTACAAAATGTTTTTTTTAAAAAAAAACTTTGCTACTTTTTATTTGTAATTTAAAATTTTTTCAATAAAAATTCAAACTGGTTCGTCATTTTAAGTGCAGATATGGTCAGAATCTCCAGTAAAAACTTAATGATTTTCCATGGAATGGTTTTGAAAGTACCATGCGCGTAATGAGAAAATTGACTGCAAACATAAAATTAAATGCAGCTTTATACATATATTATTCTGGTTACTCAAATAATAACTAAATTTAAATTAAAACTAATGTAAAGTTTTTTTAGTCTATAAACTTCCATTTTTATTAAACTTATTATAACCAAAAGCATATATTTTACCAATGCAGTAGAATAATCGAAATGATATCAAAAGATACAAAATAATCAAAATACAACAAAGTTATTAATTTCTTCAAAATAAAGGTAAAATTTTATAATATTACTTAAAAACAATCAATATCCTAATTAACAACTACTTATTTTAAACATTAAATAATTTGTGATACGAATACAATGTATTACCATGATTCTAAAATGTCGAAATTCGCCACATGCATACGATGTTCCCTCTTTTTTCAGTTAAATGTTTACAAGTAGCTTTAAATTCGATTCTCTTAGCCTGTCGAACTTCTTCTGAGTGGAGATTAAAATGTATCTCTGCAGTTTGAATTCTTTTTATATCCACAAGTGTAACAAATTTTTGTGCAAAATCACCAACACTCAGACCAAGCGATTGCATAATTTTTAGTCTTCCTAGATTGCCATCATTAAAAATGACAATTGCCTCACTTGTAGAAATATCAGTTTTTCAGCATAATCGCCTTATTAATGAAGCTAATAATTTCCTTATTAAAGTTAATTTTTGAAACTAAGATACATCTTTTCCATACGGATTGGATGCTATAATAGATGAGAATGTTTTGGAATCATCATCCCCGATGTAAGATGTATATCTCACAGAAAGATGGCTCACTGAGCGCTGAAATATATGAACTATTCCCACATTCTTCATCATGCCAGCTGAGCCATTGTGGGTTCAAACATTCTTTAACGTAATGAATTTTTCATTTTTGGTAAAAGCAGGTGACTATTTTCTTCGTTTCCAAGAATCACAGTAAGAAAACATGACTTCTGCATCAATAGTCTTTCCTGTTCTTTCTCGTATGACATCACACACACCAACACGAGAAGAATAGACACGGATTTTCCACGTTCCATTTCCACTATGTACTATATCAGAAGAACCTGTCAAGGTTACTTCTTTCAAAGCTGTACTTTGCATTGAAGCTTCTGTAACTGCTTTACTGCACAATTGTAGTTTGTTTATAATATTATTGTATGATTTTTCTGCAACTAGAGGATGAGAGTCCATGACACCACAGAAAGTTGTCATTGCTACATGGCCCTGTCCAAATGTCCTCATTGCTTATGCAAAACGTCTGTTTATTTCTGGAATATTTTTTTTCTTTTACCCAGCATTTTTGAATTTCTAATGGAACATAACTATTTGCAGTTCTTGCATTCAATCTGAAAACACTAGAGAAACCTGTAACACGTTTTTCTGTTAGTTTAATATTTCCACCACACTTTTTGCAAGAAGCAAAGTTTTGAATGTTTTTATCAACCACTCTATAGGCACCAAAACCATCATCAGTTTCAATAAAAGTTGAATCAACATCTTGCAACTGAATCTTTTTTTTCCAGATGCACTGTTGTTTAGTCATTCATGCACACTGTGTACAGTTTTGCACCTCGTGTGCATATTGCCAGTAAACTTCCTTTTCTTAGGATGCTTACCTGATGGTCTTTTGGCAGATTCAGTTGAATTTTCATCACATTCAAATTTTATAAAAAAGTAAATATTTTTCCGAAAAATTATTTTAGAATAGGATACGGTATAAAAATCAGAAAGGAGCGAGTATAGAATCGCGAATCAATTTATCAAAACAAGGTAGACGTAGGAGTTATATAATGTTAGTAGAAGTTGTAGTTAATATTAAGAACAACAATAATAACAATATTTGAGGCTTAGATTCAAGCATTCGATAATAATTAGAATAAAAATATTAGAGAAACAGAGAGAAACACGCATCTATCACCAGCGACATAACAGCTGTCACCTAGAAGCCAAAATGTAAGCAACTTTAAAATCCCTTTTTCTGCTATTTTTTTTTCTTGTGAAATTCCGTTCTATTGGAAATATCTCCATGTGGTTTCTTTTAAAACACTCAGAAATGTTTTTTCTATAAAATAATAATAATAAAAAAAAAAAACGATTTTCCGGAAATTTTAAAAGGTATCTGACCCTATAATGTCATTATGTTTCATTACTTTTCAATTATCCATTTTGATATGTTTGCTACGAAGAATGTAGCTTAGATATAATTAAAGATAATTACACCTAACTGGTAAGAGGTTTTCACAAATTAAATTACTAATGTATCAATTTAAAATTTTTTACGGGTGTCCATAATAATGTGGAAAGTATTTGAAAATTAGCATAGGTATTTGATTTGCATGCACACACAGGGTGATTCAAACCTTTTTGTTCAAATTTCGTGGAGAGATAACAAATATGTCAGGAAACCGATTTCACACAGGAAAGTATGTCCCCAAATATTCGCTTGCGTATGTATAGGGTGTTGTACATATTTAACAAGTATAAAGTTCGGCCGACCACTCTTGCCTTCCGTAGTGTACGAGCAGACTTACTAGTGATGAGATGAATCGTTTTCCTTTCACGAATCAAGAGCTAACGCGCGCACGCGAGTTTGCATCTTACATATGGTGCAGCAGGCAAGAGGTAGCCACCGAGCTAGTACAAGCTTACGACAACCAATACCCTGACAGAAGAATACAACAGCACAAAATGCTTGCACGTGCTTATTGTAATATGTGCGGACATGGCTAACTGAGCCGCAATATGCATGATACGGGGAGAAACCGACTGACGCGAACTGTCAACATCAAAGAAAATGTCCTATAGTTTTTTGAAGATAATCCGAACACTAGCACAAGAGATATTGCTTAGCAGCTTGGGGGTCTGTCACTCAGCAATGTAGTGCATAGTGCACGAGCATGGTGTGCATTTTTACCATCTGCAAATGATAGTTAGTGGAACCTAACTATTAAACAAAGCGTGTGGAATTTGCACTTTCGTTCAGGCAGAAATTAGTCAGGGGTCCTAGTTGTCCAGCTTCTGTCCTTTTCAGAGATGAAGCGCCATTCTGTCACGAAGATGTGTTCACTGCATACAATTCCCATGTGTGGGTTTTCAACAATCCGCATTGTTCAAAAAGTCACGCTGCGCAACATGGTTTTGTAGCAAATGTGTGGCAATCGTTGGTAGCAATGATTCCCAAAGGTCATGGTCCCAACAAACAGTAATGATGACTGCTTGTTGGGACTTTACTTGCTATACACCGCAATTGGTCGGCAAAAAATACCAAATCTTTCTAAAGACAGTGTTATCTGCTTTTTGGGCCGTGTTCCTGAGTATTTCGGCCGAGATATGTAGTTTGAAAATTATTGCGCTCCAGCCCATAGCACACTTGTTATGCGTTATTACCTCATCTCATTACCGGTAAGCCAGCTCGTACATTCATGACAGCAGGAGTGGTCGACCAAGCGTTTTACTGGTCAAATATATGCAGCGCCCTCCTGACGTATTCCCTACCTCCTCACGAAATTTAAATGAAGAGTTTTGAATTAGCCTGTATATATTATTCAAGACATTTTAATTTTAGAAAAATGACTTAATATCTGAAATTGATTTAGAGGATTGACATCAATACACCAAAGGAAGAACCAATCTTATTTATATAATAGATTTGGTCACGGATTGCTGATACAGTCCCAATACTTTCATTTATAATGAAGAGTTGTATTTTCATTGATATTTAAGTACTATAATATTTTAGCCATTTTAAATGGAAGGACTAAATGAGGTTTTTAATTAGAGACCAGGAATAGTTACTCGTGTCTGAAACATAACCAAAAGCACTACGGGTTGTAGTTTTAATTTTAAACGACATAAATAATAAAAAAACGGGTCATGGTTAGGTAGTTAGTTAAAAATTGTGTTATGTAAGTAGAATGTAGATAATTATTTAAGTTAGATTTTATTAAATAAAATTTGGCCCATTAAAAGTATAAATATATCTGACTACTAACTCTCCCAATTATCAATTAATTTACTTCTACGGATTTTAATTACGCAGACGTCTACTCCTTACTATTAATAATAGAAATCTTAGCAAAATATTCTGTAAAACCTTACAAACGTTTATCAATATTAACCGGAAAAATACTGCACAAAAATGAGTTAAATAAAAGTTTTTATTGAATTTAAAAGCTCAGATTTTTTTGCTAGAAAAATATGAAATAAAATCAAAGAGAAAAAACCAAGGTAAATATTGAATTTAATGTTATTTCCTACAGCCCTAGGCATATATAGAATCCAATTGCCGATATCTCCACCTGAAGAACATTATTTATTGTTTTAATGTGAAGGTATAAGTTTTAAAAAAAAGTTTCCGATAAAAGAACGCATATGGCAAGCCATTTTAAATCAATTTTTAAGCCTTCTGTGTATACTTCCCACTCAGTGAAACCCCTTGAAATGGATTATAATAAGTAAATCTGTTAAAAGCTCTTACAGTGTAAGTGGAAATAAATTTTTCAATCGAAGGAAAATTAGTAATTTTATTAACTGTAGTATTAAATGTAGTACATAATTAATGCTGTAGAAAAACTGTATTGACAGAAAAATGATTTGCAAGAATTCGAAACCAGAAATACAAGACGTTGACAATTGAAATTCTATAAAATATCGTAACACAAAAAAAATTCTATAGAAGAAATTTATTGTCCTGATATCATAACAGGTAAATAAGGCAACGTGACTTTCATGCCGTAACTAACTTTGGATTAAATCAAAAACATGGCATAATTTAAAATATTTAAATTTAGAAACAAAATATTCTATTAATTAGTACAAACGATTGATGCATTTTTTTCTTCTTTCAAAAGTAGCGTGTATGAGAGAACCAATAAAGCCGGTATGTTAATATTTTCTGGATATTTAATAGAATTAGCAACAATAATTATTAATTAGTTATACAGAATATTAGCCGGACAAACCCATGGTGGTCATAGTCCCAATCTCGTAACTAGAGTCCTATGAATTCGAGCTTAGAACCACGGAAGACCAAACGTTTAAAGGGGCTGATATGCATTTTAATTTGTCGAAGCACAGATTCATCCTGCTGCCATGGTGAAGAAGTTTGATGATAATGTGTCAGCTCAGGTGTTGTCCTAGTCACCTGACAATGGTTTAAAATTAAGAAGCCCGTCGCCAGTAGCAATCGTGTTGCTTTGTAGCGCTACGTTAATAAACACTCACTTACCCGAAAACACCATGCTTTCAAGTGCTATACATCGTAACGCTACAAAAACTGTTTCTTGTGTGAAAATTGAAGTTGATCAGAGGTAAGGTTAATAGACAGATTGGGAAAAAATTTAGTCTCTTTTTCTTTCTTCTAATGATTTTAGTGAAACATCGTAGGCAAAAGCCGTAATTAGATATTTTTCTGAACTTATTGAGCACTTAAGCTTGAAGCAAATGTTCCAAAGAATTGTTGCGAATATCGAAACATTTGGAAAACTTTGAGTAATTAAGTATATTATGATAAAATTAAGAATGCAGCGAGATAGTAAATGGTAGAATGGATGCTTTTCAAATAAAATTATATATACTTTAAAAAAAAATGGAACCTTATAATTATGAAAGATATGAGAGTATTGGCTTCTACATATACGTATTATCAAACACATTTTTATTATTAGTGATTAATATAATCCGAAACTGTATTAGCTCTTACAGTAGAAGTAAGCCCGTTAATTGCAGCATCAGAGCTATGGTTTTCTCTAAATTCGTACAAATTTTTGTGTAAACTGTTATATATATATATATACTAGCTGTACCCTGCCACGCGCTGCTGTGGCTCAGTCTGGTTAAATGGGAAAAAAAGAGCTGGTCCATCCAGCCAATTGTGAATCTTATATTGGGCATAATTTTCTTAATGGATAGTCTGGTTTAATTACAGAGATGGAGGGGTCTGAGAACTTAAAATTAATTTGTTTCAAAACATGAGGAAAAACTGGGTGATTTCAAGTTCATTAAGGATTCAATCAGACAGTGAAATGCACTAAGTAAAAAGCAAAAAGTAATTAAATGCAAAAATACATAAATAGGTTCATGCAGTTCATAAAATTGTAATAAACAGAGAAATTGAAAACAGCCCAAAACTGATAAAAAATTACATTTAAATAAAAAAGTCTTAAGCAGTTAAAAATATACACAAATTGGAAATATATGTACTTTGTAGTCCTTGAGGGCAAAAGGTTAATTTTGCAATACTTGTGGGTATACAATATTTTTTGTTTTACCATTGTTTGCGTAAATATAAAGACTATCAGGTTTGCCAACACGGGAACACGCAACATACAATTGTCCATGTGAGAAGCAATCCACACTTAAATCTAACCCACACAATTCTAACGATTGACCATGGGCTTTATTGATTGTAATTGCAAATGCCAATAGAATTGGGAATTGTAATCTTTTAAATTTAAATGGTGTATCGGTCGGGATCATGGGAATTCGAGGAATCAGGACATCTTCTCCTTTGAAAGGCCCAGTTAATATTGTTGCCTCCACTACGTTGTTCATCAATTTCTTAACAGCAAGTCGTGTGCCATTACAGAGTTTCGGCTGATTGACGTTACGCAACATGATAACTGGCACACCTGTTTTCAATTTTAATACGTGTGGTGGCATTCCTGGCAGATCAAGAGAGTTCAAAAACTCTGATGGGTAATTGACCACTTCATCTGCTTCCACAACGGTGTCTATCGATTTATATATAACTTTCTCACTTTGAATACTGGACAGTATAAAATGATTAAGTTGATAGACATCTTTATTCTTTTGCGGCAAGGACAGCTCGTTCACTGAGCCAATTGTGATTCCTATAATTAATATGAATATTAGGAAATACTTTTGAGATAAGTTCCTCTTTTGATGTCACTAAATTACAAAAATGATCAGGTAATGAAATTTGTCTTGTCTCATCTATTGGCAGCTGTCCGTTTCAATGTCCAGTAACTGTCGTGAGAATACCTCGGCTGATCGATCATTTTGAAGTTGGACACGCATATTTGTAGTCAACTGTAATATATGCACATGTCGCCACAATGTTGAAATATTTCAGGCAAGCATTTATTTCATCCGCTGGTGTCGATCGAGAAATAACAGGCAATGTTTGTCTAAAGTCTCCTGCGAGCAATATCAATGCATCCCGAATGGTTGAACGTTTCCACGTAAATCTTGTAACGATCGATCCAAAGCTTCAAGTGATTTTTTATGTATCATTGTACATTCATCCCAAACAATGACTTTACATTTTTGTAATACTTTTCCCATGCCAGACGTTTTGGAAATATTGCACATGGGAGTGTCGATGGTTTGTATATTCAATGGCAATTTCAGAGCTGAATGAGCAGTCCTTCCACCTGGTAACAATGTCGCTGCTATTCCAGATGAAGCGTGAGCTAATGCTATGTCATTCTTTGATCGAACCATTGCCAGAATCAATCTGATAAGAAATGTTTTCCGGTTCCTCCCTGGTGCATCCAAGAAGAAGGTCCCCCGACTCTGTCATTTATCATTTGCATTTTGCGATCATAAATGCCCTTCTGTTCACATGTTAATTTGGGAATGTTTGATTGGACATACAACTGGAGATCACTGATGTTGTAACTTTGCTCACGGCACAAATCCACATCAAATAAACCAATCTCAGCTCGGGTGGGTGCTGCCATTCCCAATTGAATAAGAACTTTGTTTGCAATAGTCAAGCACTTATCTTCAATATTTATTAATGTTTCGTTGTAAATGCCTTCTGTAAATTCCATGGCCATATTGCCATTTTATAGCCGTACTCTATGCAAAATATCCTCAGCCATGTGCGATCGATATCTTTCCCATAACTCTGTGGGAGATGAAGGGAAGCAAGAGGTCAATATAATTGCAAATAATGCGCGAATTTGATTGGGATGTGCAGTGTTGCATGCGTCATTAATACATATATCCCACTGTTGGTCACTTTCTAAAAAGTTCAGAGCCTGACATGCACTGCGAAAAGTGGCATGTGTGACGCCATCAACAATTTTCAACTCATGGAAAGATCTAGGACCAGGCACATTAACCAACAGCATGCGAAGATAGAAGCATTCATCTTGATTAGGATGCACTGTATAAAGTCTACCAATTGTATTTTCTCTGAAAATGCCAGGTTGACCATCGACTGGTTCCCCTCGTCTAGCCGTATGAATACTTTTTTTAGTTTCATTCCACGTGTAATAAGAGGGCACTTCTGAATACAACAGTGTTCTGGCAAAAGCATCTTCTTGACACAAAGTGAAGAAAGCAGTTAGAGTTGTACCAGGTGGATTAAGGGCCCTTTGAAGTACATTTGCATTTGTAAAATAAACACTTTGGCCATTCTCTAAATGTATTGATAAGTGGATCACTGCTGGATTACGTTCATGCATGGGGAATGAAAAATTCGCCATGCAGCCTCATTGCTGCTTATGTATCTTCCAGCCTGGTATTGCGCAATTTCATCGATAACTTGTACTGCATTTCTGCCACTATTTTCTGGTTGTACAGCAAAAACTGCCATATCGCTGCCTTTATTTACATATATATTTAATTGATTTGACGGAGTTGCAATATTCTACATTTATGTGTGCTCTGTACGTTTTTGATAACAGAGGTGAATATGGAACCACCCAACGATTGTCTACATCAATAACACCATTTTGTATGTGTACAGCTGCCGAATTACCACCATCTTCAGTTGATCGCTCTCCTATACTGAGGGTATCCATCATCTCCTGTTATCGTGTTGGCTGTGAATGCTCGAGGATATTTTTTAGAGCATTTCCCATCTACCATGCATGGTGAATTTGAATTTAGCGCACCGCATGGTCCATGTATCATGTTTTTGATAATAACTGCATGTAAATCCTTATCGATATCAGCCCGTGGAATCTCAGCACATATCACATCATCGATTTCGTCTGAAGTTATTTTATTGTACAGCCAGATTAGAATGTGTGCATGTGGCAATCCTCTCTTTTGCCATTCTACTGAATACATCCAGCAGCGTACAGATCCAAATACTTCATATTTCACAATAAAATCCATCAGTGACTTAAGTTTCTGTCTGAAAACACGTGCTATGATGTCATGCCTATCCACTTGCGATTGTCCAGGAAGTAACAACTCCTGTATCTCATCCCAAGCTGGATTGCACGTGAAGGTGATAAATAAGTCTGGACGCCCGTAATGGCGAACATATGCCATTGCATCTTGTGCATATTCCTGCATGTGATGCAGACTGCCTATGTATGAAGATGGCAAAATAATCATCTTTCCAATGTTGGTTGCATTACCCTCATTTACAACTGCATCTCGCAAATGAATGTATTCTTCGGAGCAAAGTTTTGTCTGATTCAATCTAAGAAATAGCAGACGTTCCGTTTCAATTTTTTACGTACATATCAACAATGTACTGGTGAAACAACTGACGGTATTTCATAATATAATTGTCCTCGTTCCTCCGAATCATAAAGCGTAAAAGTTCATTGCACTGCATTTTTTATTGATTTCTGCCCCATTAACTGGATTAACCATTTTCACATTGAAATGATATCCATCAGCACCATCCCAAAAGATAATTGGATATTGCAAAGCATCATAACAACGGTGAGTTTCCCTGACGTTTATTAATTTATCGTTTCTTCGATGGAGAACAATGTCTCTAGGTTGGAACTGATCTCCGACCATGACAATTGCCACTTCGTTTATAGTTGGAGCATTATATCTTCGGACATGTTCTCCAATGGATGTTTTGTCTGCGTGAATAACGATCTTGTGAGTATCTGATGGCATTAATATCAATAGCTATTTTAAACAATTGCACCAAATTGTTCCTTTCGTGAAGGAGCTCCTGCAGTTGTGAAATAATGGATCTTCTTAGTGAAGTATGTATTCCATAACGTGCATCAATTTCATCTTTATCATCACCGATAAAGTACATTTGAAGGAATTTATGGTCACTATCTTTGAACGGGAGCAGTGAGCCAGCTTTGTGATATATTTGTCCTTTGATTTTAAAAGTTGGCATGAATTGAGCAGTCACAATTTCTGCACCAAATGATGTCATTTGGAAGCAAGAGTTGTATTTCCTGATGTTTGATAGGAAATATTTTGATTCGGCAGTAGATCCAGCAAGTAAAGTTTTCAGTGGCTCTGGTGGTGCTTCAAGGTGAGGCAGTTTGATTTTTCCACCAGCGCAACACATCCCTTTTGTTTCATTATTGAACTTTAGAGCCTGACAGTAAGTACAGACATGACTCATCTGTCCAATAACAACATTTCGACTTGAACTATAATCAATAGCTGGATTGTACCGGAAAGCAAGACGATGGTATTGCAGATTCAGATCTGCTGTTCTTTGGGTACGTGTTCCAGCTATCCTCACCCTTTCACATCCATTGCGTTGATAACGAACCAAATCTGTTGCTGCAGAACGCGACTGCTGTGTTCGCAATCGTGCATCCTCAAGCCTGGCTGATCGCCTTTCTGCAGGTTCAGTGTGGCGCCCTGAATGATACCTAATCTGTTTCTCTCTCGTACAGATATCCGCTCTTCTTCAGTCATATTTGAAAGCCGTCTTCTCTCTTGTTCTGCATGGCGACTGCGACGACTCAAATTCGTTTTTCTGCGGGGTGCCATTTTGAGCCCCAACAAAATGTAGCTGGATACAGCTAGTTATAACATAAAATAAAATCTTAAAAAGATATTAAAAAATAAAAGAACCAATATTATGATTAATTCAATATAAATTACCAATTCAGTTCATACAACCATGGGAGATCAGGGTTGCTAACTTGTTGAGTTATTTTGAATGTTGGTGATTGTTGCGCGTTAATAAGTAAATACAGAACAAACCGTAATAAGTTCAAGTATTCTGTTAACAAATAATTGATAAAATCTGTTTAAGAAAATTATAACATAAATTTAAATTTTAAAAAGCCATCAAAAACAAAAATATGGTTTGATATTTTGATGACTCAAATTATACATCAGAAAACCTAACCTGCATTTCAATAATATCAAATAAAATTTAAAAAATTGTTTAAAATAGAGAAAAAAAACTTATATTTAAAATCCCGTCAATCAATCTGTAAGTACCAAGCAAAACATAAAAACTTCAAGTATTCTGTTAACAAATAATATATATCAGAAAACCTCATGTGTATTTAAATAATAAGATCAAATAAAATTTAAAAAATTGATTATCCTGTGTTAAAGCTACCGGAATGTTGCCAAAACTACAAAACAAAATATGAGTTGTTAAAAGTATAATTTAAAAAAAAGATTTATTCAAAAATTAATCATAATTGCTTATAAAAGAACAAAGAAATAGATAAATATGACAACCAATAAACATAGTAGAAATATGTAAGAATCCAGAAAAAACTATGTGTAAAGTTTAAATTTTTGCCAAAAAAATAAAAATTATATATTTAGTTAATTTAGGATCCTTGGAGAGAGATAAAACACATGGAAAATTTCAATCAGTACGTTACTTGTTTATGGAGAGATTTCGAAAAATAATGCCAAAAAAAATCCATAGCGTACAGAATTTAAATTAGTATTTTGTATATAAAAATTATTCAAAATATATATCCCGAGCTTAAAAATGAATTAAAAAACAAAATACAATACTAACTTTAATTGACATAAAAAGAATTGAACTATCTTTATCAATGTGAAAGCATAATTTGATGAAATAATTACTATCTTACGACCACCTGCTTCCTCAATACATTTTGAGACAACTTTCTCTTTTGCTTATTCACGGATGTCTATTCCAATTTGATGTGCAATTACCCCTAGCACTGCTTTTGCTTGGCAAGTATTACCAAAGTTCAATTTCCTGCAATGTAATTTTATGCAGTGAAGCTGATTGACTATACTTAAAAAGGTTAAAATAAAAAACATGAAACTGCAAAAAGCTCTGTATCAAAATTCTTTGATACCGGGGACATTTTTAGATATGAGCACCATGTTAGTGGAATTGTAGTAACACTTTGGGGCCCCCTGCATCATTGATACGGGGTAGTTACATCCCTGACAAAAGCAAACCGAAATAACTTCAAGTGTTTTGTTAACAAATTACTAATAGAATCTGCTAAAGAAAGTTATAATATAAACTCAAATCATAAAAAACAAAGTAAAGTTTAAATATATTGATATACATCAGAAAATCTTTATTTTTCCATTTGTATTTCAATAGTAACATCAAATGAAAGATTCTTACGTATTATCGCAACCTATTGGCGGCATTGTATAAAACGAAGCACATGATTGTCAATTAAGCGCGTACAACAAATCGAAAATGGGATTGCCAACTTTGCGAGTTACCTTGAACGTTGGCTATTGTTGCGATAATACGTAAGTATCAAATGAAATTTAAAAATTTGCCTAAAACAGGGAAAATACATTTTTATTAAAAATCCTGTCGCTTAATTTTGCCAAATTAAATTTTCAAATTTAAAAATTTGCCTAAAACAGGGGAAAAAAAATTTTATTAAAAATCCTGTGGATTAATTTTGCCAAATTAAATTTTCACCATGCAAAAAAAAAAATATTGTGTTAAAGGTTCAAGTGTAGTACAGGGGGCACTTCATACTTGACGATTTTCTTCGGATTTTTCGATTTTTATTCATTCTAAAATAAATAATAAATAATTCAGAAAGAAGTACCTTGGCGACCGCTTTTATTCACCAAAAAAAAAGGACAGCGCCAAATGGCCCATTCCAAACATTGAAAACATATCGCGGTATCTTTTGATTTGAGGTAAGGGGTCAACGGAAAAAAAAACGTTGTTACTAAAAAAATAAATAAATAAACGTGAACATTATACCATGAATTAATTTAATTTAAGATTACTGGAGGAAAATTTCAATACTCTATTCTGGAGATCAGCCGGCCAGTCTTCTATTATCGTCAAAACTATTAGGAATTTTAACAACTATTTGGCAGGAAAATAAGTAGCGTACAGATGTCAAATATAATTTTCAAGAATTTAAAAAAAAAGGAGAAATAAATTTAGCTTAAAATTACAGAAAAAACACGATGTAGAATTTTATCAAAGTTGTAAACATCCAGCGATAAGGCTATCTGACTGTTGCCAAACCTACAAAACAAAATTTGAGAATTTTTAAACAAAAATTATTTATTCGAAAAATAATCCCAATTACGCATCAAATGACAATAAATAGATAAATATGACAACGCATAAACATAATCATAGAAGAGTTATACAATAATTTGGAAAAATCTAACCGTAAAGTTTAAATTTTCGCATTCAGAGTGAATCGTGACGTCATATGACGTCATAATACCAAAAAAATCACTTAAAAATTAAATTTAAAAAAATTTAGAGAGAATTTCGAAATAAAAAGTACCTAAGATCCTGACCAGAGACAAATGCAACGTTGTGTCAATATTTCAGATTAATCCATGTAGAACTTTTTGAGTTATGCGCGCATACACAAACCAACACACCATTTTTATATATATAGATATATATATATATATATATATCAGTTGCCCAAATTACAATATATTGAAAAATTTAACTAAGTAACAAACAGATCGATCGATACAAATTAAGAGACGACCTAGCTTTAATAACAAATTTAATTAAAAATTTTAATTAATCAAGGAATTAAGATAACTTAATGCAAAAAAATAGATTCTTTAAAGAAAAAGACATTCAGAATAAATAAATTTTTAATTACTTTAATCTATCACAATGAGACTAGAGTCTTTGTCGTCCTTTACATTTCTAAACTATTTGTATCTCCTTAAGTGGCGGAATATTATCAAAGGCAAAATCAAGGAAAGGAAATGAAAGAATAAAAAGTGTATTAGTTATCCAATCTACTATTATAAAGTTGCATTTCCTGAGTCTAGAAGATAAATCTTTAAGGCTGTTTTCGGTCAATGTTAAAGGATAGGGATGAAACGGCAAAGACATTTGTGGGCAGGAAAAAGCTCCAATGATAATAAAAATTTTTATGGATATAAAGAAAATAATTGTTTAAAGGATAGTGTTTTTTGAATTTTGATTTTTGGAAAATTACACAGTTTTCAGCATTTTTGCAAAATGAAATTTGACTTTTCTATGTTAAAGTATAGGAGGTGGAAACGCAAAAGACATTTTAACAGAAAAAAACATTTTTTTTAGAGTAGAATTAAATACTATATAAGAAAGCAAGCTTCCCTCTTTGGACTAGTGTAGCCAGAATTAAGTTTTATGTTTTCTTAATTAACTTTTTTAAATTTTAAGTTCATTCTGAATTATTTTTGGCGTAGTTAGGACTATCTCAAACAGATGGCACCACCATCGTTTGAAAAGCGAATTTATTCTTGGCTACGAATACTTATTTTTGGCGATATCTTTCTGAAATATAGTCGCCAGCTGAAATTATGGTAACTTGCAAATTGTTACAAATAGTAGACAATGGAAAAGATTTATGATGTACAGAGAGATTTAACATCTCAAATCTGACGAACTTTCCAATTTAGGAAAGTTTTAAATATTTTCTGCATGTGTGCTTTAAAAAAAATCGTTTATAATTATACAGCTTAGATTTTTTTTTTTTTTTTTGTCTGTTATTGAAGGAATGTCTGTAAGAATATTTAAATTCTGCGAAATGACTTAACGAAGAATCAAAGTATACTTACTTTATACTTGATCGAAAGTTGTGAATTAACTCTAAAGAACACAAATTACTACTCCTTGCTCACAAATTAAAATTTTAATCTAATTATTGTAATGCAATTATTATTATTATATTATTATTTTCTTTTTAACTAACAAAAATTTTTTCCCATCGATTTTATATTTGACGTAAAACTTTACCATAAACCATTGGAACAATTATTAACACAAAATATTGTTTTCTAATTTAATTAACAGAAACTTATTTTTTCAATTAATTATGTTCAGATTCTAAGCCGCACCCCAAATTCTCAGCACATTTTTGTGTAAAAAAAAAATAGTGTAAAATATATTATCGATATATGATATATTTACGGAATGAAAAGTGGCTGCGATACCTTAGTGGTCAAGGTAACGTACTCGTGGCTGGCGTGTCATGAGTTCGAGCCTAGTACCGCTGAAGTTCTGTCGTGTAGGGGAGCGATGAACGTTAAATCTGAGAGCTAAAACGTCCTCTCATTGGTGTGGTAGTTAGGAGATGGGAGGTGCAAGCTCAGCTGTCGTCCTCGTCACTTGACTATGGTTCAAAGTTACGAGGTCCGTCACCAAAAGCCCTCGTGTAGCTGATCAATATGACATTTATATTCAATCACTAACTAAACGAAAAAAAAAAAATAATAAAGGTGAATTAATAAAAGTGAATAATTAATTTACTTTACCAGCATTAAAAACTTTTTTCAGTCTTCGAATCTAAGCTGCACCAGAATTTTTGTAGCCTAAGTATCGGGAAAAAAAGTGCGGCTTAGATTCGAATAAATTGGAAGAAAAATTCAGTGCAATGAATGTTCGCTACATGTCTAAAGACATGTGCCAGTACAGATATACGATAATTTAATGGAAAACCATCTTTCACAAAATTAAAAGTACAAAATATCTATGATTTAGAGAGCGAAACTAGGGGGAAAGCATCTTCTGAACGATGGAGATATGAGAGATCGTTGAGACTCTCATCTTTTTTCAAAGAAATTGCTTGCAGGAAAAAATCTACTCCGTGTTCGAAGCTTGTGATGCGCATTGTGTATGGTAGAGACTTATGCAATGCAGCACTGAAATATGGATTGGCAAACGAGGAGATCGCTCGGAAGCAGTATGAGAGGAAATATTCAACTGAAGTAAAAATATGTGGCTTATTTGTGGACAAAGATAAACCCTTTTTGTGTGCTTCACCCGATGGATTGGTTGGTAATGATGGACTCATAGAAATTAAATGCCCTTATTCTGCGAGATTTGAATCAAATCTGCTGGAATTTTTAATTACAAAAAAAAAAAAAAATAGTCTAGGTTTCAAATTTTCCAATGAAAGGGGAATCTATTTACCATTAAATCATAAATTTTACTTTCAAATACAAGGTCAGTTATTTATTACACAACGGAAATGGTGTGATCTGTATTTATGGTGCAAAAAGGATTCGTTAACTCTGCGTATAGAGGCAAACGAAGAGTTTTGGAAAGGAATTATTCCAAAACTCTAGAAAAGTTTTATTTTAAATGTGTTCTTCCTGAAATTCTTGATGGAAGAGCACCACGAAATATGCCTTTGAGGGAGCCGTTATATGTAGAGGAATCTAGTAGAAGCAAAAAAACAGAAAATGAGATTGATATAGGTTAGGAAATGAAACCTATATATTATCGAATGATTATTTGATTAACGTCAAGCTTTGAAGCTTCACTGGGACTATATCGCCAACCTCGTCATTTCGATCAAGTGACGAGGACGAAATCAGAGCTGGAACCGCAATCTCCCAAAATTTCCACCATTAGCAACATATAGTATCATCTACTTCAAACATCTGCTTTGAGGTTCAGCCTTCTACATAGTAGACGGCCGCGGTAGCCGAGTGGTATAGGTATCGGACCGTGGCTTGCCTTGCCACGAGTTCGAGCCCAATACCATTAAAGACCCGCCGTGTAGGGCAGCGATGCACGTTAAATCTGTCGAGAGCTGAAACGTCCTCCCGTTGATGTGGTGTGGGAGTTAGGAGAGGGAGGTGCCAGCTCAGGTGTCGTCCACGTCACTTGACCATGGTTCTAAATTACGTGGTCCGTCGCCAAAAGCCCTCGTGTAGCTGAACAGTGCGACGTTAATATTCAATCAATCAATCAATTCTACATAGCGGATCTTCAGCAGGGACACCAGAACTCAAACCGACGATGCAACACCACGTCGATCACGAGTTCGTAACCATGAACTCTTGCCTACTGTGACCTCCTATATCTTCTCGAATAGGATACCGTAAAAACTGTCCGTGATATATATTTTTATAATTAAGTATATTACTTAGCCATTTATTTAGATTCCTACATAGAATGAAACTATTATTTTGTTACCAAATATGCCCCAAAATTAAACAATAATGCAATTTTCTTTGATTTAAATATAATGTTAACTTCCAAATTGAAAAATTGTTATTGACATATATTCATTAAATAAACATAAATTTCTTAGAAAAAATAAAAGCAATGTTTATATATTATATGCTTGATTAATTGTGCTTGATAATTAATTGCCAGCATATTTTCTCTCTCTCCCTTATAATGATATTTTAATCGTTCTCTAAAGTTTCAAAAGTAATTTTAATTTAAAAATATCTCTCTTTCTTCCTTTTTTTTTTTTTTTTTTTTTTTTTGCAAAACATGAAATAATGTTGTAATGCTTATTTTCATTTACGTACCATTTCTTATAAAAAATATTTTTTGAATTTAAAAATTATTTTACAAACATACGTAAAATAATGGTCAAAACCATAATTAACCAGTTTTTTAATGAAATAGCTGCATACTGTCTTAGAAAAATATCAAAATTGATAACCTTTAACCTTTTTAACATTTAAAACTACTTTTTTAAAGAAAACTTTATTCAAAATTGTTTCCCTTAAACATTTAATAATGTAATACAGGTGTAAGTGTATACCTAATTGGAAATTTCTGAAACATTTTTTTTTTTTTTTTTTTTTTGTACATAAGAACTTTATTTTGTAATACTTTTAGAAACATTTATTATTCCATTATAAAAGAATATTAAATCGTTTTTCTTTATATGTAGTGCCTACTAGATTGTGAATATTCCATTGTTTACTGTACCGGGACCAACAAAACAAATGTATTCACGTTAATACATTGTTTTTGCACAACTAAATCGTTTTGTAATGGAAAATGAACTTTTTTTTTTTTATTTGTGGATAAAAACACCTATAATCAAGGAGAGCGAACAACTTATTGACATTTTAAAAGACATTTGACGGTAAAATCTATATTAAAACAAGAACAGCTCCTAAAATTTAGATTGCAAAATACATACGATTTTTTCCATAGTTAGAAACGAATAAAGCATTCATAACAAATTATCAGAATCCATGAGTCGAAAAAGTAAGAAAGCCATTTTAGATCTCTCTCATGGTCAAGATTCAACACTATTTTACTCCCCTCCGCCCCCCAAAAGAACAAGTATTTCGTTTCACAGTCGTAAAGACTGTGGCCCTCTTCCCCCTGCAGAGAAAGGGGAGGATTCTATTGAAGGAAGTGCGCTACACACACACACACACACACACACACACAGAGAGAGAGAGAGAGATTTTTTTTTTTTTCAAAATCAACCAAAAGCGGAGAGCAGAGTGCACGCGATCTTCTCTTTTCAAACAATTAAATCTCACCAGCAATGACATCCAATAATTCACAAAATAGCTGTAAATTTATGTTTCGAGATATCTTTCCAATTTTTTCGAAATTTCGCAATTGTCCATAATTCTGGAGATCTTCGTATAATAAGGACCATTATAAATTTATCATCTTCCATCCTCTCAAAATTGACACATTTGTTGAGTAATTCAGAGTACCACTGAGAATTGTACCTCTCGTGAAATAGGTTGCCAACCCCTGTTCTATTGTATAAAAGTAAAATTGTATCATACTGTTTGTTCATTAAAACGTGAAATTTAATTTTTCATTGCTTTAAATCCACCTATTCTAAATTTAAAAATAATTTGTTCAGGAAAAATTAAACAGTTTCGTTCTGTACATCATTTATCTAGAGAATTGATCGACAAACTGTGTTCCACGAGTCCCAATAAAAAAAAAAATGGGAAAGAAAAATTACAAATATGTATGCAAAATGGATTTATGTTCTCATGAAATTCGTTTAGCCACAATTATCTAAAGCTCATAGACTAAAATTAAAAATTTTATTTATACATAATTTGAAAAATTTTTAAAACTTTTATTGTGTAATATAATAAATGAATTTTAAAACTTTATTTTATGCAGTAGATTGTGAATATACTATTGTTTGCTATCCCGAGTTCCACGAAGTAATTTTATACTAGTTAGTACAATGTTTTGAAACCTTTTACATTTGTGGGGAAAAAACACCTATAATGAAGAAGATAAAAAAAAAAATTATCGACATATGAACAGATTCGATGCTAAAATTTAAATTTAAGCTAGAAGACCTACATTTTAGGTTACCAATTCATGCCATATACGCAGAATTTCTCACACAGCTATGAACATTTTCATGCCATTCACAAAAATGTATTTAGAAAGTGAAAAATATTTTTAACGCGATTGGCAACAAAAACAAAATACAAAAACGAATTGAACACGGAATATGAAATGCTACTGCAGATAATTTCAAAAAGCTTACACGTCGATAGTTTGTGTAAAAAATTGTGAACACATATCTCAGTTACTAAGTATAATGCATGCGTAGGTGACATTTGGATCACAAATTTCTATTATCAATGAGTAAATAACATTAAAATTACATCATAAAAGTTTTTAATAAAAAATAAAATATTTTTTAAAATTGTCTTTACATATAATATCAAAAATATGTTTATCTATATACTTTAAATATTATATTAAGATATATTCCCTTCAGCGAGGAAGGGGTTTCCTCGAAAACATGTTACAGTTCTAAGGGGTCCAAGAGTTGAAAAAGTTTGATGATTGACCAATGTCCAGACATGAGAAATCTTTCATGGTCCAGATTCACTCTGCTGCTTTAATCCCCTCGCCCGAAAAAGAAAAAAAAAAGAGCTAACATTTATTTTACTAGTTTGACGACCATCACCCTCACTTAGCCTCCCCCCGCGTGTTCCCTTTCGCTGAAGGGGAGAATTTCATTGAAAAGGTTACCCGAGAGAGAAATTTATTGCCCATCTTGGGAATCTTAGCACAAATATTTGTGCCAAAAATTTCGCAATAGCCAACGCCATCTAGATGTCATGTAAGGTGTTAAACTAATGGCCCGCCATCACCTTAAAACAGTAGAATTTATATCTTTACCGAAATTTAATTTAGGATTTTCAAACTTTTTTTGCATTGCTAAATTGACAGTAATTCTCCGAATTTTCCTGGTCGGATTGTATTATTAATTAACAGTGTTATAATGTGTGTTTTTCATACAAACTTTAACAGATAGTCACGAATTTAACAATAGAAATATATTTATTAAGTATGGCATTTTTATTTTTAAATTCATTGATTTTACTCCGATTTATTTTAAAGTTAGACTTGCGTATGGGGAAAATTTGAAAAGCAAGAATCCGAATTTTACTAAATTACTAGAGAGGGAGAGGATTTTCCTTGTTTGATTAAAATATATACAAATTTCTCAAACGGAGCAGTATCACAGACATCATTTTTGTTGCTCAATTTGTTATAATGTCTGTTAAAAAAGTTATGAATATTCAAGTCCATATTTTGCTTTAACGTATCCGACTACGTTCGGAACCTTGATTTTGCAAAAGCGTATAAATGGATAATATTTATGATATTTAGTGCCACTTAGATTCGAAAATTATACAAAAATGTTTTAAGAGTAGTATTACAATAAAAAATTATTGAAGTACAATATTTTGACAAAAAATGAACATAGAATGACTAATTTTCAAAATATTCTCCTTTTGTGAAAAATGCTTGTATTTTAATAATATTTTGTCTTTATATAGCTCAAGCCTCAGTTCAGAGGCGGCTCAACTGGAGTTTTTGAAATATGTAACTTAGAAGTGAGTTTATCCATGTTTTACGACAACAGAGGGGAGAAATTTTAAGATAAAAATGCCGATAATTATTTCAACGGATTATAACTCTGAAAATAATGTGAATTTTCCTAAAAAATAGTTCAATCTCTCTGGAGAAGTCTTTAGTTTATATAAGCAAAATGGTATTATTTTAGAAGCATTTTTTATAAAGGGAGAACATTTTGAAAAAAAAAGTTTTTCTAAGTTAATTTTTTACCATAATATTGTATTTAAATATTTTTTTTGTCAAAATGTCCTTAAAACAATTTTTATACATGCATTATAATGTAAGTGACACAAAATATCATGAAAAGTATCCATTTATGCGCTTTTTTAAAATCATGGTTCCGATCGTAGTCGGATTCCTTATGATAAAAAGCCTGGCGCTCTTTCAGATCTTAACGCACAGTCGCATACCAATACATTCGTGGTCCCTGAGTGATTCTTGACAAATAACCTCCCCTTTATTCATTCAGTAACATATGGCAGTTGAGATAAGAGTGATATCGGGAATTCCTGAGCTGAAATGAACCTCAAAAGCGAAGGTAACAACTCTGGTATATTGCAGATATGAAGATTGATGTATGTGATAAAATCAATTAGTACACACATAATCTTCTCTCTGAGAATCAATATAATAGTAGCCCTGATCGAGAATCTCGCATTTATGCCGTCCATCAGTACAGAATTTTGATTTTGACAGTTATGAATTATAAGTTCATCGATAGTCATTAAAATTGTAAAAACTATGAAAATTTGGATTAATTATACAGTATGGAAATAATTAAATTTAAAATATATTGCTGCAGTATAGTTAATTTTATTAGAAAATCCTTGTTTACGTTTTTGTGTAAGTAAAATAAATTCTGAGGCTGATACATCTACACATAAACATTGAACAAACCCTTAAGAGTGTTATGAGTTTTATTAAAACCACGCTTTGACACAACATGAGAACTTGCGATGAAGGGTTTTCGCTTCGGTTAAGCAAAACTGAACCTGCACAACATTCTCCATAACTCCATATCACGTCAACAAGAGAACTTTTAATAACGAAAAATTTAACGTGTATCAACCTCTTTATACAGTGAAACTTCAGTGTTCATAGTTTCCGGTATACATGCAAACCTCCAAATAGTAAGCAAAATGGGGTTGGGAGAAAAGCCTGCCTTTTACCGGTATTTTTTCCAGCTGATAACATGGTGTTAAGTCGATACATCCACGTGACTAACAGTGTAACCGAGGAAACACCCAGAATGTTGAGTACTATTATCGTCCAGAATCTTCGCTATTGTTTTGTTCAGAATCCATGTTGCTCCACATATTTTTTGTTTAATTGTGGGGTTTTTTTATTGTTTTTTTTTGCAACCATGATCACATAAAATTAATAATCTGCGATCAAGTAATGGACTCAAAAGATATATATTTTTTCTAGTGTGCTAAAAATGTAGATATATAAAAAATTTGGTGATAAAATTTTAAAATTATAATTTGATTTAATTATAATTCATTTATTACGACGCTAAAAAAATAAAAAAATCAATGTTCCTCTTGAACTTGTCTGTGTGTAAATTCAAGATTTAATACAATGTAATGTTTTTATTGAAGATTTTTTTTAACTAACTTATGGTAGAAAAATTTTAAATTTGTAATGTATGTATCATAAAGATAAAAATCATAACTTAAATTTACTCACAAACTAATTATACAATGACATTAAAGAATACATCAATTAGAATATTTTCATATAAGGTTCCAAATTTTTTTAACTTAAAATTAAATTTATTTTTGCCAAAAATAAGTAAAATCTATACACATATTCTGCATTCATGTTTATTACTTTACTTATACAAGTCATGCAGACACACAACTTTTGATAGTAAAATTTTAAATAAATGACTTACTTAATATGAATTTAAAGATGGTTATTTTAATGTTTGTGTTAAATTGGAGGGTAAATTTTCATCCATTAGAATACTTATATGCACTATTAGAAACATTTTCAACTGATTAGATATAGTCTCCCACCATTCTATAAAACAGCTTTTGTAAAATTTATGATAAAGATTATATATATATATATATATATATATATATATATATATATATATATATATATATATATATATATAATCATAGGCTAGTTAGACGTCAGCATTTCTTTTACATTGGTCTTAGGATAAATTACCTATTGTATTCAAATTTTATTAAAACATGTTATTACAAATTTAATGTGTATTTTAATGTGTGAGATTAAAAGTTAACTTAAAAGGTGTTTTACTACTTAATATTGTGATTCTGTCATATGTTTATATATATGTATTTACATTAATTGAAATTATTTATAAAGAGTAACTTAAAAATTTTATTGGTATTTACGTATAAACGCAACAATAGTCAACGTTCAATATAACTCACAAAGTTGTCATCCCCAATTTCGCACATGTCGCATGTCCTGAATTGCCAATCATGGGCTCCTTTGTTTCTTATAACGTCGCCAATAGGTTGTGAAAATACATAAGTACATTTTCTTTGTTGATCTAAGTAGGAATTGAATTTAAAAATTGTTTATATTACCTGTTAACTATAATTTTCATCGCACCCCCACCCCATACAATAACAATGTACTGAATGCAATAATAATGTACTTTGTTAATTGTAAACCCTACTAAATATCAAATAAGTAATAATTTTTTTATGTTACTTTCAAGTAAAATATGTTTTAAGAAAGTTACTTTAAAGTAATAGATTTTTTTAACACTAGAACGTCCTTTGGTGTCAATTTGACACCGGAGCCTCTTTACTTAGTTCTACTTACCGCATTTATGCTAGGAATTTGAGAATTTTGCGAGACATTTATTCCTTTTCCTTGATGATTACACAGAAAACGTTTCATGGTTCTATGTTAATTAGGAGTGGTTTTCCAACTAAATATACCTAGAACGTCCACTGATGTCATTTCGACACTAAGACAAATTATCATTATAAAAAGCTGTCGTTCAACAAGATATAGTCCACTATTCTTCGTAAAACAAACTTCCCAAAGTTGTATTGCATATTTTTTACCTTGAATGCAGTGTTATCGAGTTCATAGTTCAAATAAATAAATTATACTAAAATTGCCGTGTCTAAGTGTTTCGTTACATAGTATTTGCATATCTGATCTTAAAAAAATATTTCGTTTTACGAATTTAGTGCAGAGCAGACACCATGAAACGATGGCTCTTAGTAAAGGTCTAAGCCCTGATGAAATTGCTAATTTGTTGCAAGAGCTTTCTGAGAATGAATCGACTCTAATTTAGATTCAGATGGAAACATAAGATTGAATGAAGGTGACTGTGAAGAATCTGAAGAAAGTTCAGAGGCAACTGATGATATTCCAGTAAATTCTGATGTATGTGTTGCTAGAGATGACCTATAATGGATACCGCATAATAGCAATGTTCCTGTCAGATATGCGACTGGAAATGTTTTGCGACAAAGCACTAGTTCAACTAGCTTCGCGAAACATAATGTCAACGTCAGTTTTTTTATGAGATAAAGGGCCATTATATATGAAAAGTACATGAAATAATATTGAAAGTCTTAAAACTAAACCCTACTGTACAGTAGTCTTTCAGTTATTTAGTTAAAACATTAACTTTTTGTATTTATATCGTGGTGTCAAAAAGACACCGGTGGACGTTTAAGGGTAATCAAAATCCGGGACGTTCTAGCATTAAGAAAGTTATTTTTAATATGATAAGTGCTATTTTAGTGCAGACAGAATTAGCATTTATATTTGATGTTAAATAATTAACAATTATATAAAATTCCGATGAAGAATAACTATATTATTTTTAATATTTAAAGCGAAAAGACTTGAACATGTTTAACCCGGGAGCAGGCGCGCACTCGATACGGTCGAGAGGGATTATTGAGTCACACTAATCCTTTTTTTTATAATTATTTTATTGTACTCGATACAAATCGTGATTCCAGAGAATAATTTAATTAAGAGAAAGTTTACTTACCTACTTTCAAAGACTTTTCAATTTTTCTTTGGTAACAAATAAACAGTTTTGCCAGAATTAACGATTTCGTAATCTGTGCGTCCCGCGCGAACCACTTCCGGGTAAAAAGTGTATTCATTATGATTATATGAAATTGTGTAAAACGTTTTTCGCGTTATGCTTTATATGTATAGAATACTCGTAAAAATAAGTCTTGGCCAAGTAATTATGCAAAGTGCTCTCCATGGTTTTCCAAATACCATAAAACTCTTTTGCATGGAAAAAAGCGTAACAGAGAAATACATTACTTACAACTTCCCTAAATGAGAAACAAACACATAAGAGGGGGTCATAACTAACTGTACCAATAACTTAGAAGGTTAAACAGATTACAGCTATAATGTGCAGTATTTCAAAAATAATGACAGTGATGAATTTTTTATGTTCCTAATTTTTTTCGATTCTCCGTCTGGGATCTGTTTTTTCTCTGAAAGAGTTGTATGTTAGATTTAAACAGAAAGCGTAGTAAAAAAAATCTCTCATCATGGGATTGCAGCAAATCAAATAAAAGTTTTTTTTATTTGGTTATAGGATCAACGATAGATAATTAGGTAGTGAAGAAGTTTTTATTTTTGTTGACTTAATATCGCGCGCGCCTATAAACTATATCAGAGTAAAAATGCATTTTTTATTATGTCTGAAAGTATTTTGTTTTAATTCATTCCAGTAAATTAATTATTTTTAAATCTTTTACTTTCGATATGCTCGCGCCCCCCAGGGGGGCGCGCCCCACAGTTTGAGAAACACTGCATTAAGAAGACATGGAATGAAAAAGGTTATAAATACGTAAGTAGTAAGTCCAACTTTGGCAGCTATACAAGCCGGAACACGGCGTGGCATCGAATCAGTGAGGGCACTAAAGATCTCCTCCCATAATCTTTTCAACTCGACAGTTAATTCACGAATAATCCGAGAGGGCTGCAGTTGCCTTCCAAACATGTCTTAAACAAGCTATATTGGCGAGAGGTCTGATGATCTGACAGGCCATGGAAGTACGTCATATAATTGAATACATTGCTGGAATAGTCGCGAAGTTTATGAAGGATCGTTGTCTTGCTGATAAATGGCACCTTGTGACGAATCTATACGGCACCTTATCACTAATACTCATAGGCGTATTTAGAGATTGTAAATTCGCGTATATTTCCAACCAGCTCTGAAAGAAAAAAACGAGATATTGAAATGAATTAAGGTACTTAAGGAGAGCGTTGTAAGTTAGCAGATTGAAGGCTCTTGAGCTAAGAGAAGTAGTGACGAAGTTAAGAAGATTCAAGTGGATTGCGTTATTAGAGTCTCACTGTTATTAGTCAGCGAAATACCATTGGAAGGAGGAGCTGCGGTAGCCCAGCGGGTCAAGGTATCAGATCATGGCAGGCATGTCATTTCGATGGCAGGCATGTCATTTTTTTCATTTTACCACTAAAGACCCGCCGTGTAGGGCAGCGATGCATGCTAAATCTGTTGAGAGCTGAACCTTCCTCCCGTTGGTGTGGTGTGGTCATTAGGAGAGGGGGTGCCAGCTCAGGTGTCGTCCACGTCACTTGACCATGGTTCAAAATTACGTGATCTGTCGCCAAAAGCCCCCGTGTAGCTGAACAGTGCGACGTTAAAATTCAATCAATCAATCAAACCATTGGACAGATTAATCTACCTGGAGAGAACGACATTATAGCCAGGTGATATTTAAAACTTAGTTTATCTGACCACAAGAGTTAATATATAATAAAGTTAGTGCGAAGTTAATGGATTTTAGTAGTTCAAGTTGCGTATTTTTCTCGGTCCTCTTATTCCGGTAAAACCGTTCGATATTGAGCTTAGTAGTTTATTAATATCATATTTTGTGATTTAAATTATTATGAAAGGTAAATCCCTTTGACGTAGACATATTGTTTAATATTTGTTTTTAGAAGGTTGCTAAAAATGGCGTCTGGTAATTCTTTGCCTCAATTCAATCTTAATGACCAAGGTGGAACCCAGGCGGGTTCTCACAACCTGAGTGACTTGATAACATAGACAATACAACCGATGTTAAAATCTTGCCCATGTAACTGCGGGTCTTCAAAGTGCTTTGAAAAAAGGGTTTGGATGATTGAGTGTTTCAACAAATTTCTTATCACCCTGCCAAAATTTGTGTAATCACCGTATGCCCCTCAAAAACAAATACGGATGGCAACCCATGGCCTGCCAGCCTCCATACGCATATGAGCTGGTCATCAGCAATGAGATCCATCGCTGAAGTTCACACATCTCCAGTCGGTTACTCTTCAACTTGCATGAGGTCTGAATAATTCCAATCAAACACTGCAAGTGATGTGAAGTCACTGGTAGTCGTCTTATAGTCGTCAGTTCTTATTACCTGCGTTGATCAGTCTCCGAATGGTTTTCCTTGATACCACCATGTGTCTGGAGGGTGATACATGCCGAGGAATTGATTTTAGAGAAGTTATCGATGAGGATTTTGCCGTTATTAAGATTCTACTACAAAAAATAGTATACTCATAATAAAAGAGCATTCTAAATTCTTTAAGCTATTTTTTGTATAGTGCATTTATTGTTTAATATTTCAATAAAAATACATTTCAACTTGAAGTAAAACACCAATCTATATCATAAGACAATTTAACCTAATAAATTTACAAGCAAGCACTATTTTATATATTTGCAAAATAATATTAGTTTTTCTTCCACCCTTCTACTAATTTAATTTATAATGAAATTTTATTATCGATATTTAATTTTTAAGGTATCCGACTACGTTCGGAACCGTTATTTTAAAAAATTGCATAAATAGATAATTTTCATAATATTTAGTGTCCCTTAGATAAGAATACATGTATAAAATTGTTTTAAGGACATTTTTTGACAAAAAAAAACATATGTACAATATTTCGGCAAAAATTAACTTGGAACTACCTTTTTTTTTTTTTTTCAAAATATTCTTCGATTGCGAAAAATGCCGCTATTATAATAATATTTTGACTGTATGTGGTCCAGACCTCTGTACAGGGGCTCAACTGCAATTTTTTGAAAAATTCACATTATTTTCAGAGTTACAACCCATTAAAATAATTATCGGCAATTTTTTCTTTAAATACCTACCCTCTGTTGTCGTAAAACATGGATAAACTCACTTCTAAGTTACATATTTCAAAAATTCCAGTTGAGCCGCCTCTGAACTGAGGTTTGAGCTATATAAAGACAAAATATTATTAAAATACAAGCATTTTTCACAAAAGGAGAATATTTTGAAAATTAGTCATTCTATGTTCATTTTTTGTCAAAATATTGTACTTAAATAATTTTTTTTATTGTAATACTACTCTTAAAACATTTTTTGCATAATTTTCTAATCTAAGTGACACTAAATATCATAAATAATATCCATTTATACGCTTTTGCAAAATCAAGGTTCCGAACGTAGTCGGACAACTTAACTAGTAAATGTTTGTCCAATTTTGAAAGCTTAGATTAAAACTTGCTTGCATTAGTGAATATTATTTGAGCACTTAGTGACAATACGTGAATAAAACAAACTTTCATCTTTTAAAAGCTTGCTTTAAATGATATTTGTAAAGTGACATGTAATATACCTCCAGTAAAGTAAAAAAAAATTAGTCCTATGGAAAGGTAGTTTTCAACGACTTCTTTGATATTCTTATTTAAAAATGGAGAAAAGCTAAATCCACGAGTTCAGTCTTGTTCGAAAAAATGGCTTCACAGATCAATTGAGCAACAGAAATTGAGAGCTGTGTTTCTTGTCTCCAAAGCGGACTTTACTTCACAGTTTTTTTCCAATTGAGACAGATGATAAACAAATCCATCAAAGAAATTCTAAGAGAAGTAAAAAAAAAATGAACAGAACGACAAAAAAAAAATTATTTTGGGACTGAAATTCCTATTCTTTCTCCGAAACTTTATACCTTGAAATAAAACTGCGAGAGCCACCTTTTTTAAGAGCAGGGTTTTATTGTCGTGAAAAATGTTAGTCTCACAAAAAAAGTAGAAAGCATAGCTAGTAATCGAAGTGTCGTGCTTCAGGTTTCTAGAGAAATGTGATGTTGCGAGTTGTTTCTGAACGCACTTAAAAAGGAGAACACTAAGCTCAGAATTACTGTGGGGTTTAAAATAAACACACAAGAGATAGCCTTCTGCATTGCATAGAAACTGGAACAGAAATATATGATCCTGAGTAACAACAAAGGCAAGAATTGGAAGTATTCAAAATGAAATGAATATAGGGAGTGCACTATTATAATAGGACTGTTAAGGGAAAGATTTAGTTTCATTTTGGAGGAATTTCTCTGTGAAATAGGCATTACTTTTTATAACTTTTTATTTTTAGAAAATAAAGAGTTTTTACTGAAGTCGGCATATAAAAAATCTATTCGGTGTAACATTAGATACGAAAAAAGATGTTAAGAGAATTTAAATCTGAATTTCCACTCATGCTGAAGAAAATTGAACTTTTATAAGTTGAAATAAAGACAGTTCACTTACAAATTACTATATGTGGATACGAGTTACTTATACAAAGGAGAAGTAATCATTACTTTTGTAAATGCCTGCCTTAAGCTTAAGATTATATATATATATATATATATATATATATATATATATATATATATATATATATATATATATATATGCGTATTCCTTTTTTAAATTTTTGTTTAACTCTATTACTTTTCTTCTTCCTGTTAAATATTTCATTAGCTGTTTTGTGATATTTCGTTTTGTTTTTATTCTTTATTTTGTCTTGCTTTCAAGTATACTTTATATATTCGTTCATATATATATATAAACTGGTATGCAAAAATTAAGAAAAAGGAGCATCTATTTTAAAAAAAGTCCGGAAATGGTACAATTGAATGGGATTTGACATGGTTAGTAAGAAAGCTATAACACAACAACAATGGCAGAAACTGTATAAAAATAAACTATTGTTGAATTTATATCAATGGCATAAAATAGAAAGAAGCAAAAAGCGCATTGGTCTTCACAAGAAAAGAAAAGAAATGTTTAAAGCAGATAAATAGCGAATGTGATCACAACTTGATGCAGTGCAGGTATCAGGGCAATGTTTCGTATTGCGAATGAAAGACTAGTGGCAGACTCTAATATACCTGCTACAAACTGGTTTTGAGCTCAAAAATGTTCTAGGTGTATGCTAATGAACCAGAACTGTCATCCAAGTATGTCCTGCACATGCTTTACAAGATTAAAGTGTAAATAATTGGCTGTAAATTGCTTGTACTTAACATATTCACATTCAAAGCACTCTTCTACAAGTGGAGAAAAATGAGACGTCAGGTTGACTTAAAGAAATAAGAAATATTAACGTAAGACAACGGGAAAGACAAACACAATGTTCCAAAATTGCATCACTGTATCTTGTACTATAACAGACATCCCTTAAAAATAAGCTCGAACAAATACTTTACCCAACAAGACTACAAAACCCCACCATCAAGGAACTTATAATGGTTTTCGATGTTAGGAAATGTCAACGTGTTCAGTGCTTCAGATTGTGCAAATTTTATTGAATCGAATTTGAATCGTGATTTATTAAAGATACTCTTATGCTCACGTTGAGTTTTATCATATTGCTCCAATGATTGCCTTTGTTTTCCATTTTTCAGATATATCCCAAACAGAATCTCTTATGTACATCATTTAATGATACGAAACAGCTGGACAGCTGTCATACAAATTTACCTGAATCTTCTGTAAATTGTTAGCCTGTAAATTATTATTAAACTAAATTGCAGAAATGTTAGATTTTATTTCTTGCCAACTTCGTTCTTCAAGGCAGTGGTTTTCAAACTGTAGGATGTGCCCCCCCTTTAGGGGCGTGATAACTCTGCAAGGGGGGCGCGAGACCATTGAAAAGTCGAAAACAAAAGAGATTATTTTTAAGAAATTATTAATTTAATGAAAGTAAACCAACAAAAGATACATTCTGACATAATAAAAAATAAAATACACATTTATGTACTGATATAATACATTAATAAATGTATCAGTACTCCACAATGTATTTCATAATTAATTTAACAATATTAAGTTAAGAACAAGTATAATAATCACTAATATCCCCATGGGCTTGTCATACATAAAATTATATACAAAATTAGCACTTGATAATTTGTGAAGTTTTTAATAAATCCCAAAATTGTTGATTAAAAGCTACGCAATTCTCCCCCAAATGCCAGTATTTTCTCGTAAACGAGCGTATGTCATGAATGGGGGGGGAGAAAAGGAATAAATAAGCATATCCTGTAAAATAAGTGCATCGTTCGCAAACACTGGTAATGACTTTTTATAGCATTTCAAAGCCTTCGAAATAATTTTATGGAAAACAGTACACAGAAAGGATCATGCTTTGGACATAGGTATATAAACGTCACGGAAAAAGCTGAGTGAGGCGTTTATATACGCCGGTGTCACTTAACAGGTTTTTATCTTATATATATATATATATATATATATATATATATATATATATATATATATATATATATATATATATATATATATATATATATATATATATATATATATGGGAGTCAGAATAAATCTTCGAATAAAAATCAGACTCTTCAGATGGTGGGATTTTAGATTGGCAAGGTGGTTTGTCTAGGGGTAAGTTATTAAGGGTGAGTGATGAATTAATTGAATCAAAGTCATTTAAACACAGATACTTCGTTTAAGTAAAAAAGAATTTATTTAAATTTAAAGGGAAGTATTTACAAAAGGGGATATTTACAAAGAGAAAGACATGCAGGAATTAGGTTAATTAAAAGTTGAGTTATACCTTTAGAAGACGGGGAAATAAACCTTTCTCATTCTTGGACGTTAGGACTGGTGGTGCCGCGCAGGGCGCGAAAATGCGGTAAAGACGTGACGTGTTGAACAAGCAGTGGTTAGTAGGCCTCTGCCGAAAAATTATCCAAGCCGGAGCTACGAACGCTCACTAGATGGTGCTGTTTCGGAATGCAGTAATAAATAAAATTGAGATTTATGGTCCTCTGAAAAGGATATGACTCAACCTTTTAACAAAATGTTTCAAAGGGAAAATCCTACAAAATCACCCTCTCCTGACAGAGCTGGTCTCTCAGCTCTAACAAAATATTGAGAGCTAAAGTACTTTAAATATAAACTATTTTTAGTTACAACTATAAATTTGATGATTTTTGGAATGTGGATGCAATAAAGACAAATAATACGATTCTTAAAGATAATAAAATAAAATATTACAGATGATAAGATGTATACCTAATATTCACAATTCCGGACCTAAAATAAAGCATATAAAAACAAACTATTCTATGTTGTGATCTACAATTAACTAAACCATAAAAAAAATCCTTCCCATCAATAGAAAGATAATAATACGAAAATATAAAAAATGTTACTAGTGAATATAAAATGATTAATGGAAACGAGTGTTACCATAGAACATCTATTAATTTCTCAAGAGGGATATGAGAAAAATTAAAAATAATAACAAATAAAAAGAAATTTAATTAAGCATAAAAATGTTTCATCAAATCAGCTGAGGTGGTGGTTGAGTTCGGTCCTTCGTACTGACCAATCTTTTCCACTTCATACCTATCCTTAGAATTAACTTTTGTTACTTTGTAAGGGCCTAAGAACTTTGGTCTTAGTTTCAGTCCAGCTCCAAATTGGGTTCTCTGGATGGCTACTAAATCACCTTCTTTGTATAACGAAGCTTTCTTTCTTCTTCTGTTATACGTCTTTCTATTTTCAGACTGCAGGGTTTCGATGTTCTCTTTTGCATCGTTTCTTAAAAATTCGCGTTGTTCTAGTAATTCTTTTGCCATTTCTTCTAGAAGTAAGTCTTTGATTAGGATGTCTTCCTTGTTACGCATTTTGATTCTCACTAAAAGTTCGAATGGTGTCCATTTTGTACTGCGACTTATAGTACTATTTAGTATTCTCTGTAATCTGTCGACGTATTTGTACCATTTCGTTGAGTCGTCTAATGATAGTTTGGTGAGAACTGGAATCAAAGTTCGATGAATTTGTTCAACTTGTCCGTTTCCTCGAGGAACACCTGTTGCTATTTGTAGATGTTGAATGTTCTCTTCATCACAGTAGTCGTTGAATAATTTTGAAGTGAACGCTGAACCTCTATCAGAGATAATTCTGATGGGATTACCAAAGGGTTTCTGCTGTTGTTTTAGCTTTTCGAGGACACTTTCAGCAGACACAGTTTTGACGGGATATAGCCAAGTAAATTTGGTAAATGCGTCTACTACGGTGAAAATGTGTTGATAACTTTTGTTTGTTGAGGGTAAAGGACCAATGAAGTCAATATGGTACGTACTTAAGGGAATGCTTTCCTTAGAAATATGATTCAAAAACCCTTCATTTTTGCCAGTTTTCTTATTAGCTAAGACACATGGAACACAATTAACTATTACTTTTTTAACGACGTTGGATAAATTTGGGATAAAAAATTCCTGTTTCACAATTTCTTCTGTTTTTCCTACTGAGAAATGACCATTTTCGTGAATCAATTTAATTAGTTCAGCTTGCATTGCTTTAGGGGTTACAATTAATTCTCGACCATTTAAGTATTTGTAGAGTATACCATTTCGCTCAAAAAATTCTTCTGATTCTTGCTTCTCTAGAAGTGATTTCAATGTTTGGATGTTGTCATCTTCCTCTTGTGCGTTTTTAAGCTTTGAAGTTAATGTATCATTGCATACCATCATTACGGGATATCGGCTAAGAACATCAACGTGCTTCATACGACTTCCAGCTCTGTGCTCTATTTCATAATAGAATTCTTCTAATTGAAGCGCTCATCTGGCTATGCGAGTAATTAGCTCCTTTTTTGCATAGTCTTCTGAAATGCTGAACAGTCGGTTACTATTTTAAAGTGTTGTCCTAAAAGATAAACACGAAACTTCTTAAATGCGTTGATAATTGCTAGTATCTCTAATTCGTAGCTGTCATACTTTTCTTCTGCTGTATTTGTCTTTTTAGACATGTAGTAAACGGGATGTAACTTTCTATCTTCTGCTTCTTGTAACAAAATTGCGCCGTGCCCTTGTTTACAAGCGTCTGTATGCAGTTCTGTGTTTCCTCCGTACTTGTAAAGGTGCAAGATTGGGCCTTCGGACATGATTTTCTTCAATTTTTCAAATGCTTCTTTTTGTTGAGTCCCGAAAACAAAGAGGCTTTCTTTTCTTGTTAAATCGCTAAGTGGTTTAGATATCTTTGAATAATTCTTGATGTACTTGCGGAAATACCCAGTTAAACCAAGAAAACTTTGTATTTGTTTTATTGTTGTTGGTTCTGGAAATTTTCGGACAGCTAGTGTCTTCGTGAGAGATGGTTTAATAGTTCCGCTTTCTACAATGTGACCTAGAAATTCAATTTTCTTTTTTAAGAATTGGCACTTCTTGAACTTAATTTCTAATCCGTATTTCTTTGCGACTTCGAAAATAATTTTAAGTTTTTCGATACCTTCCTGTTCGTTTTTCGCTGGAATGACGAGATCATCTAAATAACTGATTACAATTCCTTTCCGTGTAAGATCTCTACATATACTTGATACGTAGCGTTGGAAAACTCCTGGACTTGTTCTTAGTCCAAAAGGAACTTTGTTGAATTCAAATTGTCCATCTGGGACGATAAAGGATGTATACTTTCTGCAATCTTCGTCAACATCGACGTGAAAGAAACCATTGCGTAAATCTAATGTAGAATATACCTTTGCTTCTTGCAAAGTGTCTAAAACATCTTCGATGATAGGTAACGGAAATTTATCTTTCACAAGCTTCTGATTCAATTTTCTGTAGTCAATGCACATTCTCGAAGATCCATCTTTCTTTTTTACCATTACGATTGGACTTACATATTCTGAAGAACTCGGAAGTATAATGCCTTCTTTGAGCGATTCTTCTATCTGTTTGTTAACTTCTTGTCTTTCTGTGAAAGCAAGTCGACGAGGGTGTTGACAGACTGGTTCTTCGTCTTTTAGAATAATTCTCATTGTGACGTCAGTAGATGCTTTTGTTCTGGCTTGTAGTCTTGAATTAACTTTTCAAGTTCCTTCTTGATTTGACGATTTTCAACATGACGTAGGTCTAGTTCTTCTTGAAGATTTTCAGCAGATATTTGCATAGGCTGTGCATGATTCTCATATTTGTTGAATTTAACTCCTTCTTTAGTATAACTTATCGATGCTTGTTCCAAAAGATCTGATCCAATAACTGCTTCGAATTTTAATTTATCAGTGGGTACAACATGCCAAGTTAACGAGTAATTTTCATCATCTATTTTGAACTTATGTTCAAAGGAACCGATAGTTGTCACTTGTGCTTCACCAATACCTGTGAGAAGCATCTTGTTCTTCGATAATTTTGTTGGATCCATTATTCTTCTGCTTGTGTTTTCTCGAAGCAAACTTACGGTACTACCACTGTCTCTGAGCGCCGTGATTTTCACCTTTCCAAAAAATATCTCTTTAGTACGTAAACCTTCCTTAACGATGAGTGTGCAAGTTTCTTTTGGAGGTTCTTTGAATTTCTGCGATTTTGAATAGTTCGTCTAAGCATGCTTGGAAGCATTGTGATTTGAGTGTTTCTCGTAATTTTTGTTGTAATGCTCTTTCTGCGCGCTGTCTTGATATCTTTGAATAGATTCGAACTTGGTAACATGGGCTTCGTAATGTTTGTTGTAAGTCGTTGACGCTGGAAACTTCTTATCTTTCCTGTTATACTCGAATTTTCCTGGTGCTTCATACCTGCGATTCTTTTCTGTGAATTTGTATTCTTGTTTCTTCACAAATGGACTGCTAGATTTTTGTTTCAGAGTCCTTTTAAAGTCTTCGAATTCTTCTAGTTTTTCTGCTAATTGAACAGGGGAATTCATATTTGCCCATTCATCAAGATAATATTCTTTAAATTCAAAAGGAGTTTTCGTTTGAGTTGATCTGTTATGATTAGATCTGATAACTTGTTGAAAGTATCTATCTTCAATCCATCTATCCATCCGTTGAAGTAAGTGTTTAACTCATGGTAAAAATCAATCCATGTTCTTTCAGGTGCTTTTGGTGAGTGACAAATAGTTGTCGAAGCTTTTCTGGAGTTAGTTTAAAGCGTTTCAGCAGTAAATATTTAACGTTTTCGTAAGAGTTGGCTTTATCGTCAGGCTCTCTCCCTATGATGTGAGATACTTCCGTCGGTAACAAGCCTAACAGATGAGGAACCCAGTTTTCTTGATCAATATTTAATCTCTGCGCTTGACGTTCAAATAATTTTAAATAAAGACTGATGTCTTCTTTCAAATCAAAACGATGTATAAACTTTGAAATTTCTTTGACGAGAAATTTAGTATCACTTTCTTTGGATGTATCAGCGCCTAACTTGGATTGTGTTTGGATTCTTAACTTTTCCAACTCAAATTCATCTTTGTGTTTTTGCTCATCTAACCTCAATTGTTCGAAGCGTAATTTTTCTTCTCGTTCTTCAATGCGTAATTTTTCTTCTCTGGCTTTGCGATCCTCAACAATCGTTGAATGTATGTTTTTGGTCAGTTCTTCGTCATAATTTTCACTACCAATAATTAGATCTTTGAGTGTGGCGATGGTCATAGATTTATCGAATTTTAAATTTAATTCCGTGGCTAAGACAAATAAATCTTTGCGTCGACCTTTGCCAAGATACGCCATTTTAAAATTTAAATTTAAGTTTAGATAGTAACCAAAGGAATAAACAAAATTGTCACGCGTTCAAACAAAAACAATGATGTTGCTATTGGCAATTCTCGTTTGCATTTATAAAAATTCTCAAGTTAAATGATATTGCATCAAAATACACTAAATATACATTGAAATATTCAAATTCTATTCATTTAGAAATATTTTAAACCAGTAACGTGTAAAGGCAACAGTGCGAGCTAAAATACGTAATGCTTAATTTAAAGTAGTCAAATCATTAATTTCAACTAAAAACAAAACCTTTTTTTTAAAACCATTTGATATATCAGTTCTCATTTCGTTATAATAAATGCAAAAAGATTTTGAAAGAAAAAATAAATTAATATAAATCTTGTTTAGGAACTGTGATTAAATTTACTGTGATATGAAAAAGAATTTAGGAATATAAAGTTCTTTGCTGAAAAAAGCAAACAATTAGAAGTTAGTCACTTAAGAAAAATCTCATATATATTTTTTATTACACCAATAAAAATAAAATCTTTTAGGATCTCTTCAGAACATTCTAAGGATAAACACATGCTTCAATAGAAAGCATAATAATTCTGTCAAAAATGAGCTCAAAATACTTATATATTGAATGATAAAATACACCATTAAAAATACGAATCTAAAAAATATAGCATATTCTTTCAAAATATATTTCTGGAATACTCGTAAAACTAAATTAATTACCAAACTTCTGCAAGAGAAATGTTACACTATATGAGTCATCGAAATTACGTTTACATCGAAGCGGAAAATGTTTAGGAATGGGAAGATGTTAATCTCTTAGTTCAAGGTCGATGACGTAACCCAAAAAATGAAAAGTTTTCAAACACACATGAAAAATGAGATACAAATAAAAAACTTGAATATTACGTAAGACTTGCTTAATTTTTTAAAAGATATATTTGTAGAAAATTTTAATTGATACGATTTCCATACACAAATAGAAAAATAGTATTTCAGAAAAACACACATATTTAAAAATATAAATTACTTCATCAAATCGACTACAACAATTTTTCATAAGCAAATTAACGGTGACTCACGTATTCCTTTCTGAAGATTCCCTTTTTTTCTGTTGCAAGGAAAACGAAATAAAAAACAGTACACACCTGATACAGTTGACGACGTGTGATTAATTACTTGAAAACAAACTTCAAAAGCTCCTGGATGTGTTCACTGGACTTGAAATGGAGTTATACACGGCAGAAATTAACGTGGTTTCGGTGAGCGATCTTGTAAGATCTTGAGTTGCGACTTGTGACTCCGGGAGTCGTTTTATTCACCTAAATGTTAGTATGTCATGAGACGCAATCCGCGCATTTTCGATTCAGTCCGCTTGTAAATTAGGCGTGCAGCCAAAAATGGGGGTTTTTTTTAAAGAAGAAGAGGGTTAGAAGGTTATCAACTTATTATTTAGAGAAGATTTTCGAAATCATATCCCAGGCGATCCCCCAATTATTTCTGTGGGAGTCCGAATAAATCTTCGAATAAAAATCAGACTCTTCAGAAGGCGGGATTTTAGATTGGCATAGTGGCTTGTCTAAGGGTAAGTATTTAAGGGAGAGTGATGAATTAATTGAATCAAAGTCATTTAAACACAGATACTTCATTTAAGTAAAAAATAATTTATTTAAATTTAAAGGGAAGTATTTACAAAAGGGGATATTTACAAAGAGAAAGACATGCAGGAATTAGGTTAATTAAAAGTTGAGTTATACCTTTAGAAGACGGGGAAATAAACCTTTCTCATTCTTGGACGTTAGGACTGGTGGTGCCGCGAAGGGCGCGAAAATGCGGTAAAGACGTGACGTGTTGAACAAGCAGTGGTTAGTAGGCCTCTGCCGAAAAATTATCCAAGCCGGAGCTACGAAAGCTCACTAGATGGTGCTGTTTCGGAATGCAGTAATAAATAAAATTGAGATTTATGGTCCTCTGAAAAGGATATGACTCAACCTTTTACCGAAATGTTTCAAAGGGAAAATCCTACATATATATTGTAGCTTTAGTGTCAAAATATAGTATTATTGAATTCAATACATTGTTATTGTATGGGGGCGATGAAAATTATGATTGAATATTGGGTCGCAAATATTGAATTTTGAGAAGCACTCCTTTAAGGCGATTATGTATTTTAAATACGAATAGGCTCATCTACTTTGCAAATTTATACCTTGGTGCTGTTGAAATATATACAAACTCATTAAATACGCATACAAATAAAATTTTGAATAAATATCCGTATTTTTTTACTTTCACACACTAAGAGAGATAGAAATAAAATACTTTTACATTTAGAATTAAAATATTTATAGAAAATTGAGTTTATTTTCTTAACATCATATTAGTTATCAATGGGTGACTCCCTTTAGTGTCATTCTGCTTCACCTTAATATTTTGCATTATACACCATACTTGTGTTCTAATTCGAGAGATCCGTATAGCTCAAAGTTATTTAATAATAGTTCTGTTGCTTCAAGAGCCTAGGAATTTTGGATTCAAGTTGAATCTGGTGCATCTTCCCATTTAACTTTAAAATGATCTTAAGAATACATTCAACCGTTCCTGTTCTCTTAACTAACTGATCATTATCACTTACTGACAACACTCTAAAAATATCATGTAATATCTTCTATATGGAGTTTTGGCTTTTCTCGACATTTTACCAACAAAAAATTCGGCATCAGCTTCATCATATGTACCTAGATCCCCAGGGGTTCATATTGAAATTAATTTTCAACATCTCTATACAACAGTGCTTCTCAAAGTTTCAATATTGGCGCCCCCCTTTTCGATCACAATTTTTATCGCCCCTTCCTTATACATTAATAATGTACTGAATGCAATAATAATGCACTTTGACGCTAAAGCTACAATAGGCGATCTTAATTATAAACCATACAAATTTGTAACATAAATATTGAATTTCGTATTCTACTTTTAAGCAAAAAAAAATAATAATAAATAAAATAATAGGATAATTATTATGTTATTTTTCCTTTCTCTAATTTTTAAATTGAACATATTGCAAAATGCGGTGGCTGCTTAGAAGACAAAATATAGATATCTGCTAAATATAGAAAAAGAACTCGGAGGGTCAATTTCTAATCATAAGCATTCCTTATAAAAACTTTGCTTTCCAAGTTAAACTCATGGAAGTCGTTAATACTTATTAAACTTGTTCTTAATTTAGTATTAATTAATTAGTTATAAAATATTCTGTGCAGCACTAATTAATTAAGAGAAAGTTTACTCACCTACTTTCAAGGACTTTTCAATTTTTCTTTGGTAACAAATAAACAGTTTTGCCGGAACTAACGATTTCAAAATCTGTGTGTCCCACGCGACCACTTCCGGGTTTTAAGTATATTCATTATCATAATATGTATGTTACTGCTAAAAATTGTGTGAAACGTTTTTCGTTATGCTTTATATGTTGAGAATACTTATAAAAATATGTCTTAGGAAAAGTAATCCTTCATAGTGCTTCCTCTCCGTGGTTTTCCAAACATCATAAAACTATTTTGCATGGAAAAAAGTGCAACAGAGAAACACATAAGAAAGGGGTCATAACTAACTATACCAATAACTTAGAATGTCAAACAGATTACAGCTATAATGTGCAGTATTTCAAAAATAATGACAGTGATGAACTTTTTATGTTCCTAATTTTTTTCGATTCTGGGGTCTGGGATTTGTTTTTTCTCTGAAAGAGTAGTATGTTAGTTTCAAAAATAAAGCGTAATAAAAGAATCTATCATCATGGGATTACAGCAAATAAAATAAAAGTTTTTTTATTTGGTTATAGGATCAAAGATAGTTAATTAAGTATTCAAAAAGTTTTTATTTTTGATGACTTAATATCGCGCGCGCGCTTATAAATTATATCAGAGTAAAAGTGCATTTTTTATTATGTCTGAAAGTATTTTGTTTTAATTCATTCCAGTAAACTAATTATTTTTAAATCTTATATTTTCGATATGCTCGCGCCCCTCTCGTAAGGTTATCGCGCCTCCCCAGGGGGCGCGCCCCACAGTTTGAGAAACACTGCTATACAAGATTCTTTAATTTCCTGGGGAATTTCTGAGAATTTTTCTCGTAAGTAAAACCGTTTTTCCCTAACTTCCTGGAAACTCTTTTCAAAATTTCTAGGAAATTTTAATTATAGTGCTATTAGAGAATTAGTCATCCGAAAAAAAACTCATCATTTTTAAACATCCCCAGTTCTATATTTGTTGAACGAATTTTTGTTGGGACATAAAATCCTATTCTTTATTACTTTGTTCAAACATAAAATCGTGCTAGTTTAAAAATATAGGATTTTAGCCTTTGAGGGGATCGCATTTTCCAATACTTGTCCACCATTACACTTATCTTCTAAAGCAGTGCTCCGTAACCTTTTTATTGCTGCGGGCCGTTAAATGTTTGATCATTTTCCCGCGGCCCACCGAGAGTGGGAAACGTGATTGTTTTGATTTAACAATTTTAATTTAGTTACATTTAAATATGCCTTCAGAATAAAATATAGTTACATCAAAAATGAATAAAGGTGGTTTAACGTGGATAATAAAGTGATTTCCGTGGAAAGTTGCGCAAATCCCGGAGAAATGCATCATTTTAAATGAAATGGCAATAGTTTAATGTTCTTAAGGCGGCCCGGCACCAGTTGATCCAAGGACCGAGGGGTTGCGGATCATTGTTCTAAAGCTACCACTTTCTCTTCTGAATGTGAAGAGGCGGAGAGTGATTTCCATTTGCTTAGAAAGACGCCTTGTAATAATTAAAAATCTTTGTTGCATCAGATAAATTTTACTTGGTAAACGTGATGGGACAAAATTAACTTCCACTGTTTCTCTTCCTTACTTTACTAAATCAACTAAAGTAATATTGAAGCTCTTGATAATACTTTGGATCAGAAAACGTTTCAAATTTCAGGAAAATTCGGAAATTTACTGTATTAACTCTCCAATAATAATAACAAATACTTCTTTTATAATCATCGTCACTTTTAAACTGTATAGTTTTTCTACGCAATTTTTACTGGCTTCGAGCCAACAAGTAAAGGGTGTTTTTTTGTGAGGGATAGAACTTTAAATTGCAATAAAACAACGATGTATTATTCGATTGACATAAATTTTTTTATTCGAAAGATACTCTTGTGGCATAACATTTTGAATATGATTTCTGGCATAGGACAGCCACGGCTGGCTTGGATGTAGTCCAATCTGGACGTCCAATTTCGATGACTTTTTCCAACATTTGTGGCCGTATATCGGCAATAACACGGCGAATGTTGTCTTTCAAATGGTCAAGCGTTTGTGGATTACCCACATAGACCAATGACTTTACATAGCCCCACAGAAAATAGTCTAGCGGTGTTAAATCACAAGATCTTGGAGGCCAATTCACAGGTCCAAAACGTGAAATTAGGCGGTCACCAAACGTGTATTTCAATAAATCAATTGTGGCACTAGCTGTGTGACATATTGCGCCGTCTTGTTGGAACCACAGCTCCTAGATATCATGATTGTTCAATTCAGGAATGAAAAAGTTAGTAATCATGGCTCTATACCGATCACCATTGACTGTAACGTTGTGGCCTTCATCGTTTTTAAAGAAGGATTCCACCAGCCCATAAAGCGCACCAAACAGTCAGTTTTTCTGGATGTAACGGTGTTTCGACATACACTTGTGGATTAGCTTCACTCCAAATGCGGCAGTTTTGTTTGTTGACGTAGCCATTCAACCAGAAGAGCGCTTCATCGCTAAACAAAATTCGCTTATGAAAATCGACAATTATTTTCGAAAAAAATTGCACAATTTGAAAGCGTTGTTCAGGCGTGTGTCTATTCATGTTGAATTGCCAAACCAAACTGAGAATAAATCACTTTACAGCTGTTAAATCGGTCGCCATCTTGGAAAGTAATGCCAACTTAAGCTTCTATACCTGGAAAAAAACACTCTGTAGCATTGCTAGACAATCTGGGATTAGCCTCAAAAACAACAATATTTCATGCAGAGTTTCAAATTCCATATTAGTCAAACTTTTTTAATCTATAATACTAATTAATACTTTTAAAACTTGCTAATTTTATTTTTAAATGCTTTCAAAAACTGTCGACAAATTGTTCTAGAATATTTCCGTTTCTAAACAAGTCTTTGTTTGACAGTCAATCTGTGCATTTACAGGCATCGTTTTTAGCTAACTTTCTGAATTAGTTTGCAAAACTCTATATGTTTCCTTAAAGTTTCACTTATTGCACTCAAACATACCATTTTTCTGTTTAAGTATTATAAAACGTAGCTTTGGATGCTATACTGCCTTCCAATACTAAATTGAAAGCTTTGTTTTTATTTTCAATTAGCTCCTCACCCTTAGCTGTATCTTCTTCATGTGATAAATTTTATATCTCAACAGAGCTTTATTCCAAGTTCACCGTGTGACGGAGCTGAGATATCCCTCGCCATTTGTGAAGTGAAATAAAGAGATCCGGATCTTCACGAATAAATATTTTGTTTTGTAAATAACATTGACTCACTCACTCACTTGTTCAAACGTCAGCACGCTGGTCGCGTAGGAATATTGTGACTAATACATGTTTTGTTTCCACGAGTTTTTATTTACATCTGCGCTAGTTTCGATTGACATCATTAATCGACTAGACCAATATTCCTACACACTATATTTCTTTATACAGAATATCACTCTGATACAATATAAAAGTTATAGATATATACCGTTTGCCTAATATATATATGAGAGTATTCTCAAACCTTTATCTTTCGAAACCTAACCATCATACGATCATCATCAGTATGTGCTTTTCAATATGATTCCTTCAGTGTAACCGTTTCTTCCTTGACACAGTTTTCTGCTAAAGAAGATTCGCTAATTGTTACCTTTTCTTAACGAATTTGCATTCATTATTCCTATCGTTTATCTAAAAAACATCATCTACGTTTTTAGGAAACGTACACTCATCAAGAATCCGCCATCAAATGAACGCATGCCAGACTACAACGCGTCCCTGTGTATAAATCTGGGGAAATTTCTTTTTAACTCGAAGTTTTGTCGAAACATTAATTATAGATGGTCTTTATCACATCACAAGAAAGGTTTCTGATTTCTTACCTTTTTCCTTCCTGGAAATTCCTAGAAACCATACGTAATATGCGAAAATACACAAAGGTATTAAAAACGTAGGGTTTTCCTGGAACGTGGAATACCAGAAATGGAACCACACTCCCCGGACCTCAATCTATGCGGTTTCTTCTTCTGAAGCCGCTTTAAATAGCTTGTTTATGAAGTGCCGGTGGTAACAGTATAGAATCTTACAACACAGACCGCATCGCTTCAGCTGACATCGCCAGAACACTGTATTTGTTTGAACGCATCCAACAATCCTTCATCCATCGATATAAGCTGTACTCTGACCAACGCGGTCGCAATTCCGAACAATTTCTGTAACACTCATTAGTCGTTGTATTTCTGACGTGAAGCTGTGATACATTGTTCGTATTGTAAACATGTTTTACATCTAAAAAATGTATTTCTTATCTCTTATTACCGTTTTCATTCTACTTGACACATTAATTTCTTCATAACTGCTTTTTTGAACTACGCAGACAAAACATGGTGTGCAACCCGATGTTCTATGGTAATTTGACGTCACCATACTGCCTACTATCACCCCTATAAATTTGTAACAGAAATGTAGACCTAATCATCCATTAAAATATACATTTTTTTTATGAAACCACTTTTATGTTATATATTGTGGAGTGAAATGTGGGACATACCCATCTCACCCTACTCTGAAAACTGTGCTTTAGATAGAATATTTAATGCACTGGCTAACAGTTCCATAATTTTAATGTTTGGAATTTCAGGAGGTTTAGAGAGGTTCCCACCCCACAAATCCTGCCAAAATCTGTCCCTTTTCCTGCTCCTTTTAGCTCGTTATTTTTAATTAAAATTTTTTGTTAGCAGCAAAATACCTAAAAATGTTTGGTATAAATTATTATAAATATTTATACATTATCTTGTGCCATTGCTTCTGTCTTTCATGCCACTTTTCTCTTTGAAATATTCCATTTTAGAAAAAATAAAATATCGTATTATTTATTTGCTTTTGTATTTTTTAAATAAATGTGTGTTTATCTTTTGATAAGGGAAAGAAATAGAAAGGTAGAAAAAGGGAATTGAAATGATATAAATATAGAAACCACCAAACAGTTCTGATGTCAAGAGAACAATTGAAAATTTCTCAGAGGAAAGAAAAAAAAAGGAAAAGTAATGCATTTGAAAAAAGCCCGTGCCCGTGTGGACCATGCGGTTAGTACAAGTTAGATTTTCAGACATGGTTCTTTAACCTATGTCTGAAATATTATATACGGCATCCAAGCGCATTGTAACTACTGAAGTTTCCCTGCGGCAAAAATCATAAATAATATAAAATATGACATTTATTATATTGATATAGTGAATATCAACATGAAATTAAATGAACTTGAAATATTGTGTTTTGATTTGTTTCTAATTATCTGAATTTACCTACAGTTAGTCGCTTTTGTTTCAAAGTGTCAGCCCATCAGGAGAAAAAAAAAAGCACAGCTATTATATTTTTTTTATACAGTTACAGTTCATAGATGGTCGAAAATAGAAAAGAAAACCTTTAGATTTTTATTTACTTTCTGAATAAGTTTTCTCTGGTAAAAATTTGTTCAGTGTGTTTTTCATTTGCACATAACAAGTTCTGTAATCTTTTTAATTCGCTAAATTTGGAAATTTTAGCAAACATTCTTTAGTTTCAATGTCTGTTCTTGGTAATCTATACGGCATAATGTTGGCTTTTACGTCTGTATAACCATCTTTTAAGAAATTAAAAAAAAATTACCTGAAAACGTCGTATGTTTTTTATCGCTTGAGACTGTAGCTCTGATACAGATAATATGACACATGAACATATCCTTGAACAACAACAAAACTCAGGTCGGCCTTTACCAAAATTTTTGCTTCTTCAGGTGGATTAGCCATTTTTCTGGTCGTTTCAATACTACAGTCAATGATGTTAACAAACTGACGAAGTTTATTTCCATTTTTTTAGTCATCCATGCAGTGCAGATGGAAGTGGTTGAACTTCCATTTCAAATTCTGCTTACCTTGATTCTTCTGGATTTGTTTAAAACACTTTGAGGAAAATTTTACTCAATCTAATAAACATTTTTACGTTTAAACATTTTCTTTATTACTTTTTAGTATTTGCAAAAATCAGCCATAAAAGAAAAATAAGCATAGTTCTTAAAATTTCACAAATGTAAAATGTACAATAGGGTGGAACGATTTTATTTGTACGAGAAATATTTTCTCTGGTATATATTTTACAGTATAAAGTTAAAGTATTTTATATTAAAGAAACAGTATATTAATATTTTTAATGCTCATTATGATGAAAGGACACATACTAAATCATTACAAGAGAAAAATATTAGATACCTTCAATAGCTTCTTTAGTATTCTATTAAGAAAAAGTCTACTGTCGAAATTACAGGGCACGATAAAGTGAAAGAATGAAAACATGTGTAACTGTTTGATTCAATGGAGCGGCGTGAAACAGAGAGAATGCAATGTACATTTTATTATTCACTCTATTCAGTACAAACCTATCAATAACCTCCGCTTCTGGTTATTTACACTGCTGGACAATTGCTAAGGACGGATAACACTATCATCCCTAGCAACCACAAAATGAAAGGAAGCAAAATGTGGAAAATTAGAATAAGTGCGTGATATTAGTAAGAAGAAGTGTGAGTATGCAAATTTTTTCCACGTCTGTTCATCACGTGACAGCGTTCATAAGAGCTTTAAAGGTTTTGACGCGTGTGGACAGTTGTTGTTTCAAGTCAAAGTTTTACAGGAAAGATTTAATAGACGAACTTAAAATTTTTGGCATGTCTTCCCGACAATACATACATGATTTTAAGCGTGGCCGAATTATTGGAAAGATCGAAGAAGGGCGAAAAATAACAGATGTTGCCCGGGAGTTCGACATCGCTCACAGCGTTGTTTCACGGCTGTGGAAGTCATTTAAAACTACAAGAATGTGTAGTAGACGGCACGGCGGAGGTCGTGTTAGAAGTACAACGCCTGCAGAAGACAGATATATCGTCCTATCAGCAAAAAGGAACCGGCGCACCACAGCTCAGCAGGTGGCAAATCAGTTTCTTGCTGCCTCAGGAAAGCAGATCTCCCGAAAAACTGTTGCCAGACGTTTGAAGGGAGGAGGACTGTACCCACGCAGACCTGTTGTATGTGTCCTATTGACCAGACAGCACCGTACTGCCCGTTTGCAATGGTGTCGTGAGCATCACAATTGGACTGAACAGGACTGGGCATGCGTACTATTCTCAGATGAGAGTAGGTTCAGTCTGTCATTGGATTGTAGACGCCAACTGATCTGCCGCGAGAGTGGTACTGCTTATCGACCAGAAAATATCCAGGAAAAGGACCGATATACGACATGCAGTATCATGGTGGGGGCCGGTATTATGATCAAGGGCCGCCCGCGCCTACATGTGGTTGCGAATGGGACTATGACTGGCCAACGATACATTGATGAAGTTCTACTTCCTCATGTTCATCTTTTCCGTGGTGCTGTCGGTGATAAATTTGTTTTTATGGACGACAACGCAACATGTCATCGAACACTCGCTGTTCAGGATTGTCTAGACAGCGAGGGTATTCAACGTCTCGTATGGCCAGAGCGTTCTCCAGATCTAAACCCGATTGAAAATGTGTGGGATGCTTTGGGGTGGCAAGTTGCTGGTCGAAACTATCCTCCGACAAACAAGAACACCCTCATCCGTGCACTCACAGAGGAATGGGATAAATTTCCTCAACAGCTGCTGGATAATGTTGTGCAAAGTATGGTACGACGTGTGGAATGTTGCATCACACTCCACGATGGACATATCCCGTACTGATACCTTTATTTAAGGTGCCTGCTGACTTTTAGATGCATTGTTCCATTTCTCCGTACGCAGATCAAATGAACATTTTTCTTTTCCTTCAGATGTTTCACAGCTTTTGTACTTTCCAGAACAATAAATATTTTTTATTCTAATGTCTGAACAGTGTGGCAACTATATTTTATCCTACTAGGCCTCATGTCTCGCTTAATGTTATGCTACATAGCAATTTGTGATCCGTCCTTAGCAATTGTCCAGCAGTGTATATATATGAGAGAAATACCTAACTATATATATTTAAGTAATATATTTACTGTTATATACACACTTAGATATATACAAATATACTTGATTACATTTTCTAACTAATTACATTTTTTAAAACAATATTGCCTGTATTCATTTTTTTTAATTAGGAGCTTACGATAGGAGAAGTAATCGAGTTTAAAGGAACAAGCCAATTCTGTCACAACGGCAGAAAAAAATATCATATAACAAAAAGAGCTAATTGACTGTGTACATTCATCAGCGTGTTCCTTTTTTATCATCCATAGGAGGACGTGACTGGTCGACGTTAGCGCATTCCGCACCAGAGTTATCCGAAAGTGAACTGCGGTAATTGATTGAGAAGAGTGAATAGTTATCCATTCCACAAGACATTTTCAACGATCATTTATTTTGCTGCATACTATTTTGTTGCCTATATTGCCACCCGTAATAGACTACGACTTACTGCTTATCGGATGCTTTTTCGCTTACTTTATTGTATCGTGTTGAAAATAAGCATATTTTTCATTGCTGTTTATCAAACTTGTTTAAACAACAGCCATATAGTACCCGCATTATTTTGTAAAAACCATACATATTCTCAACGTATATAAATATGTATGCAAATTCCTTCATTTCTATATTTAGCTTTTTCTTTTCTATGCTGATTTCTCTTTTATCCTAGAGAGAATAAATTATGTTCAATAAGGATTTAGTGCCATTAAAAACTAACGAATTAGTTTAAGCTGCAATCTTAATCCTTACTCTCTGCTTTATAATTTTACTACGTTAATAAATTTCTTTTTGTAGTTATTATAATGTTTATATAAGGATTAGTCTAAATTTTAGTTATACCAATAAATGGGTCATCATGTTTAATGGTGTTACATTTAATACGCATCCATTGCAGATATATATTACAATTAACAAATGCATATTCCCTGATATAAATAACTTATAATAAATTAAATATGTTAGTAAATTAAAAAACACAATTTTACCTATTAAATGTTTTTGTATGAATAAAAAATAAAATCTTACTAAGTATTGTGTTGATAAAAACTAACTGCAATACACACACACACACACAACATTTTATCTTCATATACGTATTGGTAAACCAAACGAAGAGATAGAAGCCGTATGTTATTAGTTGGTTCAATCTACCATAAAAAAAGGGAAAAAATTTAAAATCTTTCGAATGTACTCGAACTCAGAAAGTCCTTTCAGAAATGTGTTTACTGAATATTATAGAGTAATAGTATAAAAACACAGAAAAAGCAGATGGAAAAGTAAAAGAATTTTTGTTTTTCGCTGTGTTCAAGGACTTCTTAACTTTTTCAAAATCTGGACAGCTGCTCAAAATAAACTCTTAACAAAAGGTAATGAAATTTGAGCTTAGCTCTTTAAGGAAACATTTCTTCTAACGTAATTTTGATGTATCAGAGTTAAAAATAGAGTTAATGCTGAGATGAAATTACTATCATGGTTATTTTAAATATATATTTGTCTTAAACTTTAAAACGTACGATTGAATAACTTGTGCTAGCATTTTACCATATAAAAAGCAAATAAAGTAAAATCTTGAATAATTTATTTTTCTAACATATACACATGTACTATAGGTAAAAAATCTAACGTATTCATAAAAAAAACTCATGTGTTTCATGACTCTAAAATGGAAGGGTTACATTCCAAAATCAATCAAAATACCAATCATTTAATTAAATAAATGTGCAAAGCAGAATTAGAGTTTCAAAATTTATTTCTTACTAACCAATCTTTATGTGCTTTTGTTTTGCTTTTAAAACTATTTCATTCTTCAAAATTTCTCTGTCTGTTAAATAAGTCTATTGAATTTAGTTAAAAGTTTCTAGTAATAACTCATATGTGGCTCTTACATTTGAGGACTTAACCGTGCCTGCAAAGACTAAGTTGATAAAATGCAGCTCCATTAGAAAAAAATAAATATAAAAAGTAGCTCTTATTTCTCCGAATATCATGTTATTTTCAAGGTTCATAAGAAAAAATACTCACAGAACATGTAGCGCATGTTTTTTTTTCAATAAATTTATTTTTAGAAACAGTATTATCAATCATCGTAAAAAATACATTTGTAGGAGATTTTTATTGTGGATCATTTGCTTCATTTCATGAATAAAAATACGATGAGTGCATATATATACCCTTAATTTCCCTAGAAATTATTTATAAATTAATTTAATTTTTCAGTCATTACAAATTATTCCAATACAATACATTTTATTCAAAACTGTTTTAAATGTATTAAAAACTGAATTGAAATGCAAATTTTTATAAGAAGTCCAAGTTCAAGAGGAACCAAGATATTATTTATTTTAATTCTATTCATGTTTTTATAATTTGTATTGTAATTGTATTATGTGAAGTAAATAAACAAATTCTTTGATTTGAACTGGATTAAAAGCTTCTTTCAACAAATGAGCTACTCGGTGGTTGATAACGAAAGTGCATTCCTGAATGTAAACTAATCCATCTATTAGCCAAGAGTTCATTTTTTTCTTCAAAAATTGTTCAAAATTTTGAAACTCTATTAAAAGGTGACATGCGGGAGAAAAGATATTTGTAATTTACAATCATGTTGCCATAAAGCATACAATGTTGCTAATATGGGTAAAAAGGCTAAAATATTTTCCAATCAAATTACCGTTAAGTAAAATTCAGATCACTACTGACAATAGTTTGTTTCCTGGCATCCCAATTTGATTTATTCATCTGTTGTTTTGTGACTATATGTTTTAGTTTTTCTCTCTGAGGACAGTTTTCGTGATTTGAAAATTTGCGAAAAGGGAAATTTACACACACACACATGACTATTTTAAAAATATACAGGTTCAAACATCCCAATGAGTGAATGAAAATGTCATGAACACTATTCGTAAACACATATTCTGAGACTGACTTTATAAGATTTATGCGCTTTTATTCTTTTCAATAAAAATCCCATTCAAAACATCGAAAAAGTAAAATGATTAAAATTCCTCACGCAGGCTGACGAAAAGTGTCAAAAAAAGTTTTTTCCTTAACTACGCTTACTCCGAGAATAGTACATCTACAGATAAACCAACTTACAGAAATAAAATAAGCTTCAAGGGATTATTTTTTTTTCAATTCCTATTATTAGCGCACTCTCTCTCTCTATACTTATTTTGTTCAACTTTTCAATCGCAAATAAAATACTTTCTATTAATTCAATCAAGTTGAAATAAATTTTTTAACGTTGTAGTCGAACGTTTCAAATATCATTTCATTAATTACATTAAACTAATTTAATTACCGGTTTTCGACGACAAATTAGATTTGTCTCCATTGTTGTAAGAATGTAGCTGTTAAAACAAGGACAAAAGTCAGCGTCGAAAACCGGTTTTTCAGATAACTCCGCCTGTGTGCATGGTTACAAAAATGCAAGCAACTCATCTTTTTTTTTTTCTCATTGTTCTTCTATATATTTCAATATATATATATATATATATATATATATATATATATATATATATATATATATATATATATATATATTAAGGGTGTTTTTAGAGGTATAGAACTTTAAATTGCAATAAAAACCACGATGTATTATTCGATTGACATGAATTTTTTTTATTCGAAAGATAATCTTGTGGCATTACATTTTAAATATGATTTCTGGCATATGACTGCCACGGCTGGCTCGGATGTAGTCCAATCTGGACGTCCAATTTTCGATGACTTTTTCCAACATTTGTGGCCGTATATCGGCAATAACACGGCGAATGTTGTCTTCCAAATGGTCAAGCGTTTATGGCTTATCCGCATAAACCAATGATTTTACATAGCCCCACAGAAAATAGTCTAGCGGTGTTAAATCACAAGATCTTGGAGGCCAATTCACAAGGCTAAATCGTAAAATTAGGCGGTCACCAAACGTGTCTTTCAATAAATCGATTGTGGCACGAGCTGTATGACATGTTGCGCCGTCTTGTTGGAACCACAGCTCCTGAATATCATGATTGTTCAATTCAGGAATGAAAAAGTTAGTAATCATGGCTCTATACCGATCACCATTGACTGTAACGTTGTGGCCTCCTTCGTTTTAGAAGAAAGATTCCACCAGCCCATAAAGCACACCAAACAGTCAGTTTTTCTGGATGTAACGGTGTTTCGACATACATACACTTGTGGATTAGCTTCACTCCAAATGCGACAGTTTTGTTTGTTGACGTAGCCATTCAACCAGAAGTGCGCTTCATCGCTAAACAAAATTCACTTATGAAAATCGGGAACAACGGCAATCTCGTTTTGGGCCCATTCCACGAATCTACGCCTTGCTTGATGATCGTTTTGATGAATTGCCAAACCAAACTGAGAATAAATCACATGGCAGCTGTTTAATCGGTTGCCATCTTGGAAAGTAATGTCAACTTAAACTTCTATACCTGGAAAAAAACACTCTTTATAAAGTAAAGACTTCTCCAAAGAGTCTAAACTACGATTTTTGAATAAATCACATTATTTGCAGAGTTACCACCAATTGAAATAATTATCAAAGTTTTTTTCTTGAAATTTCTTCACTCTGTTGTCGTAAAACAAGGATAAACCCCCTTCTAAGTTATATATTTCCAAAATTCTATTTGAGCCTCTGTAGAGAGGCCTGAGCTGTATACAGGCAAAATATTCTTATAGTAGAATCATTTTTCACAAAAGGAGAATATTTTGAAAATGGGTCATTCTATGTTTCTTTTTTGTCAAAATATTGTACTTAAAAATTTTTTATTGTAATAATTCTTAAAACAGTTTTATATACATTTTCTAATCAAATTGACACTAAATATCATAAATATTATCCATTTATATGCTTTTGCAAAATCACAGTTCCGAACCTAGTCAGATAAATTAAACTGAAAAAGACCATAATTTGATGTAAATGCAAGTTTTTCAGATTCCTTATGATCTAATTTAATATGCCAATATCCACTACAAAGGTCGATCGTTGAGAACTATTTTGCATGTGTTAATTTGTCTAAAACTGCAACTATTCTGGAAATTAGCTTTGCATCTAATTTTGTAATAATATTCAAATTTCTGTGATTGATACATAATCGTGTACGAGCACTATCCTCTTTTTTAAAAGCCATTGTTATAGGAGTAGCGTAAGAACTGTGATATTTTTTTATTATTCCTGCTTTCAATAATGTACTTAATTGCTTTTTTAATTCCTTATCATCCTTAAAAGATATCCTATATGGTCGATTTTCATTGCGTAATTCTGAGGTAAGTACTATTTTCAGAGAATTGCATTTTAATACTTCCACGTCAAATTTGTTTTTAGCGAAGACTTGTTTATATTTATCAATAATCACATAAGTAATAGCATAATCACTGTTAGGAATTATCTCTATATTAAACACATTATCAGTTCTCTTAGTAATAATTTTATTATCACTAAGTTTAAATTTCGTTTTCTTTAATACCTTTACTAGATTCATAATTTTTTCAAATTATTAGTCACTTAATTAAATTGTCACTAGTATTTAAAACTTTATAGCCACTAAAATTAATATTTAATTCAAAAATACTCATAGTTTTATTAGAAATATTAAAATATTCCAGTTCTACATTTACTAGGAGGAATTTAATTTTTTTAATAATTTTTCCTATTTTAATTTGTTAAGTAATTGCCTCTTTCACCTTGACTTGTCCTTTGATGGTGGAAATTCTTGTTTCATTGTACTCCACAGAGTGTTGTCCCTCGATTTGTGCTATTATATTTTTTGGTATGATGTTGACATTGGATCGTGTAACCAAGAGGACTTCAACTTCTTTGAAGTTGAATCTCGCATGGATGATTATCAGTCCTCATGTTTGATGTGATTGGAATACCGTATTATTTTCTTGGGTTCTTTCACTGGGGTAGAAGTTTGGAGCATTCGGTCACAAAACCGCTCGTCTTTGTTGCGAGACTCGTTGATTTTTCGGATACATGGTTGGCCGCTGAAGAGAAAATGACGGGTGATGTTGATAGGATGACGGATGCTGATGAAAGTATACATTGTATCTTGAACCGGGTATTGTATCCGGGTGTTGTGATTGATCATTTCTCCAATTCCATCTTCCATACTGTTGTCTATGGGCACGTTGATTCGTATGGTGAGGTACTCTCGTCACTGGATACATTGGTTACAAAACTTTATTCCGATTTGAATTTGAACTTTCTTGTATATCTAAAATTTTTATTTTTTCTTTCAGTTCCTCTATATCGCTGCAGCTTTGTAATTGCATCTCTATGGCTGTTGACGCCTGCGTAATGACGCATCCGTGAAGACGCCTGCTTGCGTCACCTGCCATTCGGATTGTATATTCGGATAAGCTGAAGAATTTCGGCATTACTGACGTGTGTAATAACTGTTTTACATCGAAACCCACAATAATTTACGTTACAATTTTGTTTTTATTAAAAATTTATTCGAAAGGCTTGGTTCGTCAAATTATTTAAACTCGTGACACTCACGAGCAGGCTCTATTTTCCTTTAATCATTTTATGATGTAGAACTTTTCAGCTTCTTCTATTTTTCTCCGGGATGCTATTTCTTTCATTATATAGAAGTATTCTATATGGGTCTCTTTTGATGCTTTTTTCTATTTTAGATCATTGAAGATGTATCTCTGCGGGATTTACTTGAGTTCCTAATTCGCGTATTAAATTATTTTTCAGGTCTTAAAAACTTTTAGGGGTCGATTGTGATTTGAATTAAGTCTCCATAGCTCCATCTACTAACTTGTTTATAAAGAGAACTTTTTGTTTCTCAAAATCAATCTATTTTATATAAAACATCAGTGTAAAATAACGACAATGAATATAATAATGTGTTAGCATAAAAAAAAGTATTATCAAAAATATATAACGTGTGCCTAGACGCGTCAAGAAGCCATATCGAAAATACGATTGGAAAGGGCTTCTCAAGAGCAATCGAATGGGACCAATAAAACACCACATTACCGAGTCCAGCAGTGCTAGGAACCTAAAAGAATGAATTTGACAGTGAGGATCAACGATGGTGCCTTCACCTACAGCCAGAGCTGTTGAAATCATGCAAGTGGATGATGAAATCGCTCCTATATAGAGATCGATTGTGTACGATCGACGTTTATGAAGACACATTGGGTTGCAGATAGTGCACGTTTCACCACGACATTTTGTCAACAATACATTTTGAAATCCATTTTTGCGCTTATTAAAGTCGATAAAAGAAAAACACTTACCGCTGCTTAATAATATTTTCCCTGAAGGGCTAATGGCTGACTTTAAACTATGCGCTATGTGTAAAATCCATCATTAAGTCGCAAAGCCGGTGAAGTCACCTTATATCGTAATATCAATAGCTTCACTGATTGTAATAGAATTAACATTGACATTTCGGAAATTAATATGGGAAGGAAAGACGCAAAGGCTGTGTGGGGTGATGTCTGTCTAGTAAACGAAAAGGTCAATGATATCCCAAATTCATACTCAGGTGTGTGTACATCCATCCGGTCACAGCGTTAGCAGAAATAAAACTCTTCATGTTTAGATCGCTATTAAAATATTCCAAAAACATCGCTTAAATTATACCCAATTATGATCCTGATCTTACTACACCCATTATGGCAGTCAAAGGCTTTAATGTTAATGCCTCACAAGACCGCTCATTGCCCAGTTTCATGCGCAGCGAGTTCAATATCTTTTACATCGAAACTTCTCCAAAAACATTAGATAATACCTGTATTGATTTAACGTTTACCAGAAATCTCGATGTATCGTGTATGTCATTTGTGTCATACTTTTCGTATCACAGAACTATAATTAATAAAGTTACAATGTAACACAATTATTTGATTACTTGATTTCTTTCCTGAACCCCTTGGAAATAGTGTCCATCATAAACAAAAAACATGAAAACCCGGAGGACTTTTTCGTGTTCAAACATGATTACAGAATAATATTTTATATCAAAAAATTTTACCCGTTACGAGAATGTACTCACGTACAACACACAGTCGTGTCCATGACGCAGCCATGCCCTCTTTTTGTTTGGTAGTTATTCCATGCAGAAATAACTGTGTAAGGTAATGCTTTATGAAAAATTTTAAATAAAATAATAAGACCATTATTAATTGATTGATTGCATTTTAAATATTTTTAAAAATTTAGTTTTCTACGAATTTATCGTAATGTATTATGCTTCGAGAATTATTCATAAAAAATCCGCAAACAAGTTTTGTTTTTTTTCCGTACAGCTTGAAGTAGAAACGGTGTCCACGGTAGCCGAGTGGTATAGGCATCGGATCGTGGATTGCCTGGTCACGAGTTCGAACTCAGTACCACTAAAGACCGGCCAAGTAGGGCAGCGATGCACGTCAAATCTGTCGAGAGTTGAAACGTCCTCCCATTGGTGTGGTGTGGTAGTTAGAAGAGGGGGTGCCAGTTTAGGTGTCCTCCACGTCACTTAACCATGGTTCAAAATTACGTGGTCCGTCGCCACGTGTAGCTGAACTGTGCGACGTTAATATTCAATCAATCAATCATTAAAGTAGCAACGATAGTAATTTCTTTCTTTATGAAAATATCTTTATCGATGGGTTCATTTCAGTTTAGTTCAGTACAGTGATAACACTGTAAATCTGGAGACTTGGCCAACGCCTTATGCTCCGATAGAATTTGACTTAGTTTTTTCACTTAGGAACTTTGATCAGTTATCGATGGGAAACAATTGGAATAAAATTCATCTATTGGATGCAGTTAAGAAACAAACAATGTAGAAAACTCGAAGCAATTACGATATCAATTTATCTAAAGATTTTCCTCCTGATAATATACATTGTGAGGAAAAAGGTAAAATCTCAATAGTAAAAAAGTTGGCAGTATGGGAAATTCTGAGGAAGATTCCCTAGCATTCAATTTCGCATTTGGTTTTATTGAATAATCCATAGACAACTCTGAAGAGTATTAGAATCATCTGAAATACACCAACTCAAGTGAATATGCAATCAAGATTACCAGAACTCACATTATTAGTAAGGATGGATTATCTTAATCGTCCGCTGTGTTCCTAATAAATTTAGAATCGAACAAAAGACCTACGTTAAATGGCTTTAACGCTTGATTCTTTGAAACGATTGATTAAAAATATTGAAGAAAGACAATTCACCCCGACACAGGTCGTAAACCTGTTTCAGAAGAGGTGATAGCAGATGTTACCACAATAATCCTCAACGGATCATGGGGAACCATTGTCGATACACATATCACAGCCAGTGTGGAATGTTCCTTGTGGCATAATGCGTACGACCGCAGGCAATAGTGTGCAAGGAATGTGAGGTACAGTCTCTGAGAAGGACAGTCACATTCAATGTGATCGAATACGTCGCTAGTAAAACTGAATGTAATAAATAAAACTTAGCATTACAGGGTTATTTTGTATGTGTTATTATAATTATTATTATTATTTTCTTTTTTTTGCTACTATTTTTTCTTTTTATTGTACAGCGCCATAAAAAAATCTATCATCAATTTTTGGTGCTAAATTTTTTGCACGGCATCCCACTTTTCACGTTCATTTTTATACCAAATTTGGTTCCCCTTTTTTGTTAGATCAAGCTACATTGGGCTCTGAATAGTTTTAGTTAAAAAAAACTTGTATATACGTATATAAAGTACTCTCACTCTTCTCTTAAATAAATGTATTCAATTTTATTGAAAATCTTATTTCATTTTATTTGTGAATTAACTCCCTTTACATTGCATAAGCATGAAATGATGAGGCAATTTATAAACTCTTTTTTCTTTACTTCCTACATTTTACGGAAATAAGCAAAACTTAATTCAAATTTTTAAAAAAGGGATTTCTTGACTATGACTAAAATCTATTTTTTCATCAAAGAATATATTTCAGATATTGTAGAAATTAGTACGGTCTCTTTGACTTCGCGAATACTATTTAAACCAGATAAACTAACATAAAGCTATTATTTAAACATTTTTTTTATTCCAAAAAAAAACTAACATCGAAATATCAAAATTACGTAAATATTCTTTCAGATAAATCTGACAGCCCGGTGGTTTTAAATATAAAATATAAAAATTTCAAGAATATTTCATTTTTCTTTGTATTTATATTTAACAAACGAGCACTGATTCATTTCTGTTTTAAATTAGTACGGATGAGGTGTTACTCGAAACTACCAGTTATTTGAATGATGGATTCAGATAAGTGTTAAAAAAATCTCTTAGTCTTAGAGGACTGTTAATAGTATTTTGGTTAATGGCGTGCTGTGTGACAAACTTATGGAAACATATAATCCGAATATATATATATATATATATATATATATCATTTGTTTACCGCAGTGCTGAACGCTTTAAGATTTATATACCTCTGATATCTACGGGAAAAGAGAAACTTCATTATATTTTTTCTCCTTAATTGAATAAAACAAAGACTACAACCCATCAAATATTATTCTAAGTGCTTTAGAGATGAAGATATTGAAAAACAAACCGAGGATCTTCTGAGGAGTGCTTTCCTTTTCGATCGAAACATTATAATGATGCAAAAGATGATTACTTAGAAAAAAGACAAATAAAATAAGATTTTTTAAAAAAAAAATAACGCCGGGAACTACTGTGCAACATCTCGTATAAGTCATAATTTCGTTAGACCGGTTTAACATTTAATGATTTGTAATCCCCCAATCAACAACAATAACAACAAATGATGTCCTAAAAATAAAAGGGGAAAAAACATGGTCAAGTAAATACTACTTTGTAACAAAAAAGTAAGTATGTGTCATATGAGAACGATGAGGGAAACAAAAGAAAATTCGTAATCCATAAATCAGTAGTTTAATTACACGAATCGTTGTCTAATTGTGCGAAAAACGGACCATCAGGGCGAAATATAGTAGCAGAGAAATAGAATCAATTTCCCAATGGAGGATGGTGAAAATCTAAAAATAATTAATTATTCTGCTTTCCGCAGAGAAATGTTCTTAAGAAGTCGGTTCTGTGGTAATAAGAAAAAACTTATTGGGGAAAAATCTTTTTAATCTCTGGAAGGAAATATCACTGATTTTTCCTCATTGCAAGGATTTTCTGTTAAGTACGTCTTTTAGCTGTCATGGTGGAAAGGAAAAATCGATTCGAATTTAAGTGTACTTTCTAACGTTAATATGAGATAAATAATTGTTAATGTATATATCTTTTGCAATGTATTGATCATAAAGATGTCAGTTTTAATACTGTAAGATTTTATTTCTCTCACTTAAACCGTTTTGAAATCAACTTTTGATATCAAATTTTGTGATACATGGAAAATGTATCGTATTTATTGACTTAAATTTACTTTAAAATTACATTTATGATTATAAGATAAGAAAACATGATTTTAAATATATGAATATAAATAGTTGTTTTGAATTTTAAACCAAACCCACAAGATTAGGAAATCTTGTATGGTTGTCGTAGATAATAGCATAAAGTTTAGTTACTACTAAATATTAACTAGAAAACTCCACTTTCTGTGTGACATCTAGTAATTTACTAGCTGGAGCACCATTTATTCACAAGGTTTATTTTTTTCTGTAAAACTAACCAATTCATTAAGCTGACTTTTATAGAATTATTTAAATGAAACCCATGATCAATATGGTGCAAGATTACATATCCAAACATTTAAAATATTTTAATTGATGGCACACAACTTTTAATATTCTTTTAAATAACTTTTATAAGAATACTTTTTTTCACCTTTGTAGCATTCTCTAAGTTTATACAACAGACAGTGACGAGGATGTGTGTGGGGGACATCGAATCTTCTATTACCCTCTCCAAACTTTCACATCATCATTTATCATTTGACTTCATAATAATTTGGAAAACATTTGTGAGAGAAAACGAAGTTGTATTACTGTGAGACCATCCAATTAATGTTTTCATGTTTCAATCTATTCTTCCTCGTCTCTACTGAATGGTAGGTGTAACAAAAGCACGTAGTCTTAAGCGTGCAAGTCCTTCATGTATAGACTTCGAGTCGTAGTACAGGCAGATATTATTTTATTGACTGATGCTGCATTCATTGGTATAACAATTATGAATGTCACTCACTTACTTGTTATTTACTGTAGCAATATGCCCAGGGACGTTTTTAAAGCCATGAACCAACTGTACCTGGACGCAGAGGCTCAGCTTTGAGGATGGGCTCGTTTCACTTTCTGCTTGGCGTCAGTAAAACCACGATTCGAAAATTTTTAGTCTTAGAATATTATTATCTGATTCTCTCACTGAAAACATGTGAATTTTCCGAATTATATGCTAACTAGCAATAATGATAAGACAACATACCCGTCGTATGTATCTGTGTCTAGACTTACCACTATATACCACATTATTTTTTAATCTAAAGGTGTTAGTCGGTCGAGTAGGTTTGGGAAATATAAGTCCCGGTCGTTTATTTCTTATAGGCTACTGTTTCTTAAAATATTTGATAACATGTGTAATATGCTCTCTACTTAAGGTATCCGACTAAATGCGACAATTGTTTATTTAAAAAAAGAGAAATATGAAGATTTTTTGTGATTTTTAGATTTATTTAGAGTATTTAAAAAAGAGCTAAAATTAAGAAGAGAACAATAAATTATTACTACTAAATTGGGGAAAAAAGGGTAAGAATTGGCAAAATATTATATAAACGGGGCCCGCTCTGTACAAATAGTAAATGACCAAATTCTAAAGTTTTGAATTTTGATGTATTACTATGCTTTTCCTGTTTTAAATGACTTTCAAGAAAAGAGATATTTTAGTTTTTTACGAAAACTAGTACAGTTTATCTTAGTAATAATATGAAATTGCTTAAGAAAACAGTGATTATATTCACATAAAGAACTGTACATTTTGTAATAAAACAGCGATTGATAAATATGAAGGCTAAAACACTTCTACTGTTATACAGAACATACACAAAAATTTCAGCAAATTATTTTAACAACTTTTTGAGCTATCGGTGTCCTCTTTTAAGGTTTTCGAAAAAAAAAAACATTTCGAGAAAAACACATTTTAAAGTTTGACATCTTATGTAAAGTCATGGCACCTGCGTTTAGTAAAACACTTGTAGTTTTTATTCTAGTTATTTGAAAATAAAAAATGGTACTTTTGCAAAGTTAATCAAATTGGCTATGAAATAAAATCATAAAATTTTGTCAGTTTTTTTAAAAAAAATCAGGATTTTAGGATAGTAAGATACCTTAAAAGAGTTAAAGTTGGGGTCTACTTCAGCATAGGGCCCCAAAATTTCAAGACATCTTAAGACGTCACTGAATGTACTGAGATCACCGGAAGAAGTGATCACTATCGTTGACTGGATGTAAGACTCTGGTTAAACATTTAGAATTAATTTCATAATAAATAATTTGTCGAAAGTTCAAGGGCTAATGCGCTTAACTGAACGCTATAGTAAGAAAGAGCTCTGTTCTGCCTTTTATTTTTTAGCCATAGAAAAATAACACAAACACTGTAATAACTATGCACAAATATCAACAAATATAATTCTGTAAGGAACTTCTAATCAATTGATATCGGCCTATCGAACCCCGTACATTTCTCATACATTCCACTACTGCCTTTTTACAATCTATATTTAGACAATTGTTGATTAGTTCTAATTTACTCCATTTACAAATTACATTGATATATATTCATAGTGACTTAGATCCAGTCGAATTTCAATAAACTTTAAAACTTTTAAAACGTTAATTGATTTTTCAATGTAAATTTTCTTTTCAAAATCAGAACATCTATTAATATTTTTCGTAGAAAAAATTATTGGTGATTGCAGTTTTAAAAATAGTATTTTTGTACCGGTAGGTCAACATTGCAACTCAAAAGGAATCATATTAGTTAAGAACTTCAGGATAGGTATGTTTTATTTTAAACAATATATAATATATATATATATATATATATATATATATATATATATATATATATATATATAAATATATATATATATATATATATATAAATATATATATATATATATAAATATATATATATATATATATATATCATAATAAAAATATTGTAAGATAATAACAAGAAATGCACAATAAACAGGAATAAACTTTGTTTATGGAAATATTTTCATTCATGAAGTCAATTTTATCCGTGTTTTTATACATTACATGTTTATCATATTCGCAATGTGTTTAAACTTTTTATGAAACAACTTATGATAAGCTTCTATAGTATAATAGACATTTTCTAACAGGGATTGCGAGTATAGCATGTGATTCTTTTTTAAATGATGAAAATAATACGTTGCCATTAAATATAAAGAGCAATCATTAAAGTAATAACTATGTATGTAACAATATCTATGCTTATTTTTGTTTGATAAAAAAGTAAATCGCCAGTTTTATAGACGTTTCTTGGTACACATATGCAATCTTTTAGTTATTTAATTTTAATAAATTTTTATTTTTATTTGTTTCAAAGAATGGCATACGATACTTTCATACAAGAATTAGGTCACGCAATCTACCATTTATGTTTAATCTCAATTGAAGAAGTAAAATAATTCATTTTGGAAACATCAGAAACTAGTCTTCGTGATGTAACAAAAAAGTATATCAGGAAAATAAATTATTTTTACCTAAAGGAGAAAAATTATGAAGATTTATGAACAAGAAGAGATTATGTGGAGTATTAAAAAATATATATATTTTTGAAAAAAAGCAGCACAAATTGTTTGTTTTTCTTCTATAAATGTGTTTTTGAAACAAAAAGAAAAACATTTAACTTTGACGTACTCGTAGAACAGAAGAACTCGCAGAACTCACCGAATTAACATAATTTCTAAAATCTTAAACTTATCGAAATGGAAAAATTCTATGTCATCCAGCACCCAAACATTTAATACAAATAATGTTTTCCTGTGTGTGAAACGTTCTCTCTCCTTTATTCAAAAGCAATTGTTATTTTTCTAAAAAAAGTACACAATATCATTCTTTAGTGCTTTTAATTACTGTTCCATTTGTTTAGTGATTTTATTTATTGTTTGCAATTGTTTAGTGATTTTATTTATTACTCCATTTTATTAATACCTGAAATTCTTTTGCCTTTATAACGTTATGGTAATCAGCAATTTTGATTCTGCTTGCAGAACTTTAAAAACAATCATATTAAGAGTAAACAGTACTATTTAATTGACAAAAATAGGTCAAATGAATTTTTTTTTTTTTTAAACATTAAATTATTTTCCAAATAATTTTTATAATCAAATATATTTTGGAATTTGTAAGTTGAAAAAATATTGAGTTATATGATACATTTTATGTTTGTTTTTACTGACTTCCCAATGTCAAACGACCTTCAACTAATTTGTTTCAGAAAGAGAAAATAACTAGTTTATCTTAACTTAAAATGCTGAGGCTCTTTTTTTCTATTGTGCTAAATATTTTAGTATTTTTCTCCTTATGTCTATTTGTACGTATAACAAAAATTAGTATGCATTTTTGGATCAAAGCAATACTTTTTTTTAAAATAGTTGAATTTTTAACTAAGCAGGAAAAAAATGACAAGCATTCATTTAGAAATAAGCATTCATAAAAAGAAGTATTTTACAAATATCAATCATGTGAGCAAAAACTCGAAATCAACTTTCGTTAAGCACAGTCTGACGTAAGCGTAAATCAAATTTCATCTATGTACGTCAATTGTTGTAGGAGAAACAGAATTTTAAAATTCCTTCATGCATTTTAAAATTTTTCTTTATTAAATTAAATGAATAGCTTTTTTTAGCTTTTTGAGGGCAAAAAAATAAATATTTTTTCGTAGTACATACACATAGATTAAGCGCAAAAAAGTATAAACCGTTCAATTAAGGTTTTTTATTAAATCATACCATGTTCTCTCAAAGAATAATACTGGTATTGAATAAAATAAACCATTATACAAGTAATTTTATTAATTGCATGGAATGTGTCATGTTTAAAAGAGAATTTAGAGACTCCCGACGGAAAGGAATATATAGTGTCAACAATGCCTCAATTTTTTCATTGTAGATGAAACATTAAATCATAACATTCTAACTCTAACTTTGTAACGCTATGAATTGTTTTTGGGCTGAAAGTGCAATTTTCTGCTTAACTCTCCGACGTTTTAGCAGATAACACATAATTCCGTTAGCTATGAGTATACTTATGATTTATTGCACACACATTTCTCACTTTACACATTATGCAATTCCATTTAATTTATCTATGTTTATTCTTCTTTTGTTCATTAGACAACATGTTAAGTATTATGTTTATCTCCTTCCTTCCGACATTTGTCATTAATCCCCTTCCTTACTATTTGATGCTACTTTTAATGTTATCTTTTAAGAAATTGTGTCTATCTTTACCGCTCATAATACAGAGTTTTGTGAGTAGTAAAATAGTTACTTGTATAAACTGCTGTATGTTAATATTCTGAAAATGAAATTCTAAAAGATTAACCCTCTACTAGGTTTGCATAATTATTATGCATGCTCTATAGAATGTGAGTAGAATGCAGAAACGTGTAATATGTAGTGTTGACTTCATTCCAAAACTGAGTACAGCATCATCCTGAGGCATGTTTCAATAAACTTTCAATCAAAAGTAGAATATATAATTAGTATTTCAAAATTTACAATAGTTAGTATTTTAAATGATCCGCATTCGTAAAAGTTTCCAATTACTCGATGCAAATAACTTATTCAATGAAAAGGTATTTTCGATTGATCGTTTATTAACGGCATACATTCTAAAGCAATAGGATTATTGTTAACAATGAACTTAGCAATTTGGAGCATTGTTCACGTGAAGAGGTTGACACCCAAGCTGGTACCCCATTCTTCAAATTTTCACAACAAGCCCACATCAAGACAGTGAGTCTCAATGATCAGAACGTGCATATGATGGATTGTAAGTGGTATCAGGATTTCAAGCTACGACTCGGACGAAAAAACGCGTTCTCGCGTTATTGGTCGCTTTGCCACTTCACTTATCAAAAAGTGTTATAACCACATTGAGTAAAGGTTAATTCGTCGAACTTTTTGAAAATAATAAGCACTGTTAAGTCAAATAATATTATTAATAATATATCTGTGGTGAATATTAAATAACGAGACTGATTTTTTTACATATTTACTAACCATCACTTTCATTATATATAAACCCCTACTGTATCACTATAATGCTCCATTAAAATCATCCATTGTAGCTAGAAATCTTTTTGTGTGAACTTCTTCAGGACGAGTGCGCTTTCGCTTTCCCAGCTTTATCGGACTCAAATAACGTTCTTTTTCAAGCAAGTTTCACGTAAGGAAACGGGCAGATGTCGCACGACCCAAGATCAAGCAAATAAAACGGATGGTTCAATACCGGGATATTCCACTATGCTGGAAATTTCTTGACACGCAATGCGAAATGAGAGAGAACCGTCGTATTACCTTGGTGGAAAACCCATGACTTGTCCCTGAACAATTCTGGTCGTTTCATACTTATTCAATTCCTACTATTAGCTCACACTCTCTATATATTTATTTATTTATCTTGATGGAATTTTCAATCGTTAATTAAATACATTTTAAAGAGCTCAATTGAGCTGACATTTTATATGCATGATTATTTTGGATGGCAATACAATAATTTAATTATAAGTTATGAAAATTAATTTATTAAAACGAATTATTTAAAGAATTACAACCACAGTTACTTTGGTGAGTTAGCGACAATTCTGGCGACTTGTGTCAAAATTTGAAAAGGTTTTTTTTTCTCACGTCTTAAAGCATTTGGTTGAAATGAAATTTTATATACACGATTGTTTTGGATGACAATACGATACTTTAATCATAATTAATAAAAAATAATTACCACTTAATATTGTAATTCTGTCCTATGTATATACATATTTTTATTAATTGTAACTATTTAACAAAAAGTAGCTAAAATAAAAATTTTAGTTGTTGATGTATAAGTAGAAATTGACATTAAAATTTTTTTAATGTTGTTTGTTTTTTCACGGAGTTCAGCAAAAACGGGAAGATTGTGATATTGATTAATAGTTTGACGTTGAGGAATGTATTGAAGGTACTCAATTCCATGAATATAGAAAAAGCAGTCATCGTTGCTTGGGATTTTGGATTTTCTTATTCGAGATTATTTTGGCTGTCAGTGGGGGGCTCTGCTAGTGCAAAGATGAACTCTTAGTTTCCGGATGATAAGTAAAAAAATACGATTCCTCACACGATATCATCTATTTTAATAATTTTGGGGCATTTTAAGGAAAAATCTACGTATCATTGAAACCATTTTGGTGAGATACTTGTGATTCAAATGTGAGAATTTTAGGCATCATTTCGGCACAGTCTTTTTGCATGCCAAAATGTTAGTTTACCGTACGTAGTCTTTGTCAGTTCTTATAGTCTCAGCAATTGCCCGAGTATTTAACTGATGATCATATCGAACAACATTACTGCATTTTTCAATCTTGTCATTCGGTTTTGATGTGGAAGAAAAATCCAGGAGTGAATAAAGGTCTTCTAGGTCATTTTGAAAACGCTTAAACCACTCAAAAACACTCACACACAATAAACCTTCATTGCTATACGCTTGTTTCTAATAAATTTGACGTTTCTATACTGGATTTTTGTAGTGTCCTGTGCAGTTTCATAACAATTCATTGATCTATTGCTTCACTTGTCTTTTTTTCAGCAAAACCAAAAAAGAACTTTGATGCGAATGATGACTACAGCTATACGGATTTGCGTATGGAAACGAGAAGAACTGCATTCGAAAGAGAAGGCGTCAGTCTAAGTATCTGTTGGTCGCAGATATTTAACACATGCTTATTTCTCCTATAACAACGTCAATTTAATAATCACACCTTGTACATATTTCTAGATTTTCGAACAATTTTTTCAATACATCAATTTTAATAATTTTTCAATAATATTCATGAAAACAATTCGTATCGCAATAGCTGAAGTCATTGGCATATCAACTTTAATATATTCTTTCTCTCTCTCTCTCTCTATTTAAATAACACAATAAATTATTTCATAATTTTCTTAATCATTGTTAAATAATTATTTTATCTTAGTCATTTTAATCTGGTTGTAATTAAAAAAAATAGTGTAACTCTTTTCCGCCTCACTTTGATTTTTCTTTTGTGATAAGACGGATTTATTATGCTACACAAATATATTATTAAACGTTTACACAAACGTTTTTAAAAAAGAGTAAAATGAAAGTAAAGCTAAGCAAAAAGTAGATAAATTTAAAATAAGTGGTTGGTATGCAGGTATTTTCACTGACTCTCTCTCTCTCTAAATTAGTCTTAGAGAACAAAAACGTTTACAAAAAATTCTTACATATTTGTTTCTCTGCCATTATCTTATTTTCAAAACCTTCTTCAGAGTATCTTAAAAAGAAGTTTATATACAGACATTGAGGCTCATATTCAAAGATACCAAGAACAACAAATTGTTTCTCATTTATAGAGGTAAAACTGGCAGGTGGTACATTCACATATGAGCCATGCTATTATGAACATCCCCACAATTTTCAATGAACTTATCTGGATGATGTCCGGGACGTATTATTAAGAGAAAATGATGTTTAGCTGCTGCTGGAAAATTTAAGAACCATTCTTGCAATTTTTTATTCGAGTGATATGAAAGGCTGATGATTTAAGCGAATTTGATAGAGGGTAGATTGTAATGGCCCAAAGAGCCCCAGAATGACTATCTGCGAAACTGCACGAGTGGTTGTTTGTCCATATCTGCCGCTGGTATCGCTAATACCAGAAGTAAATGGCAAGCCGTTGGACGTCTACGCTCCATCAAAACAAAGGACGTCGGAGAGACTACCGTTAATCCGTGACAATCAAGGGCTCAATTGGCAGCCCCATTTAACGCTGATGCAAATACAAGTGTTTTTAAACACATATATCTGTAAACACTGTTGAACATGGGACTGCAAAGCAGACATCCCACTCGAACAATTTTGTTAATTAAGCTTCATTGTCAACAACGCCTACAATGGCTCTAGAAACAGCGATATTAGACTATGGATAATTGAAACAGAATTGCCTGGTCACACTAATAACGGTTTCTATTTCATCACGTCTGCAATCGTTCAAAGATACACCATCTACTAGAGAAATAGATGATCACCCTCATCATACACAGGCTGGTTTGCGGTATTGTATATTGGGAGACGTTCTCATATGTGGCTCTGACACACTTAGTTTGGGTGCAAAATTAAGTTAAAGCTGCGGCCTATCTACACATCATTTTTGCTCTTACAACTGCGATTCTACTAATGTCTTTCCAACTGGAAAATAAATCATCTAGCAGTACAACGGCATTTGTTTAATGTCTAGAATTATGTTGCAGTCATTCAAAGACCATAATGATGGAATTCAATTAAATAGTACAAATATAACAAACAAAGACACTTTTAATAATCTTCGCACTCCGTATTATAGTTGCACATAACTTGTATTGATCGTAATAACTCAATAATAGATTGAATTTAGAAGTTATATATATATATATATATATATATATATATACACTGGTGTGCAAAAATTAAGGACGAAGTCGAAAAATTAGCATATCAGCTGAACGAAGAGGCAGAGAGGACAGAAAGACCAATCAGGATATTAAGTAAGGTGATGCACGGTAGCACATGCGCAGATATGCAGGTAGACGTAATGGGGGAGTGTCTGAGTAGTATAAAGCATGTTGTCGGTGTAAGATCAGTATTTCTGGCAAAGAGATTACACGCCGTATAGCAGTTAAAATCACACCGAGTTGCTGCCTCAGCGAGAAATGGCGAATAATCAATCTGTTAGACGACATCTGGATGCTTTTACCCGAGGTCGAATCATTGGGAAGTTGGAGGAAGGCCGCAGTGTGACAAGTGTCGCTGCAGAGTTCGGAATTGCTCACAGCATCGTTTCACGACTTTGGAGACAATTTCAAACTACAGGAACAGCTATCCGGGGGTTCAGTAGTGGTCGTCCACGAGGAACCACACCCGTAGATGACCGGTACATTGTCTTACAGTCCAGAAGAAACATGAGGCAGACAGCGGGATAAATCGCTAGACACACGACACAGGCGACTGGACGACCGATATCGCGTTTTACCGTGGCCAGAAGACTGCACGGTGGTGGTCTGTTTGCATGACGCCCTGTACGGTGTGTACCTTCAACGCCTGCCCATCGGAGAAGGCGTTCTCTGTGGTGCCGGGAACACCGGAATTGGAGAGACAATGAATGGGGACGAGTACTCTTTACAAATGAGAGCAGATTCAGTTTGAGTAGCGATTCTCATCGCATACTCATCTGGAGAGAGCGGGGAAGCCGCAATCATCCCTCGAACATCATTGAAAGGGACAGGTATGGAGGTCGCGTTGTTCTCGTTTGGGGAGGCATCATGCTTGGTAGTCGTACAGACCTTCTTATCTTCGACGAAGGTTCAGTCAACCATATGTGCGTCTTTTAGAGGCGCTATGGGTCTGCAGTTCCTTTTCAGGGACGACAATGCACCATGTCATCGCACAGTAGCTGCCGAACATTTCTTAGAGAGTGAGGATATTGAACGTATGGATTGGCCGGCACGATCTCCGGATCTCATACCCATCGAGCATCTATGGGATTTTCTAGGCAGACGCTTGGCAGCTCGTACCTTACCACCATTAACGATTCGGGAGCTTCGATTGACGCTGCAAGACGAATGGGCAGCAATGCCTCTACAATTCATTGACACCCTCATTCTCAGCATGGGCAGACGCTGTGAAACCTGCCTAGCAGTCAGGGGAGATCATATCCCCTACTAAACACCGGATGTTTCTTGCTGGACACCCATCACAGGGATGTTTCGATCTTCCGTCGCATTGCGCTCCATGCTACTTTTTCAATGAAGCTTCTTTTTATCCCTCTGATTTCTCTTTTAGTAAGTGTTGCTTACATTACACATGTCCTTACGTTTTGGGGATCTTACAGTATTAAATGTGTTACTTTGGAAAGCTTTTGTACAAAGTTATATTGAAAAAACCGTCTCTACCTTAATTTTTGCACACCAGTGTATATACATATATATATACATATATATATACATATATATATACATATATATATACATATATATATACATATATATATACATATATATATACATATATATATACATATATATATACATATATATATACATATATATATACATATATATATATATATATATACATATATATATACATATATATATATATATATATACATATATATATACATATATATATATATATATATATACATATATATATACATATATATACACATATATATATACATATATATACATATATATATATATATATATATATATATATATATATATATATATATATATATATACATTATATACATGTAAGGATAATTAAATTAGAGATTTAAGATTAAATTCCCTATAAAAACTTAACTTTCATTTTCCATTACATCTTCACGTACTTCTTTAGTGTGTTGAGTATTGTAGATAAGTAGTTGCCAGCCTTTTTATATTATTCATAATTTCATTTTATTAGTGTCTATATTTTAATGTTTTGAACAGCAGCATACTTCATCTATGCAAAATTTTTTGTAACAATATTGGATATTACTAGATCGCACGAGTGTATATTTCAATATATGTTTATTATCTCAGTATTTGTATGGTATCATGTATTTTTAAATACACTGTGTTATTGTTTGATATATTATTTTCCAATACATACAAAAATTTGGATTCATTATATGCTAGCAATAATACAAATCTGATATTATGAAAGTGTAGGAGGAAACGCATACCTCCTGTCCTGAAAGAAAATTAGAACACAATACGTTAGTGTACATTTATGTGTAAGGAATTTCTTTTTTATCAATTGATATTTTAGAAGTTTTATTATGGTGTTTATTGCTATAATTTAATTTTTTATTGTATTTTTATTTTATATTATTCATATTACATAAATCTAGTTACTCTAATATATGTTTCCAAATGATGTTATTTATTGTTTTGTGCACATTGAAAATTAATTACGTTTATAAGATAGAAAAACAACGCCAGTGACTCCCTCTTAAAATTGGGAGGGGGACAAATGTAAAGATAATTCAATTATAATTAAAATTAAATTCCCTACATAAAACTTAATTTTTTTTCCAGTACATCTTCAAGTATTAAATTAAACACCCCATTATGTCTCCGAACAGATGGTTTATACAGAACACTTCTAATCCTAGCTCATTATTTTTTATATCCTATATGTCAGCATTAACTTTCAAATATAGCTCATTAACTAAGAGGTGCTGAACACATCCATGTATAATACGTAAACATACTTAGAATTCTCTTTTGGTGTCGTTTTCTCTCAGCGACAGTATGCAGATTGCTCGCTGAATAAAACCGTTTTTAAAAAGGCTTGGTGTTGACTTGAAACATCATATATATATATATATATATATATATATATATATATATATATATATATATGCAAAAACAATATTAAAATTTTATATGCTAAATCATAACATTTCATTTTCTTTCTATTAAATCCATGATGTTGAAAAATGAAAATTATTATTATATATATAATTTTGAGTTTTTTTTTGTTTTATATATTTTCCCTTAATTGTGTTCAGTTAATATATTTGGAACTAATGATCATATTTGAATCTAATTTGGAGCATAGCTTAATTCATTCTCTTTACTTAAACTTTCAATTATCTAAAATATCGATAATGAAATTATGAAGCTTTAATTCCTTAAATGATAAAAAAAATAATATCCTGAAATAAAATCTTCAAAAATAAACTATTTTTTTAATTGCATAAATTATTTTATTCAAGACATGCATTTAAAAAAAATACAATAAATTTACAGGATATTTCAAAGAACGTTGGCATTTAAAACAATACAATTAAAAGAAGATACTGTTTGACAATTCCCCCCTCAAAATTTCCCTTATAAAAAAATGTGTTCTACAGATCCTTAAGGAAAACTGAAATGCATTCAGAAATGTTTAAGAAAAAATGTAATAACTTAAAATAAAATGTATCTTCCAGTTAATCTATATTGATTAAAAGAAAAAAAATCATTTTAGTTCTGTCTTTGAAATAAATGTAAAAATTTGTTACAATCTGTTATAATTATTCATTTGTCTCGGTAATTTTTTTAAAACTTTGATCACATTGCTCTACACAAATCTTCTTTCATAACAAATGAATTGAATTTTTTCCGGGAAGACATGCTTAATTCTAAATTTTTAAAACATATCTTAGTATCGATCGCCAAATTTGTGTTATCTCTTCACGTCATATTTTGATTATTTCCACTGATTTGCGCTTGAGAAGGGATTCAAGATAAATATAGCATGTGTTAAATCATTTTCTTTAGAATTTTCTGACAGTGTGTATTCTTTCTTTTTTATTGAAGATTCTAATCTATTCGAACTATAACTACTTCAAATCTTTGTAATAAGGAAACATATTTGTTTTCCTGCACACTTTCTGGTTATTTTTCAGTTTTTATCTGGTATTTATCAAAAAGCGCACACACACCATTAAGGTATCAGCGGAAATAATTATTTTCTTATGAAATATGAGAAAGCCTTTATCAGCTGAAAAGTTTATGGTTAACTTCAACTCGCTTTCGTATTTCAAAAAGAAAAATGCTGAAAACAGGTGGTAATAACGAGATAAAATTATACCGAACAGATACTTTCTCATGATAAAAATTGCTACATGCATTTATTTATTTACTTTGAGAGAAAAAAGAAATATTTTTACAAAAATTTAACACTGAAGGAAATAACAATTTCAGTTTGGAAAGTTATTTGTTAGGAGATTTCCTATATCCATACCTCAATACGAAACAGAATATTTGTTTTGAAAACTGATATATTTTATCCAAATTCCTTAGATATAATTTACATTTCGATATTTGGAAGATTTGCATATTTATTGATTCAAATTATACGGCTGATATGTTTATTTTCCTGTTGTGAATGAGTATTTTAAAAATATCTTTCATAGAAACAAAGAAATATGTACATTGCTATATATTTATATTTAATCAGATATATAAAGAAACTGCATGTGGCTGTTTAAGCATGGATTACAAAGAATGTATAAATGAACGTTATGGGCGTATTATTGCTGTTGAATTAAATGCAGCAAAATTCGGAAACAAAAAAAAAGAAAAAGATACTATGAGTATTAATTCGTTAAAAATTACAAATTCAAACAGTCATTTATGAGTGAAAAATCAAATTGCACACAGAAAATTTCCTAGAATGGTTATTTCTAAATACGGGTTATCGTGACAAGTTTTCTCAGTACCTCAGGAAACCATTAAAAGGTTTAATGAATTTCAATAATAAAACTGCAAAACATAAAAAATAACAATTTAAAAACGAGTAAAATATTTTTAAATTAACTATCGATAAATCGCTGCGTAATTTTGCTATTTTACGTAATTTTACTGCAGCAAATAGGTGAATGTTCAATTTAAAAATCAGAGTTTTATCAGAAAATTAAATTGTTGTCAATCATCTTCAAACTAAGAATTACATACATGTGTTAAAAGATTTAAATATATTTCTAAATATCATGAGATTACAACCTAATTTCTCTTTCGTACCAGCGAAGTGCATCACTTCCGGCATTGACTCAATAATTCATCTGAAGTACCTTGAATAAAAGGTCAGCCGTTCGGCCTCTACAACAAGGGTGGCCAGTCTTTTTGGAATAATGCCACTATTTGATAAAAAAAAATATTATGCGTACCACACTTCAAATGTTTCCAAGAAATAAATATGGAAAATTGAAAAAAAAATGGTACTTTTTTAAGCTTATCATGGGATTCTTACGCAAGTATTACATTTTTTAATACAAGTCTATATAGTCGAAATTTAAAAATAATATAATAAATAAGACGAAAGTACAAACTATGGTTTAATTGTTAGTAAAATTTTTAAAAGTTCAATCAGCTAGTTAAGTATAAAATAAAAATAAGTATCTTGAATCATTTTCTCAAAAATAATTATTAAGACCGCAGTATATACTTGGCTTTTGCATTACTACTTTTTTACCAAGTCATCTATATTAAGATTAGATATTACAGATGCTAACAAAATTAGTTTGTTTTAGGTGCACATTAGCTAGTTTTGAGTGATGTTTATTTTATATTGTTCATTGCAGAAAAAAATTAATTCACAAGCATATTTTTATCTAAATTCCGAGGTTATTGTCTGAGACAACCTCACTTCATTAAAATTGAATAAGAAATGGTTATTCATTATCTTTTCAATTTTTTTAAGCTTGAAGAAAGTCTTCGCGTGCCACTGATACTATTCAATCTTGCCACACTATGGCTTGTGTACCACGGGTTGGCCACCTCTGTTATACAACCATCCATAACTGCAAAAACGTTGTAGCTTCGATGTAGAGCAATGGTTTTCAAACTATGTTCCACGGAGCCCCGCTGCTCCACAAAACATACCTTGGGGCTCCACAAATCAAAATAAAAATTCGAAAATAAAACTATAAATGTGTATGCAAAATATAATCAAGTTGTCTATGAAGTTTCCAGTGACCACACGTAACTAAAGCCGTCTTTAAAAACGGAGTCCCACATCCCTCGGGAAGTTTAAGATAAATTAGCGTCTTACAAACACTCTTTTAAAAGATTTCCTGCAAGCTTTTATCATAATGTAACAATAAGATTATAATAAGAAAATTTTTGTTTTCTTCAATTATACTACCTAAATTGAGATTATGCTGTTTATATGTGTGTGATTCTAGGTTTCTCAAAATAGTTTCAGACTCATTTGTGTAATGTTTTGCAAAACTAAGTGGAACGGAATGGAATGAAATAGAAGACATTGTTAAAAATTACAGAAAAAGGCACATTTTTAAAATTGTTAAAAAAATTAAAAATGCTTGTAACAGAAAGGTTTTTGTAACCACCTGTTATATATATATATATATATATATATATATATATATATATATATATATATATATATATATATATATATATATATGTCATGATTTTTAAGACAGAATCAGATTAAAGTTAGAAAAGTCAAAAGACGATCTTTATTCTCTCATTTGTACATCTGTTCTGACGCTAAGGGCAGGGAGTAAAAAGCACGCCATGGTGGTGGTTTCAAGTGGATAACACTTGAAAAACATATGGTAAGTATCGCTGCTTTGAAGAGGTTGCTTGCAAGTTAATGCTGACATATGTTGACTATTAAATCTAACGATCTGGAATTAGACATGTTTATTGGCTAGGCCATATGTTCGGAAGACATAAATGGGTGATTAGTTTGATACTTGAATATGGGGACTGAGAAAGATGAGTCAAGTGCTAGATAGGGAATTTAATTTTTAATCTAATTTAATTATCCTTACATTTGCCCCCCAATTTTAAAAGGGAGTCATGGCGTGGTTTTTTTCTCTCTTTACAAACTTAATCAATTTTCAATAAACACAAAACAATACATAATATTATTTAGAAAGACATATTAAACACAGTAGAAATATTTAAACAATAGTAATACTAAAATCAAAATGCAATACAATAAAACGAAACTATAACAGCAAACACAGTAAGGACACTTCCAACATATCATTTGATAAACATGAATTTCCATACTTATAATTGAAGATTAGCTTGTTCAAATCTATTCGACTTCTAGAATAAAAGCTCGCGTTTCCTCCTATTCCTTCATAATAATAGATTCGTATTATAGCTGGTAGATATTTTCAAAAAAATTATGTTGGAAAATAATATATCAAACAATAAGATAGTAAATATAAAAATATACATGAAATCATACAAATATTAAAATAATAATTTTGTATAAAAATCTACTCTGGCGCCATCGTAGTAATACTTTATATTGTTAAACACATTTTGCATATATGAAATACATTTTTTAATAAGATAAAAAAATATAGACACTAATAAAATGAAATTATTAATAATATGAAAACGGTGTATAACACACAACTTCTACGCACTATCCAACACAATAAACAATATTTTATTTCACATGCGTTATAAAATATAAAATTATAAGAATATAGGAATAAAAGAATACAAGAATATAAGAGCACTTTTTTATTATTTTTGATTCGGAAAAGTGGACTCATTTCAACATAAGCTTTTAGTATGTATGAAAATTTTCTCAATATTCACTGTAACTTAACAATATCGCATACAATATTTTGAATCTTTCCGTAACCTTCTAAAAATTCGTTTCATAGACAAAAGTTCTTGAGTTTCTCTTGCATCACACATTCACTAAAAAAACTGTATCACTTTACTAAATTTTGAACACATCTCTCTGAGAAATCTGCGTCATCAACTCACAGATGTTCAGGGATGCTGATAAGAAACAATGAGAGGTGTACATATCAAAATAAACAAGTTTGTCCTCTTAATGTTTCGAGACATATACAAAATTATAATGATTGTATTTTTCCTTATCCACTGTATAATATCCAAAATTAGACTTCAAGTTATTAAGTTAATTTTAATTTTAGATAAGGAAAATTTTAAGAAATAGTGAATCCTGATATATGGCCCGTATATCAAAACACACAATTTCAAAATGAAAAAAAAAATAATGACATGTAATACGATTACTGCTGAATAAAATCATTAACAAAACAATTAAATTCAGTGGAGAAAAGAGAATGCAACGTGACTTTACTTGTGCTTCTTATCAAAATATCATTAGTATTAGTACACATTAATCATTTTTCGAAAAACTTAATTTATATATTTCAACTTTAAAACACCAATTTCTATCATAACTAGTAACTCATTCGACATCCTAAGATAAAATTATGAGAAGTATATTAAAATTTCTCAAAATTTTGTATGACCAAACCTATATACTTTGTTTTCACAATTAAAATATAAAGAAAATATCTCATTTATAACACAACTATATTATAAAAATTAAATACCATATCATATCATATATTATTCTTTTTCGCAAAGTTCTGTTCAACAAAACTCAGTTACTTCAATGTTACTAAAATTGGAAATATACAATTTAACTGACCTCCACTTTACAGCGTCATAAACACTTGGTGAACGGTAATCCAGATGCTGTTTCACTTTATATCACTAGTAAAATTTTTTCATTTATTTCTTCTTTCAATGTTGGTACTTCACTATTATATTATATGGTGGTCAAATTCACAATATTACCGTCCAGACTTTCCGGCGAAGAGGAATTTTTTTTCTGGCGGAAGGGAGTGATGTCTTTCATCACGGAGTTTAGGGGATTCAGGCCCTTTTTTTCTATTAGAATGTTTCTCCATTCATGGTAATTGGATGGCCTCTTCAGCAAAGACAGAATATCGTTCGGCGGTAAGCATTGCATTCTTCTATGTGTTAAGAGCGATGTTCTTCCGAGGATTATTAGCGCGGTTTTTTTTTGTACCACTGAGCAGTATTCCTTTTAATTCCGGCAACCTGACGTATTCAGCCAAGAGGTTGAGTGCCGTCGAAGTTCCATAAAATTCTCCATATCAGTTATTACTGCAGTTGGCTTTCGTTTTTATATTAAAATATTTTATAAAAAAAAAAAATTAGTTTTTTACATTAAGATCGCAGACAAAGATCCTGCCGGTTTTAATTCTGTCTTGATTTTTAAGACAGAATCAGATTAAAGTTAGAAAAGTCAAAAGACGATCTTTATTCTCTCATTTGTACATCTGTTCTGACGCTAAAGGCAGGGTGTAAAAAGCACGCCATGGTGGTGGTTTCAAGTGGATAACACTTGAAAAACATATGGTAAGTATCGCTGCTTTGAAGAGGTTGCTTGCAAGTTAATGCTGACATATGTTGACTATTAAATCTAACGATCTGGAATTAGACATGTTTATTGGCTAGGCCATATGTCCGGAAGACATAAATGGGTGATTAGTTTGATACTTGAAAATGGGGACTGAGAAAGATGAGTCAAGTGCTAGATAGGGAATTTAATTTTTAATCTAATTTAATTATCCTTACATATATATATATATATATATATATATAACAGGTGGTTAAAAAAATATTTTTTAATTTGAACTTTCGGATCTCAAATATTTTTTTATTTTTTCTACCTATACAATTATTTTAAAGATAGGTGCATCATCTTGAGCGTTTCATGGTTCACTTATATTATGCACTAAATTGTTTTTAAATTTTAATATTTTAATATTGTAATATCTTTGAGAATGCGATGGCGAAAATAGTTTTAGTTTTATTTTTCAAGTATAATGGTTTAATTTTAACTTTTTAATTTAAAGTATAATGGTTTAATTTTAACTTTTTAATTTTTAAAATTTTTTCAAAATTTTTTTGAAATTTGGATATTTTCCAATTAACTTACCAAGTTGCAATAGGGGGAAGGTTGGCGCCATCAAACTAGTTTAACCCCACTTTTCGGTCCTAAGTCCGAGATTGCACTTGGATATTTTATAAAATTTTATTTTATTTTATAATTTTTTAATTTTGTTTGAAAACGATGGAATATTATCTTTTATATTCGCCATTGATATTTTGAAATGTTTTGGTATTATAAGATTCATATATTTGAATTTTTCAATTGATAATTATGATTGTTTTTATATATTTAAATATATATATATAGAGAGAGAGAGAGAGAGAGAGAGGAGAAAAGCGACTCACTCACTCACTGACTGACTCACTGACTAATCACGATATCTCCGGAACTATTAAACCTACAGACTTGAAATTTGGTAGGTAGGTTCCCTTCATGGAGTAGACGTCAGCTAAAAACGGATTTTGTAAAGTTCGAACCCCAAGGGGGTTACGGGGGTTTAAGGGGCGTTATAGATAATTATTTCCATTACGAAACTATTAGATGTACAGTCGTGAAACTTGGTACACAGATTTCTTCCAAAAAGTAGAGATTCCCTATATAATGATTTTTACAAAAATCGACCTCCAAGGGGCGTTAAGGGCGCTTCCGGGGCGTTATACATAATTATTTCCATTTCTAAACTATTAGACGTACAGTCTTGAAATTTGGTAAGCGGATTCCTTTCACAGAGTACAGATCCGCTACAAAATGGGTTTTGTTAAAATCGACCCCAAGTGGCGTGTTGGAGAATTAAGGGGCGTTATAGGCAATTAACTCCTTTTTTAAACTATTAGACGTAAAATATCGAAATTTAGTAAGCTGATTCCATTCATTAAGTAGAGATCCGCTATAAGATGGGTTTTGTGAAAATCGTTTCCTAAGTGGCGTTGCGGGGCTTAAGGGGCGTTATACATAATTATTTCCATTTTTAAACTATTAGACGTACAGTCTTAAAAATTTGGTATAAGCGAATTCCTTTCATGGTGTAGAGATCCGCTACAAAATAGTTTTGGGGAAATTGATTCCCAAGGGTCACTGAGGGGGATTAAGGGGCGTAATAGATAAATATTTCCGCTTTTCAACTAATAGAAACACCTGCTTAAAAATTAGAAGGTATGTTCCGTTCATGGAATAAAGTTCCTTTTACAAAGATTTTTGTGAAAACGGACCCCCAAAGGAGTGGGGTTGTGAGGAATTAAGGCGTGTTATAGAAAATCTCCTGTTTTTGAATTTAACTCATTTACTTAAAATTTGTTGAGCACTTTTCTTTAGTTGAATAGAGTTCCACTAAGAATGGATTTTATGGAAATCAACTCCAGGGGAAGCGGGGAGAGTTATTGGAGCGTATTGATAGACAAAATTCCCGTTTTCGAACTGCTAAGACTACAATAATAAAATTTGGTTTGCATGCTTCTTTTATTGAATTGGAATCCGCTAAGAGTGCTCTCAACGAGGTGTTGATGATAAAAATTCCGTTTTTGCTCTGTTAGATTTAGACTTGAAATTTAGCAAGCATATTTATTTTATGGAGTAGAGACCACTGAAAGTTGCTTTGGTGGAAATCCACTTGATTATTTGGTTAAGTGAGCGAAAAAAATCTTTCTCCTTCTATTTTAGATATAAATAGTCATTAGATATTATAATTTATGTTCTTTTTATATCAAGGGGAGAGAGTGTAATAGCTATAATTATCTTTTTCAATACAATCGAATTCTAAATGCTAGAAATCAATAATTCATATATATGTAAACAGTATACATTTATAAAATCATCGTTAACTACCCAGTGAAGCGGGTGGGTAACGGCTGGTATATATATATTTGTAAAGTAATATTTTTAAGAGGAGAGAAATAAGAAGGATTGTCAATGAAGGAGAAAGAACAACTTATCGACATATCAACAGGTTCGACGCTAAAATCTACTTTTAAACAATAATAACTCCAAGAATTTAGCATAATACAACTTTGCACAAGTTTCTCATACAGTTAGAAACTTTTTAATGCAATTCTGAACGAAGTGTTTAAATGAAAAATATTTTACAATACGTGCCAATAAAAACAAAATATAAAAGCAAATTAATGCAGAATATAAAAAATGCAACTACAGATAATTTCAATAGGCCTAGACACGTTTTATTACATTCGTGATATTTTACTTTTAAAACAATTTTAAATGTTTATAAATTTATTTTATTAATATTTCTTAGCCATCATATTTAACAAAATATTTAAAGGTTAAGTTTTAACATTTAATGCTCACAATGACGGAGTATATTAAAATAAATATATTTTATATTGCGGGAATTCTGTTGTTATCTCTCAATCTCTCTTTAAATTCTCTTTCATTATTATTTGTCTACATTCGGAAATCCATGGATCATAAAGTAGCATTATTAATAATTTAATTATAATTTCCATTTGTTATCTTCACTTAAACTTGAAAAGGTTTATCACCTACTTACTAACTCAAAAGCTATTGAATTTCTAAAATAATCTAACTATAGTTAGTTTCAGCAAATTTAAGCTGTTTTCCCAATTCAATAAAAGGTAAAATAATTAATCTCTTATATATGAATTCGTCTTATAACGAATCATTCGAAGTAATTCAGTTATTTTCAAATATAAGCTAAAACATTCTAAATCCACACATTTTAAATGGACCAAAAAAATTCGCTTTACTTATAAACTACTTTACTATCTTTTTATTCTTGGTGTTTATCGATTGCGACCGAACAATCAATAAAAACACAGCTTCAAAAGATACTATAGAGTTCATTCTCAATTAATTTTAAATAGGTTAAGATGAATTTAAAGGCTAGAAATCTTTATTTCTCGTAAAAACTTTCTAAGGTTACTGTTACACCGGAGGCAATTTTAGACATTTTTCCAGCATATAAATCATTATAGCCGTACATTGGCTGATTCAATTCTCATTTTAAATTTAGCTATTTGAAATAATTTTTATATCGTATACATCGAGAAAAGTATTCAAGGTTTAAAAATTTCGAGAGAAAGGCAAACAGTAAATATTTTTACAGAATTGATTTCAGTAGCAGAACATTATCAAGTAGTAACTGATACTTTAAAATCTTAAAGTAAGCAGAAACTAATGAGTTTTAACTTATAGGTACAGTAAATGATTCACTGAACAATTTTATTAAATTGTTTGTAGTTAATTGGGTACTGTTACTGTTTCGTGATTTCAAAAACAAAGCAGAAATGAAAAAATCAAAGATTTGCCATTATCTGCTAAATTAGTACAATAAAGAATTTAGAACTGCTAAAATATCTTTAAATGTTACCCATATGCAGGTGGAAGATATTAAGCTGGCTTCTGCTTTGTAACTTCCTACAGATGAGGCTTGCGACATAAAAGAAACGGCTCAAGCTATTCTTTTCGTCATATATATGTCATCCCAACAAAAAAAAAGAAAAGATTGCTACCACTCTTAGGGCAAACTCGTGGGAAAAAAGCAAATGTGCAAAAATGCCTGGGAGACAATGAAATCTATAAGAATAAAATAATTTTATGGGAACGGATGGAGCCAGAAGTATGACAAGAATACACAGAGGAGTTGCAGCAATTTCTTCAGTAAAAAAAATAAACCGCGGAATTCTAACCTTTCACTGCACAATTAATCAAGCAGCGCTTGGTACTCAAACCTTTTCGACCGAAATAATTGAGGCCATGAGCTTAGTAATTAAAATTTTTAACAGTTTCTTCGCAAAAGCACTCTTCCATCGCCAGTTTAAGGATTTTCTTGACGAAATAGATAGCCAGTTTTCTGACCTACTTATATATAATAAAGGACGATGGCTTTCCAGGTATTGCAAAGCTTCGTTTTGTGCTTGAGTGAGATAAAAATATTCCTTAACGAGAAAAAGGCATTAACCATCCCGAATTGGAGGAATACAATGACAGTGAAAATTTAACTTTATGGTAAACTTAATGAAACTAAACGAAATAAATCTAAAACTGTAAGGAAAGGGCAACACCGCTTTCACCTCGCTTGAAGAAGTAGTTTGTTTCGCAAAAAATTCCTTTTTCTTGATGAAGATATATAGAGTGGTCACTTACTTCATTTTAAATATCTGAAGCAATATCGTAATGAGTTCAATGCAGCTATACATAAAATATTTCAATATAGCTTTAGAAAAAATAAAAACTGAATTCACTAAGAGATCCGAGGAATTCTAGACAAACATAAATACTCTCGCGTCCATAGTAAATGCTCTCGGCACAAATACAAAAAGATCAACAATGGACCATTTGGAACTGCTGCTGGATTGCTTCAAATGCAATTGCTAGATATGAAAACTAAAGACTCGTTCAGTTTCAAAAGTTCACAGAATTCAAGAGCAAATTGAATGAGCTGGAGGTACAGAAATGCATGCACATAACGAAGCATAAGTGGGTAGCTTTTAAAAACATTTCCAGAGTTCAGGCTTTCGTATTCGACGCATGGAATAGTCTTGTAATTAATAGTCTAGAAGTCAATAATGCTACAGTGAAATGAAGAAACTGGTATATAGAGTGCTGACAATCTTCAGGTCAACATATTTGTACGCGAATAAGCATTATCCTGCATGAATATAATAAAAAGTATTCAACTAACCAATAAAAATACTGAGTCGAGCTTGAAACTTGAAACATTAAGTTAAAATACAGATTTAATCAAACAAAGTGGAATAAAGCCAATGCTCTTATTAACTAGCTACATATCTGTTTTATATGAATAAATATTTTCTCGTGTAAATCCGTTTACTTTAAATCAAAAATAAAATCTATATAAGCAAATAATATAAAATTGAAACGAAATATAATTAGCGGTTCTTTAAAAACTGGAATATTTTGTTAATTCTAACATTTGCGCTTCGGTATGAAAAGGTTGCCTTCCTCTGCCTTATACACAAGCCATATTCAGTTCTATCTAGCCCGTTGCCATAAGTTGCTAAGAGTAAATATTAGTACTTAATTGTTTGTTTTAGTTTGTGTAGTCCCAAAAGAATTTTAAAAAATCATTTTAAAAACGTATGGCAATTTGTATTTTTTCGGATCAATGAATCAATCCAATCTGGAACAGTGTGTGGTTTTATCATGTATTGGTTTTCATTTACTCAAATATTCATTATTATTGCACAAAATTATAGTTACCGAATACACAAAACATATGAGAAATCAAATTAAATTATAAAAAATGAGCTGAAAGTATTTACTTATATAATTTTTTTCTGAACATATTAAGTTCAAAGCATTTCCCTATAAAACATTGTATAAATATATATTTTCAATAATCATGTCAATTACTATTAAAATAAATCTATAATGAGAATTGTAGAAAATATTGTATTACTAGCTGGGGTATACCCGTTCTTTGCACGGGTGAACTGAAAAATTAAACAACACAGATTGAAGGACAAAGAAGTTTTTAATGAGTTAATTTTATGTGAATTGAAAATTAAACAAAAAAAGCTTTTTGCATATCTCAGCTAAACAAAAAAAGAAAGAAAAAAACACATTTGTTAAATTTTAAGTATGTAGATCTAATAGCTGATAAAAAGGATTCTTTTTTTTGTTTATAGTCCCCCGTAAATTCGATTTTTGAAAATATCTCCCTAAGCTGATCTCAGCTCAGCAAAAGTGACACATTGTTAAAAGTGTTGCTTAATGAACGCTTAAAATAGTGTAAATAATTTATATCTGAATGTGTAATACATTAATATTACTTTCTGTTGTATTTATTTTATGTTAAAATTGTAATATTCGCAAGCAAGGCCGTTTCTTAAATTATAATGGCTATAATGGAGATTCAATGAAAAAACAGCGAGATGATAACGATAGTCAAATTGGCAAATGTCTAGCTACTTTCATAGCTCGAGCTTTATTAGAGCTTTGTTTGACTCGCCGTGAAGGGGAATGGTGAACGTTAAAGCTTTAACTACCGCATTATGATATACTGCAGTTTTTTCATGCAATATTTTTTTTGGATCACTACATTGAAAATTAAGAGATATACATAAACGAAATACTCCACTTTGGGAAATTTAATCCGTTAGAGATAATAAATTAATTAAAGATATTCCACTGTAAAATTAATTATATACACCGTTCACTTAAAATAAATAGTCAAATCGTTTTCTAAAGTCTTCATTAACATACAAAAACATAAGTCACTTAAATTTTGAGATAAACTATTTTTTCGGGACAAAAATAATAATCTTTGCTATCCCCTGAAAACGCCATCAGCTGAAAACGCATATCTGCTGCAAAACTGTTCGCCTTCCCCGCTAAAATACTCATCATAAAACCCGTGCTGCCATATATCTTGGAAGAGTGGATTTCAAAGAATATCCCTGCTAAGTATTGGTACAATATTCCTGCTAAGTATTGGTAGAATATTCCTTAAATTGGTGTGGTGTGGTAGTTAGACGAAGGGGTGCCAGCTCAGGTGTCGTCTAAGTCACTTGACTATGGTTCAAAATTATGTGGTCCGTTGCCAAAAGCCCTCGTGCAGCTGAACAGTGCGACGTTAATATTCACTCACTCCATAAAATACAGTACAGTAGTTATAATTATTTTTATACTTAAAAATGCAATATCCACCTATTCCATTAAAATTGAAGCGTTATAATTAACTACTAACCACAAACAAACTATGGGAATATGTCCAAATGATGTAGTGTGAAAGACAAAGTTTATCTACTGTAAGTACCAGAAGCAATAAAAGTATTTATTTTGAGAAAAAGACCAATTTCTTACTACCAAATGTGCATAATAAATATCATTTAAAAACTTTCAAATAAAGTGATTTATAGCAACCTCTTTCTTCAAAACTTATTTTTATTCTGAAATAAAAAAAAATTAGGGTTTATGCTGTTTACAGGAATTAATTAGAAGCGAGCGCCTTGCGTAGCCAAAACAAAAAGTTATTTCTCAAACAAAAGATAGATATATGCTGACGTGGGCTTTTTTGCAGCGCACGTCAGAATTGCTTGCAGATGGCAGAATTTTTTCCTACTTACTTGACAAATATCGTTATATTTTTGACACTTCTCACAATATCTTTTTAAATTATAGCATATGCTATAAATTATAGCCTATGTGTTATTCTGATGTATAAGCAATATTACTTTAAAGTTTGATTAAAATTTATTCAGTTGTTTTTGCGTGAAAGACTCCCAAACATCCTCACTAACTTTCGCATTTATAATATATATCTAGATTTTCAATCTTCTGCTCTATTGTCAAAGCCAATAAGCTTTTTTATTAAAAAATCGTTAACTTGAAGTGCATATTTTGTGTAAGTATAGGAAGAGTATTTTCTTTAAAATTACTTGAAACAAATAAGTGTGAAATGATTTCTCAAATTCTTGAAACCCGAAAAATATTACATAATAATAAATTTTATTTACAATATATTTTGTCCGACATAACAATGATAGCATTGGAATAAATTATAATTTAAATTGCTGAAAAGTTTAAACTGGCCAAAATGTTCAATCGTTTTTAAACTGACCCTTTATCAAAATTAAATCTGAGCTGGACCATGCTTGTCCAATTCTATGATATAATAAATGTGAAGTTTCAAAAGTCTAGTTTCACATTAAGTAGATTTCAGTGAACTGCAAATGATAGATTTTGGAAAAATCAGAACCGGAATAACATCGACTCAATTTAAAAATCGTATACATGCAGAAAATTAAGAAATACACTCTTCATGGGTAACAATTGCTAGAAAGTTCGCTTCCCAGCATGAACTTTAATATTATTAGATTAATCAAAGAAAATGTGAGCATGGGTACTAGAAAATCGTCTTTATCGCCATTGGAGAAAAATTTTGCCAAAACTTTAGAGAGCATGATATCGCCAATGAGCCATCGAAAGGTGTAGGGAATACCGGCTTTTTTGATTTTATGAAATCAATTTTATAAATAAAATGACTAAAAATCCAAGGTAAATTTATGAGTTAATCCATAATTTTTTTCAAAAGAAAATCGAGAGAAATTATTTGGAAGCTCATATTACTAAAATATAAATAATAAAGCTCTCTTCGCTCAACATCCTATATAAAATTTTAAAAAAACTATGTAAATAAAAATGGAAGCATAAAATTCAACCTGGTAGTGTATTTTCTTATTAAATGATAAATATATTGTGTTTAACATAATTTCAAAAGCATTCCGATATTTTTTTTATGTCCATATATAATGCAGATGTATGTATATTATATGAGATATACATTTCATTTGAACATGTAACACTTACAGGGAAACATTATTTTGCTCTTAACCACATTCAGTAACTACAATAAATAATAGTAAAGGTTAAAAAAAAGCCATTATTTCATCAAATACTATAGAGGAAATAATTCTCTTCGAGGAATTTTCTCAAATGCAAAAGAGAATTAGTTAAAGCATCCGAGAATCAAAACAGTAAGTAAGTAAATCTTTGTCTTTATTTAATTCAAGTTTTGTTTCTCAGACTACCTGAGCTAACTAAATTTTAAGTATGATAACAAAATTACAGAATTAATTTCTTTAAAAGTAACATTTTTTTAATAAATGTTTCAAAGAGATGATGGAACTGTGAGCTATACAATATTTGGAACAGTTAATGTACATCCTGATATTAAGAGCAATTTAGATTGGGGAAAACATTTCCTTAGAAAACTAATTAATGAACAAACTGATAGGTAATTTCATAAAATTTAACCAGCAACTATAAAACTGTAGTGTGTAAATATTCCCGAACTTTCTTAATTTTACGATACAATGCAGTGACAAATTAGATTTTCTAATTAACGTACCTTAACACAATCAATTAACAAAAAGCAATATTTAGCATAGCACTTCATTCCATAAGAAATTTGCTTTCAGTATATGGAGACTCACAATAATATTTAAAGCATACACGTTTAGATCTGTCATCAATCTTCTTGCAAATTTAATTATACTGCACCATTAAATTGAATCTAAATCCTAACCTTCTGGAGAAAAGGCTATAGCATTTTATCAGAATCATATGGGCAAGAAAACAGTATATTGTGCATACATTGATAATGAAGAGATTCACAATTGTATTTACAATAAACATTTATTTGCATTCGTTGAACTTTTAATTCATATGCAGTGAAACTATTTAATTTTGTAAGCACGTATACTCTTCCACATATTTCTCATAATTATTTTATGCATTTATTTATGTTATATGTAATCCAGACATCTCACAAACCGCCGAATTCTCAATTTTGCAAAAAAATGAGAAATGGGAAGTAATGAGTCTATTTTGGCCATTTAGGTTCCAACATTGTTATTACTTTAAAATAAATTAATTAAATGCGTTTAAAATGGGTAATTAATCTATCCCTGTATTTCAAATACCATACAAACATTCGAAGGATGGCAGGAGGAAAGATTTCCACCATTATCAACGTTTTTAAAATTGCAATCATCATTCATTCAGTATTAAAATCAGACAAAATATAAAAAAAAATAATAAAAAAGGTTCCGGAATCGAACAACCTGTTTATTTCGCCAAGACATGGGGTAATATTTTTAAAAATAAACCATATGTTGCCTGATTTGATTTTTCTTAAAACAAATAAATTTTGACGTGTTTTCATGCACATAATGTTCCAATCGTTCTGTATCGTTTTCGGATATCCAGCGTACTTACCTCTTGAAAAAGTTTAAGATTTGCATATGATCCGATGAGTTAAAATACCAAAAAATTAAAAATAATAATAATAAAATTGTTTTTAATGATTTTTTGTAGTACTCGAAATACGCATGACTTAACCATTTAATAACTTCGCTAATTGGAAAAAAAATCAAATCAATCTTTTCCCCTTCTATCAAACCTTATCATCCGCGTTTTGACCAAAAATTGAAGAATGTATTTAAAAATAAGGAATTTTGAAGAGAAAGTTTTGTGTCTTTCATATGATAGTCTTTTTTCCAAGGATTTATGTAATGCTTTTTAATTACTTTTTGTTTAAAAATTACTGTTGTTTTAATCGATTTATAATGTATCGATTTATATAAAAATACAACCAGCGAAAAAAAAAACAAAAACACTTCATCTTCAAAACTTGAGATTTATGTATTCACTTTTTTATTTTAACCATTTTATCTACCGCGTTATGATTTACTGCACATTTTTTTCATACACTATTTTTTTGAATATCTGCAATGAAAATGAAGCCATATACATAAGTAAAATACTCAACTTTAGGAAACTTAATTAGTTAGAGCTAATTAATTAAATTGATACTCTAATGTACAATCAGTAAACAAAGGTCTCAAATATTCTCACAATACGAAAATACCGAATGACTTTTTTAGCACAATTTAACTCTTAAAAATGTTAAATAACCAGGAAACACTAATATTTTACAGAACGAAATATTTATTTTTAAATATTATTAATTTTTTTTTAAAATGCATTTGCTTTTTTTACACGTAAACTTAATTTGATGATATTCAAAGAGAAGCAGGTTTTTTTCATTAATAAACAGAAATTTACTAAACGCTGTGCATTTTGAGTGAGATTTCAATTGAATGTTTTTTAAAGCACTGCATCCTGGGGTAAAAAATGATGTATTTTCTTAACATGAACTACTGTACCTTGAGTTCAGTTTCTTGATCGTTATCCTAAGAATCTAACGAAAATTCCAGCAGATTATTTGCTGGGACTTCTTCATCTGAAAAATCATCTGTTAGTACATCATTGTATCATCTTGAAAACCTCCTATTATTGTTAAATCTCAGTTACTCATAAAGTAACTAAAATGCTGTTATTTTTTTAAATAAGAATAAATATTTCATTTAATTGTGTGCCAAAAACAATCAATTTAAGATTAAAAGCTGATTTTTTTTGAAAACGTTAAAATAAAACAATAAAAAATCAAAATAAATAAGTTAAGCTAAAAATAAATGCCAAAGAAAAAAAAGCATAAGTCTACTGCACTATAGTGAGGACTCTACAACACAACAAAAAACAACAATAAGCCACACGGACGAAAAAAAACACACCCATACCTAGTGTTCCAACTCCTAGTGTGATGTTGGTACATATAAGTACCACAAACGTATTCAACTGTAAAATTAATTATGTACACTGTTCACTTAAAATAATTAGTCAAATTGTTTTCTAAGGTCTTCCTTAACATACAAAAAAATAAGACACTTACCTTTTGACATTAACTATATTTTTTGGAACAAGAATGACTATCTTCGCAATCCGATCAAAAATCACAACAGAAAACATGATCAGAAAACACAACATCTGCTATAAGACTATTAGCCCTCTCCGCTAAAATGCTCATCATAGAACCCGTGCTGCCATATAACTTTAGAGAATGAATTTAAAAGAATATTCCTGCTAAGTATCGTGAGAGTATGCGTAAAAATGGTCATTATATCTACATTATTAAAATTCGAAGGTAAACAAACATATGCGACCGATCTATATGGCATAATTTATTTTACAAAATAATGATATTTTCTACTTTTTACAATTTTTTTAAATGCGTCAAAATCGATAGTTTTGTATGAAAATAATTTCTAAATGGTTCCACTTGTATTTTCGTTCGCATTAATGAAATGAAATTCTACACTAAAAAAATTCATGCTTTTCTCTTTTGGAATCAGTCATTAAAGAATAAAATGTCAAAAATTATTTTTTACGATTTTTCAAAAAATAAATACTCAAAATTTTATTTAAATAACTTTTTTATTTATAAAAATAATTTCACGAAACTTTTTTTCCATGTGTAGAACGATATTAACCTTAATTTGAACAAAGATTGAAAAAATTGCTTAAAATTACGTTTTTGTTTTTTTCCCTTTTTGTGAAAAATATTTATGCAATATTTTTGTTACATTTTTTGTTTAAAAATTACCGTGGTTGGCAATCAATGTGCTAATTTTGAGATCATTAACTTAAAAATCATGAATTAATTTTTTTTAAAATATTTCATGAAAAGCTCTGTTTTGTTCCCAGGTTATTTATTCGCTTCAACAATGACGATACGGGTGAAAGTTTTGCGTATTCGCGACGGAGAAGACCACTCTTTTCGTGGTTTTTGAAAGAGAAATTTCGTTGCGGTCATCACTTACGTTATTTGATATTTATAGCAGTATTCAATTCATTACACATTACAGATAAATGTTTTAAAGAGTGCAAGACAACTGATAATTTTCTTCATTTTTAAAGAATGATTTATTGAATAACAGTGGATTAAAAAAACCTTAAAAATTCTGATATATAATTTTATCACATAGTATATTTTCTTTTTGAATGATTTTATACAGTGAATGTAAATAACCCCCAGCCTTTTTACCTTTTTATTCTTATACATTTTTAATTCGCCACAAATCTGTATGATGTTGTTTTTGCTTTCTTTTTACATAACAACGAAACTCTGCAATTAAATAAATTTATTTATAAAAGGCTTATTGATAATTATATCATATTTTAGAAAATAACTTTGCATTTTAAAAAAAAAAAAAAAAATTACTGGAATTATATAAATATTTGTACTTCATAAATATAATTATTAATAAATAATACTTTTTGCAAATTTTGTTATAATAAACATTAAATGATATTTTATATAAAAATTAGTTACAAAATTTAGGCTTTCCCCATACCGTTTTTTATAACTTATATATATATATCTATATGTTTAACCAAACATTAAAACGTTCAGAAAAAATCAATCGTTTCAATAGCCATCTGTAAATTTTTCTTTTATTTATTACTTATAGAAATTTGGTTTTAATAATTATATATATATATATTTTAAAAGGATTATTTCTATTGTTTCATTATTAAATTAATTCTTTGTTAATTAAAAAGTACATCGTCTATTATTTTGGATCAAAATAGATGTTAGAGACATGTTAAAGCTCACTATATATGTAACGATTGATTGATTCATGAAGATCTGAAATCTATTTTATTATTTTAGAATCTTAGAAACTAACTTTTATTAAAAAAAGATTAAAGTTTTTGTTTACTCTTAGCATCAGAATCGTTTTCTTTTTATTGCTTCACATTAATAATTTTTAAATAAAACGCAATATTGTTCTTTATCAGTCATATATTGAAATTTGAAGCTATTTCTTATCTGTAAGGGGAGGGGAAGATGGAACAATAATTTTACTTTAAGAACCCCGTGTTATGTCGCGCTATAGAGAGGGGATAGAAACCTGTCTTAAATCAAAAATAAGTGGAATGGAACATATTTAGAAAAAGTGAAATTTTTTGACATAATTTTAGAAATCACTCACATTATGCGCGTACAAACACACACAGAGATATGTTGGTGTCATGAGGAAAAGAGAAAGCTCGTACAACGCCGGGCCATGCAGCTAGTGTAATTTTAAAGGGAGTGGTATTTATACCATCGGTAGATAAAGCATTAAAGCACCTTTTTTCATCCCGCCCCATTTCTTCTTTCGATGTAAAGACAGAATGAAGAGGAAATAAACCCGGTTTAAGTGGAAAGTATAAGAAGAAATATATGGGAAACAAAGACATAACTAGTAGCGTACATATTCCTTTCTGATGGGGAGAAGGAAGGAATTGTATTCCTGAAACACATAGACAAAAGCACCAAGGCGTAAACTTTATGGTAAAAATTTTTTGAGAAATTTATTTATATGGAAGCCGCAAATGGACCCCCAAACCTCACCCTTCGGCAAGCTGCTGAACATAGCTTTCGATGTTTTCTTCGTATAAAATTCAGTTAATCAATCCAAAAAAATTCAAAGGTTACTTAAAACTAAGAACATCTTTGCGAATCATGAACTGGAATGTATATGCGCCAATATGATGGAATATATTTGTATATTCTGGCTAGGTATTTGTTAATTATCAATAGAAAATCGAATATTTATTAACATGCAATGATTCTGAAACTTTAAAGTATAGTTTTACGATATTTGAAATTTAAAGTAAATTTAAGATGCAAAAGCAAATGAATAAAAAATTATATTCCAAAATTGAAAAATAAAACATGCGGATATTATTTACATTAATCCATCAATACCATAATTTAGTATTATTTGTACATTTAATATTGCTTTGTCAATTTTGCGTGATTCTATTTTTAACAGTGATTTCTGATTCGCATTTGCAATGCTATCGTTATCAAGGGGTAGATTTTAAAAGTTTTACTTTAAGTTTTCGCACCAAAAACAATTTGAAATTCCATATAACTTTCAGTTTCGCGAAGTATGCGCGTATTAACTTTTCCATTCAGCAAGACTCTCTCAACCACTCGTTGTTGTTGTTGTTGTGTATGGCAAAGTGCAAAGGAGGTAATAACAAAACATAAAGATATAGTTAAATATTGCCAAAAGGCTGGAATCACTACCGTGGCAACATCTATGACAGGATGCTGGTATAGAGTGCCCATGCTGCAGCCATTGTCTATTTTAAAAAGGACACCAACAATGGAAGGACAGCTCAAAAGGTGTTTGGGATCCAATCGCGTTACTGGGCAGTGCCTGCATACCACATATGACCCGGAACCATCGGGCAGAATCTTCACGCCCTTAAAATGCTTTGACCTTAGTCTAATTATTGTAGTCATAATTTCTCGGCTATAATTTAATTCTGACAGCGAATATTTTTGGAGGGGGCGGGGCGGTTGAGCAGAGCTTTTGTTTTGCAACTACGTTGGCATCAAAGACCGTAGTGGATGAGGTTACAGACTCATGTGTTCTGGCTTCATTGTCAAGGGAATCAGCCATCTGGCTCGCTTCGATGAGATGGCCGATTCCCTCAACCTCCTTCTCAACCACTTTCCGTCGAAAAATAAAGAAATGGTAAGGTGGTAAGGATGCTCATCCGATGAGTAAAAGTAGAAACCATTCGGAAAAAGGGAATTTTAATAAGTATAGGAAATACCAGAAAAAGTGTTGACGTCACAAGGGAAGAACGGAAATTTTCTTGAAGGAAAAAAATGAAATTAAAGTTATACACTTAGGACCGTGCACTGTCTGGCTATACAGTTAGTAAGTAATATAAATGTTTTTTTTTCAATGTACGTAGAATCAGTTTCAGTATTTGAAAGATTGAAGCCAGTTTGGTGCATCAGATCTTCGCTTTCATGTAGTATGAAAGTTCAGAGGGTAGACTATCAGCTCAAGTGTCATCCTCATTGGTTGATCATTATTAAAAATTAAAAATTCCATTTCCAGTAACCTTCGTTTAATATAAAAATTTGATGTTAATGAAAAATCAATCATTTATAGTGTAAGAAATGTATATTTTTCATTGATTGATTGGTAAATTGGTAGTTTATTGACGAAAGAAGTAGCATGAGAAATATCTAGACAAGTCAACATACCACTTAATTTTGAATCCCAGTCAAGTAACGACACATGTTTTTCCACTCTCCTTTTTCTTTCACACCAACGTAAGGACTTTGATTTCTTCTTATTTAATGAAAATCAGCCCTTAAAAGGGTGTATTCTAGGCAAATTTAAGACCCTAGCGTGAGATTATCTGAAATATTGCCGCTCATAGAGATGAAGGAATGATCGAGGTGACGGAAACATTTCTATTGAAAAAAATATTTATCATTTTTCTTCATACAGCTTATTGGAGCCCTAACTTTCACTAAGGAAGTCATACAAATCGTTGTACTTACAAAAAATACACTACTGAATCATAAAAGATATGAGTAAGTAAAGATATGATAATGAGATAAGTTCTTCAATGAATTATAAATTTAACATTTAGATATTAGAAATATTAATATTTAAATTTGTGGTCCATTGTGGTAATTTTTTAATGTTTGTTGCTAAATATAACGGTTTTCCACTTCTAAGTTTTTTGTAACATAATCGTTGTGTGTATAATAATTTTCCTTTTTAATGGGAATACATTTCGAAATGCTTATCTGAACACACAAACAGATTGTTAAATAAAATATTTAAGAACAATTTTTTTTATTTATATGAAACAAATAAAACCAAAATAAGGTATCCAACATATGCATATTAAATTTTCCGAAAAATAATAGGAGCTTGCTTTAATGCGTTTCATTGAGACAGGAAGACATTACAATAAGACATCATTAAATATCTTGCTTCATAATTCTAGAATTCAAAGTTACTTTCAAAAATCAAAACATTCATCGGCCTTTCAATGAAATCAGCCAAGTGACAAATTTCACATTTCAAGAACGTCAACCTTTCCTTTGTAATGAACGATTCTTTTGTACTCTAGACGGTATTACAAGAATTTTAATCCTCAGACTTTCCTGAAATACTCTTATTAAGTTTTTTTAAAAAAGTTTTACAAAACTGTGAAGAGTTTCTATCTGAATAAATTTCTTTATTCTGCAATAAATTATAATTGATTTAAAAAAAAAACTTTAGAACACTATAAATGCTACTTTTTACTGTAAAACTCATTTCAAAAGTAGGTACATAAGTAGTCGTATATTCCTCCGGAAACTTTTGGTGTATTAAAAACCATAACTAAACAAGTAAAGTAATATTTATACATTTTTGAAATTCTATTTGCTCTGTAACTTTTTATATAGTGTTATTTAGAATAATTTAAACATATATAAGTATTTTAATTTTTTGCATAAAATTAAAATAAAAGCTGACTAAAAAGCAGAAAAAAATTGAATGCTGAAAAAAATAAGAATACATCTTTTTTAAACGAGAAGCATTTTCAATTCAACTCAAAATTTTAAATAAACTATTTGCATAGAAAAAACCTAATTTAGGGGAAAATCATAAAATCTTCTTAAATTTTCAGTTACTTCTCAATCTTGTAATGAAAAGATACCCAAAGCATATACAACTTCAGATCACTATTTTCTATTAATTACTGTTTTAAAGAATTTTTTTCGCGAACTTATGTTCTACATCTAACTGTTGGTATTAAAATCAAAGTTTATTATTATTAAAAGTTGTACCATTATATAAACATCAATTATTAAGATCCAAAATCTTATAATTTATATATTATTTACTTGCACTTGATTTATATTAACAGTAGACTGAAGACTTTAGAGAGACTGAAAATTATTATATACACATGTATTACCCAAAAGCATTCAAAATGACTCCATTGTGAAAAATAGATTAATGTGCAAAAAATTTGTTTAAAAAAAATTAACTTTTAATATTTTTTTATATTATATACAGTCATACATATAACAAGTTATTAGTAAATAATAACAATGAAAAAAATTTACTTCACTTGGAAAAAAAATCTGTTCTAAAAAATTGTAAGAAATTGTACCATTACGTATGCAATAGTTTTTCTAATCGAATTTAAAAAGCAATCAAAATGACGTTTTTGGGCAATCTAGTGTAAAATATAATAAAAAAGAATCTTTATTTGTCAATTATTATATATATAGCCGCATCCCTTTTCTCAAAACATTTTTGTGAAAAAATGACAAATAATGTAAACTGCTTTATTAATTCAAGTTATATCAGGAATTTTAAAAAAATAAATAAATAACATGAGGATTAATAAATTAATAAAATTTACTTATTTTAACAATATTAAAACCTTTTAAATACAACATGAAATCGCGATAATCAGTATATTATTTTTAATTTCCCCCATCCAATGAATTTTTCTGCCCTCTATTCTACGCCGCACGAAATTTTGAATATCTTTAAAATTAGGAAAAAAGTGCGCATTAGATTCGAGTAAATACGATCTCTCTCTCTCTTTTTATATATATATATATATATATATATATATATTTATATATACATATATATATATATATTTATATATACATATATATATATATATATATTTATATATATATATATATATATATATATATATATATATATATATATACATACATGTTTGGATTAAATATCCATTTGATGTATTGTGACATAATGTAATTCGTTACCAATATAAACATTTTAAATTGGAATTATCAGCATAACACAGTAATCTGATTTGTCTATTATAAAATGAAATAAATGAATATCGAATAATTCAGTGTTTTATGAAATTGCAGTCAGTAATACAGTTGAACATGTTTTTGTGTGGAAGATAGGGACCACATAAAAATAAACGCACAAAAAAATATTCAAAAATTCTCATAAGTTTTTACGTAAAACAAAGTAATTCGTGGAAACACTATAGAATTTTTTTATGCGGTGAATAGGGACTGCTTAAAAAAGTCGCATTTTTGAAATATGCCAATTATTTACGAAATTTATGTGAGAGTGTACTTCCATAACCAAATAAATAATTAAATATTAGACATGGAAACATTTTAAAAACATATTGTATACATGGATAAGTTTTCAAAATGCACATACATAATTCATTGCTATCCATCGTAATCCAAATCCTTCTAATGAACAAGTTCAAAATTGCTTTCGTCACTTGAAGGCACAATTTCAATTGATTTACTTTTTGGCAACATAAAGTAAGACATAAAATTTTGTGACGAAGGTCAGGTGGTCAGCTGCTTGTAAATGTCACGATAGTCCAATATACATGCTTGAAGCCCTGTTTGGACTTTTATACTCCTTTCTTAATTGGTATCTATTTGAAGAAAATGATTTTTCGATTTCTTGGAAAACTGGAACTCTACATATTTTTATCAACTCTCAAAGAATCCGATTCTTCTTGTCCGTCGTCATAATCTATTATATTATTGATAATGCCACTGTCATTGAAAGTTTCTTCTTCAATCAAGCGCGGGATGCGGGAGCTTTGTCGGGAGTCTGTTTATAACAAATTAACAGTGCGTCTTAAAGTATCTACATTTCAGTGGCGAAACGTACACCCCGCATCACGGGGAGGGAGGACTCTAGGGGACCAAGGTCTGACTTACGCTAAGTACGTATTTACCCAATTTATAAAATACTAAAGGCAAAACCTAACTTTCAGAGGGGGTCCTAACATTCTCCTTTGCACCACTGGTAAATAGATAGAAAACATTACAGTGGAGTCAAAGCCATTGAATCCTTCCACAGGGGAGTGGGGCAGAACTCTAGGGGCGCAAGACTTAACTAACGCTAAATACGTATTTTCTTTCAGGGGAGGGGGTCCAAACCTTCTCCGTTCAACCTCCGTTACGCCACTAGTAAATAGATATAAAACATTTAAATGGTGCCAAGCAATTGAAATTCATACACTACATAAAAAAAGAATCACATATAAAAAATCGCACAAAACAAATAACACAAAAAGAAAATCGCATAAAAAAGACCGCACAAAAATAGGTTCTACTGTATTATTGAAACAATTTCCTTTGATCTTGAAATAAGTGGCAAAAAAGTGATCTTGCATTTGCTTATGAAAATCAATTCTCTGTATAAAAAAGTATGTATATACTTTATATGCATGCATGTTTAATTTTATTTTTGTATCGATCAAGTATTTCCGTTCAAAAGTGATTGTCTTATTTTGAAAACTTGTGTATATTTTCATTTATTTGTAGCGGTTATGTTAAAGTAATGTCTTACGATAAAATGCTGCACCTGTAGTAACTTATATAGATATATAACTCACTTTCTTTTTCAGCGCTTAACCATTTTTCTACCACCAGGCGATAACAACATAGTACCTATTTTATAAAATTATTAAAGAGTGAAAAATATTTTTTCCCCACAACTTTTTCCCTCTCGTAGCTTTGTCCGCGCCTTATCGAAATGCAATGCTGAAGTAGCAGTGGAAGTAATTACTTTCATAAGAGCTCTCAGAAATTCTTTATCGAAGGGAAAAGTTTGTGGGAAAACTTCAATTACTGTGAGAAGTTAAGAGCGAAAAGACGTGGAAAACACGTGGCGATAGGGAGATAAAATCTTTGTAAGATATTTCCAAGAAAATAAGTATTAGGTGTAAAATTATTGAAAGAAAACTTTGACAATGTGTGAAATTCTCAGCTATAGTTGGTACTTTCTTTTTCTCAATTTCTTGACAGTACCCATTAACTAATTTGATAAAACAATTATTTTGCCAAACATTAATTTGTAAATTAACTATTAATTGACCTTATTTAATAAATATTTTGAATTGAGGTACATACCGTATAATTAATGACTAATTTTATGAGGTTAAGTTTGGTTTTAAGTAAATAAAACTTCCTTTCACACTGTTTTAAATTTGTTTAAGTAATCATTAAAATTAGAAATCGTATAAGACTGCAGATGTTAAGTTTTACATTAGTTTTACTTAACTTATTAATGGTATTTAATCATTCCGATGCTGATAATTAATAAGAAAATAAATAAATCGCTTACTATGTTTTAAAATTACAAGATATTTTCCACTTTTTCTTCTAAAGTGAAAAAATAAAATGTATATGCACATACCTTTTCATTTTTCTGATCGAAAATTCACAGCACTATAGTTTGTTACTTTATCTGATTTAAAAACTATTTGATAAGTTTTGAAATTCGAGGTCCATTAAAATTAATAGAAATCTCAAAGAAATATGAGATATCTTATAATAAAAATGAAATTTCAGAGTAATTATTAAAACAATAATAATGGAATCAATTAATATTATGCATTTTTTTTGTTATCTTTTAACCACATTTAAAATATTTTAGTACCTTTTGTAACACGAAAAACAAATATAAATATTCCACCAAAAATAATCATGGGCTTCTAAAGAAAAAATTGGGAATTTTACTCTACAACTCACAAAAAAACCGAAAAGTTTTCCACCATATGGTGCTTGATTAATGAAGGAGAATACGTTACATAGATACAAGACATGTATATGTGATAATTACATCTAAGATCCACGTAATAACCGTTGATGCAGCAATTAACTGGTTACCTCAAGAGATCGAAATGTGTCTGAGTAATGTTACGTGGTGACTCTATTACGAGACATTCTATGAACGCTATATATACTATATACACTGGTATGCAAAAATTAAGGGCGAAGTCGAAAAATTAACATATCAGCTGAACGAAGAGGCAGAGAGGACACAAAGACCAATCAGGAGATTAAGTAAGGTGATGTACGGTAGCACATGCGCAGATATGCAGGTAGACGTAATGGGGGAGTGTCTGAGTAGTATAAAGCATGTTGTCGGTGTAATATCAGTATTTCTGGCAAAGAGATTACACGCCGTATAGCAGTTAAAATCACACCGAGTTGCTGCCTCAGCGAGAAATGGCGAATAATCAATCTGTTAGACGACATCTGGATGCTTTTACCCGAGGTCGAATCATTGGGAAGTTGGAGGAAGGCCGCAGTGTGACAAGTGTGGCTGCAGAGTTCGAATTGCTCACAGCATCGTTTCACGACTTTGGAGACAATTTCAAACTACAGGAACAGCTATCCGGGGGTTCAGTAGTGGTCGTCCACGAGGAACCACACCCGCAGATGACCAGTACATTGTCTTACAGGCCATAAGAAACAGGCGGCAGACAGCGGGATAAATCGCTAGACACACGACACAGGCGACTGGACGACCGATATCGCGTTTTACCGTGGCCAGAAGACTGCACGGTGGTGGTCTGTTTGCATGACGCACTGTACGGTGTGTACTTTCAACGCCAGCCCATCGGAGAAGGCGTTCTCTGTGGTGCCGGGAACACCGGAATTGCAGAGACAATGAATGGGGACGAGTACTCTTTACAGATGAGAGCAGATTCAGTTTGAGTAGCGATTCTCATCGCATACTCATCTGGAGAGAAAGGGGAAGCCGCAATCATCCCTCGAACATCATTGAAAGGGACAGGTATGGAGGTCGCGGTGTTCTCGTTTGGGGAGGCATCATGCTTGGTAGTCGTACAGACCTTCACATCTTCGACGCAGGTTCAGTCAACGGGACCCGTTATTGTAACGAGATTCTTCTTCCATATGTGCGTCTTTTTAGAGGCGCTATGGGTCTGCAGTTCCTTTTCATGGACGACAATGCACCATGTCATCGCACAGTAGCTGCCAAACAGCTCTTAGAGAGTGAGGATATTGAGCGTATGGATTGGCCGGCACGATCTCCGGATCTCATACCCATCGAGCATGTATGGGATTTTCTAGGCAGACGCTTGGCAGCTCGTACTTTACCACCAGTAACGATCCGGGAGCTTCGATTGGCGCTGCAAGACGAATGGGCAGCAATGCCTCAACAACTCATTGACACCCTCATTCTCAGCATGGGCAGACGCTGTGAAACCTGCCTAGCAGGCAGGGGAGATCATATCCCCTACTAAAGACCGGATGTTTCTTGCTGGACACCCATCACAGGGATGTTTCGGCCTTCAGTCGCATTGCGCTCCATGCTACTTTTTCAATCAAGCTTCTTTTTATTCCTCTAATTTCTCTTTTATTAAGTGTTGCTTACATTACACATGTCCTTACGTATTGGGGATCTTACGGTATTAAATGTGTTGATTTGGAAATTTTTTGTACAAAGTTATATTGAAAAAACCGTCTTGTCCTTAATTTTTTCACACCAGTATATATATATATATAATATATATATATATATATATATATATATATATATATATATATATATATATATATATATGTTTCTGTAAACTTTTAACTAAGCAAATTTTTAAAAAAAATTGAGGGTGAAATACAAACGATAAAATTGCATTAGTCGCATCACGAATATTTTCCATGCTGCTCAGTTATATCCAAGTTTTTGAAGTTGAAATCATTTAAATAGATTTAGAAACAGAATGCGTGAAATTTCTGTTAGTATACAAAAGTAAAACATGAAAAATAGCGTTCGCTTTAATATTAACTCATGATTCTATCTAGCATGAGAAATAAAATTGAAAAAAGAGACGTTCATTTCTAAGGTAGAATTGTTTCATCCACAAATCCCAGTAATACTTCTGTAACCACCGTATATGATGAAGGGTTTGAAAGGGAAATATGTTAAAACGTGTGGAATATTTCCAAAATGAAGAGAATAATCAAATTTTAGTTTACGTATTACCACAGCGATCAGTATTTTAATTAAGAGAAGAGTTTAGGGAAAGATTATTTAAGTTCTACCAAATTTAAATTGAATTAAATAGGAAGAATATAAAGACCAATATATATATCAGACCTCGAAATAACATGCTCCATAAAATAAGAAAAAATTATTCATAACTTAATTTAGTTTGATGAGAGCTTTAAATTTCAAGAAATTACAATACATATGATTGCCAAAAAAGGGTAATTTCTTGATACTTCAATATGTTTGAAGTGTGAATCACTCTGTCTCATTTTTGCATGGCGAAAATTATTAGTATCATATTTTAAAACCATAACATTTATACTTTAAAATCTTGTTATGCCATGGATTGCTTCACATTATTTAACTCACTGTTTACTTAACCAGGTTTCAGTGATTATGTAACTATGGGAATAAATAATTTTTAAAATAACAAATAAATAAATACTTAACTAAAATATCGCTTAAATTTTTTTAAAAAAGAAAAATCTAGGATTCATGAACAATGAATTATAAATATTTATTTATTTGAAGTATACTCCAAATTAAATGGTAAATGAATTTTTCTTAACTTAACCATTTTTTAAGATGGGAAAAATAATTTACTATGAAATAAGACTTTGATAAAATTTACTACATTAGTTATAGCTGTAGCCTGTGATAGAAAGTAATTTTGTTTAATAATATATGAATAATTTATCAAAAACTCGAAATGATGAAATTACATTATTCTGATCAATCACATTTTTGAATTATTTTACCATTAAATTGTTTGCAATACCAAATTTCTTAACATAAATAGTATAGCCAAACAAATAACTTTTAAAAGATTATTAAACTTATAACCAACATAACAATTTAGATAATAACTCTTATTTCGAAGAAAATGATATATTTAATTTCTTTATAGCATAACGAGTTAAAAAAATTCTTTAAATTTTTCCTTATAATATATTTATGGGATGGTGTTGACATTTTCGGATACTTCCGTTTCAGCTCGCAATGATTGAGAAACCTGTTGCATTTCAAATTGTTAAATCATTCAAAATAAATAAAACTTCTTGAAAACTAATAAATTATTTAAATGATTGATAGTTGTATTCAAACATTTTTGTAAAATCTATTTAAATATAATTTATCTATTAATTATAAGCCTCTTATAATATCAAATAAAGTATATATTTTATTCTGTTCTGTAAGTTATTTTTATGATTTCGATACTCATATATATTGTTACGAATTTTGTGTAAATAGTGTAAATAATTTGTATTTGAGTGTTTAATGCATTTATATTATTCTATGTTATATTAATTTCATGTTAAAATTGTACTTACGCTTTATTGGCGATTCAATGAGAACTTGGCGAAATCTTGGCGATAGAGCCAAGTTGGCGACCAATTTGGCGACTTTGGCCACTATTTTGGCGTCATTGTTGACCATGTTGGTGAGTTCGGAACCCTCTGGAATCTTCTAGAAAGTAGTAGATCTCTCCACTAGTGTCACGTTCAATGACAGGAGCGGTTATATTTCTGGAAGTTTCTGCCGCGCTTATAAAAGAAGGTGCTCCCCGGTACGGCGAGGAGTGTTCTTGATTAAGCCAGCGAGTAGTGAGGATTGTTTTGATTAGCGATTATCCCGACTGTGCTTGTGAATAATCTTTACTTACGTGTATTTTTAAACACTGTTTATTGTGTTTGATTGCAGTTGAAGGTGTGAAGACCTTCGGATATTTACCCTGTGAATATTGCCGATGAATCATGTATTGAAAGGATTGGATTTTCGATAATAAATTCACATCGCTCTTAAAGAACTGATTATTTTTTTCTTTGTGATTGTTTTTGCATAAAATCCTCGAACCCTCAGATCTGTGTAACAATATATTACTCTATTTCTTCTCAATTTAAGTTACTTTGCCTACCACCCAGTTAAATGAAATTTTAGTTTTATATCCAGAACGGCAAGCTTATAAATTTATATGTCTTAAAAAGAAAGTTAAACACGCCTAGTATACGAAATAATATTTTAAAATAATTTTACATAAATCGTATTTCTCAGAATACATGGCATTTATAACATAAATTGACTTTTCGTAAGGACACCCTTCCCATTTTCTACCATATGTATAAGTATACGAAATTTTCATTTATCCGACTATAGGTCAAAAATAAGTTTACCACAGTAGTGTAATAGCAAACACTTAGCCTTAGAAACAAAGATTGTATTACAATAATTGCATTTGTCATTGCTTTTAAACATTGTTTTTAAGCCAGCTTCTGTAATTTCCTTATACTACAGATCTGTAGGGGGGGATAAGAATACGGATAGGTTATTATTGTTGGTAAGGATGACAATAATAATGTTAGATGGTATTTTTCTATATAATTTGATAGTTCTTAAAATTAAAAAAACGTATGTGTTATAGCTGAACACACACAATAAAGCACTTTTTTTTATAAAAGTATCAATGTTAGAATATCTACATTGTACAAATATATTTTTATTTGTTATAAAATATATTTCTTTAAAGAAAATCCCTATTATAAAGCAAATACTGCTTCATTTTACTTTAATTATACTTTTTAATAATACTTTAATTATACTTTAATTATACTTTAATTATACGTATGTGTTATAAAGCAAATACTGCTTCATTTTACTTTAATTATACTTTTTAATAATATTTTAATTATACTTTAATTATACGTATGTGTTATAGCTGAACACACACAATAAAGCACTTCTTTTTTTTTATAAAAGTATCAATGTTGGAATATCTACATTGTACAAATATATTTTTATTTGTTATAAAATATATTTCTTTAAAGAAAATCCCTATTATAAAGCAAATACTGCTTCATTTTACTTTAATTATACTTTTTCTTTCAGAGATGGGGAATGATAATTAATAGCAAATATTTTACAAATGGAATAAGTATGAGACATATAATTACTTTATATGATCGTAAGTGTTGTATTATGAAGGAGATTAAAAAACAAAAGCATGGCCATTAAATAAGGAGCTAAGTAACAAGAATTCCTTTTTAAATTGAATATAAAACAAAGTATCAAAAGAAAAATTCGAAAAGCAGTAAATCACTTTTTTTTAAAATGCCAAAGCAATTCTTAAAACGAGCAGATAATTAACAGCTGCACTTAAAAAGAAAGTATTTCTTTAAGGGACTGTATTCCCGAAACAGTTTAGAAGATATTAAGAATAAATCCACTTCATTCACGAAGAAAAAGGACATGAGGTTTTCCATTATCAGAGATTTAGTGCTTTCCCGAGAGATTAGGAAAAGGTGGGTTCTGCTTCATTCTTGAAAAAAAAGTCTATTCCATTTTTACGTTACCATTGCTGAAGTAGCGATCGTAAATTTTTTTGAAATATTTCTGTACAATTTGTTGAAATATATGATTTTGTATTCTTAAAATTTCAGTCATTTTGAATGCTCAGCGTTTACTCTTGATCCTAAAATATACAGTTTAGAATGGATTATCACATGGAATTATGCATTAAAATATATTAGAATTAATTTATCCCTTACAAAAATACTTTGATATGCTTCATGATGAGTAATCTATGTTCTATATATATATATATATATATATATTTAAATATATAAAAACAATCACAATTATCAATTTAAAAATTGAAATATATGAATCCCAAAATACCAAAACACTTCAGAATATCAATGGCGAATATAAAAGATAATGTTCCATCATTTTCAAACAAAATTAAAAATTATAAAATAAAATAAAAATTTATAAAATATCCAAGTGCAATCTCGGACTTAGGACCGATAAGTGGGGTTAAACTAGTTTGATGGCGCCAACCTTCCCCTATTGCAACTTGGTAAATTAATTGGAAAATTTTGAAATTTCAGAAAAAAAAAAAAAATTAAAAAGTTAAAATTAAATCATTATACTTGAAAAATAAAACTATTCGCCATCACATTCCGAAAGATATTGCAATATTAAAATTTAAAAACAATTTAGTACATAATATAAGTGAACCCTCAAACTTCCAAGATGATGCACACATCTTTAAAATAGTTGTAAAGGTAGAAAAAATAAATTCCTGATCTGAAAGTTCAAATCAAAAATATTTGAGATCCGAAAGTTCAAATCAAAAATATTTGAGATCCGAAAGTTCAAATCAAAAATTATCTAAAATCAAAAAGTTCAAGTTAAAAATCCGAAAGTTCAAGTTAAAAATCCGAAAGTTCAAGTTAAAAAATCCGAAAGTTCAAGTTAAAAATCCGAAAGTTCAAGTTAAAAATCCGAAAGTTCAAGTTAAAAATCCGAAAGTTCAAGTTAAAAATCCGAAAGTTCAAGTTAAAAAATCCGAAAGTTCAAGTTAAAAATCCGAAAGTTCAAGTTAAAAAATCCGAAAGTTCAAGTTAAAAATCCGAAAGTTCAAGTTAAAAATCCGAAAGTTCAAGTTAAAAAATCCGAAAGTTCAAGTTAAAAATCCGAAAGTTCACAAAAAATCCGAAAGTTCAAGTTAAAAAATCCGAAAGTAAAAAATCCGAAAGTTCAAGTTAAAAAATCCGAAAGTTCAAATTAAAAAATCCGAAAGTTCAAGTTAAAAATTCCGAAAGTTCAAGTTAAAAATCTGAAAGTTCAAACTAAAAATTTCTAAAAACCGAATGTTCACGTTAAAAACACAGTATATTCACAAATGAATAGAGTAAATCATTAAAAATACAGTATATTCACAAATGAATAGAGTAAATAATTAAAAATACAGTATATTCACAAATGAATAGAGTAAATCATTAAAGACTCACCAAACAGTATCCCATCAAGAATATGATCCATTTCTTATTGCACGACATTTCATTTTTAATATATCAAATACACATATTTTGTTCATAACATCCATCCATGTCAATCCAATCGATTCTTGATCCAATACCAGAGTATGACCACTTGTCATCAGATGCAAACCATATCACATGCAAAAGACTTGCTTGATTGATTGGTCATAAATGTCTGATTGGACATAAATGTTTAACTGGTAATAAATAATTTTAAAGTGTATATATAGTCGTAAATATTGTTTTAATTGTGTGTGTATTAAAATGTATATTAAAATGTAACCTGTGTGTGGAATGTATATTAAAATGTAACATGTGTGTGGAATGCACAAATTCTTCACAGCTGGACCACTAACAAGCTGACTTTGTGGACCTAATGTTGTGTGGTGGATTTGTGCATTTACGAGTTTAAAAATATTTTTAAGAAATATTTCTGATCTATATATTTTCTCAGGAAATTGATGGGATAATCATTTTGTATGCACATTAATATAAATTTCTGGATATTTTTGAATCTATCAATATTGTGCGTTGTTAAATTATTATTTCTCAACAGAAAATTTAAAATTATATTTCTAAATACAGATATATGAAGACAACTATTGAAGTTTGGTATCTTTATGACATTGAATTTAAATGCTTCCCTTTTATCATATATATTGCTATATAATTTGTTGTCAATAATAGTTAAATCCAAATCCAAAAATTCAACTTTGTTTGAGTTAAAATTCGTCTGTATTAATTTTTAGGTATTCCGGATAAAAATTAATGTTAGGTTTAAATTCTCTATCATGACCTATAACAATTAAATCATCTATGTATCTTAACAAGAGGCAAGAGGGTTCCTTTCTTCGAACTATTTCATAATGGTGTAAATATAGGTTAGCGAGACTATTACTAGCCGGGCCACCCTGAGGCAATCCTTTGATTTGTTTATAAAGTTTGTTCTCAAAAATAATGAAGTTCTCCTGTATAACAAAACGAATAAGTGTATTGAACTTTTCATAACTAATGTAATTATTCAAATCATATTTCTCATATGCAATTGAAAGTACCTGAATTATATCTTCTATTTTAATGGAGTTAAATAAATCCTCGAAATCGAACCCATACACAGAAAATACCTCTTGTTGATCAACTTTCTTTATTACATCATGGCTGTTTTTTATAATAGAAGTATCCTTAAATTTGTCTATTGTATCTTGTAATATGGTCTGTAAAATTCTTCCCGATTTTGATATATAAGTATTGAACCCATTTGTTACACTGCGGAATTTGATTGGATTCTTATGAAATTTAGCAGTCAGAAATATATGGGGATATATAATTTTATTGCTAGAAATATTTAATTGTTTACCAAATGCAAATAATCTGTTGTTAATTTCTTTCATACTAAATTTGCTTACATCATATGCATTATTATTTTGTATATGATCATTTATTAATTTACTATAATAATATTTACATATAATTGCATAATATCCTGGTACTTTATCTACATAAACGATCACAAAGTGTTTTTGTAAGTTTTCTATTGGTCCCTTAATTTTTCTATAACAATCTTCATTTTTGTTCTAAAATTAAAATTCATTAAGTCCTTGAGGACATGAAAACCATATTCTTTAAAAGCCTGAGTAGGTAAATTATATTTAATTGCAACATTTAGAATAAATTTATTAATATCTTCTGATAGTTGTTTTCTCACATTTAAATTGCTGTTTGAAATAGTCAATCGATAACCAGTACCTTTGCTCATAATTTCTCTCAATTTCTGATCCTGTACAATTTCTAAGTTGCCAGTTATTACGTGCCCATGATATTCATCTACGTAATTCTTGTATTCATTGCAACAACATTCTTTTTATCCATCAATTCCTTAATACTATTATAGTTGAAAATTGATCTACTAATTTTTTTATTATACTTGAACGCTCGCTTTATTAACACATTTTTCATCGGAAATAAATCCATGTGTTTCCTAAATATTTCAGAAAATTGTATCCCATTATATGATTTATTCATGTATAGCAAGTTACAATATTCTATATTATAAACCTCCTTAGAGTCTATTTTTATTTTTAATCTATTTGCAATATATTTGCACAAATCCATCAACAAGTGTGATCCATGATTATCTTTTAATCTAATACTTTTTAATAATTTTAAAACTATTATTATTTCCTGTTTTTTAAGTCCAAATAAAAAATACTTTATTTTTCCAACACTAAAACTGTTCTCAAAGTCTTGTAATAAAATATTTACTTCTTTTTAACTGTATCTATATCTCTATTTTTCTCTCTTTTTGCGTCCACCCTTACCAACTCTTTTTCTCTTATTACTATTATTTCTACTATTATAAATAGATTCTTTATCATTTTGTTTCACTGCTTGTATTAAATTCTTATTATTCCATATCACATTCAATCCGTAAGGATACATAGCATTATAAATACCAATGTAAACGTTTTCATACCATAGTCTATTTATCTTATTTGGAACAATTTTAATAATATTCAACGCAACATCTTCAAAGCCATGTTTATTAAAATGTTGTATTTCTATTCTTCCTATATTTTTTGTTGTTGTATTTTTTCCAATGTCAGATCTATGTTGGTTGATTCTCAGGTTCATAGCTCCTGATGTTTGACCTATATATCTAAATCCGCAAACACCACATGTCAACATATAAATGCAGTTGAATGTCTTACAGAACTTAAATTCTGATTTTTCATTCTTCTGTTCATTTTGCATCATGGGGCAGGTTTTGCATCTTTTATCCCCACATTCTCTAAATCTCAATTTTAAATGATCTGAATCACTATGATACTTATTATCATATGTTTCGTCATATTTAAAATAATTACATTTCGATTCATAATTTTTCCACTTCGATACATCATAGTAATTTCCTACAAAACCAGTATTCCAAATAATACGCGTTTTATATCTCTTAATGTTTTCATTATCATGCATTCCTAATTTCGTAAATTTCTCATTAACCAACGAACAAGAAGCTAACGTTTTTTTTATTTTTTATATTATTTATAATTTTTTTGCATGCTGTCTCATATTGTCTGCGCCTTCTATATTCCTCCAAATCACTCTTATGTAATTGTCTCATTTTATCATATTCCATCATAACCAAAAAATATCATTCTCTCACTAATGGTAATTGATTGACGATAGCACAAACACCATCATATTGTACCACCGAGCAATGACAATCAAAAATTGAAAGCCAAGTTGCCAGTCTTTAAAAATATATAAATCTTTAATATCATTATGTGTTTGAGTTAATATATATATATATAAATTCCATTAAAAATTACTTTATATTCTCCTTATCCACTTACTCAGAACTAAACCCTCATGTCTCAAAATAATTCACACACCATGAGATTAACACATGAATATTCATGACAAACACATGAATAAAAAAATGTTAAATCGATCTTCGTGAAACCCTCAACAGCACATGACTCAGAGACAGCATATATTTTTATATATATGTATATAAGAAAATAAACATTGAAATACCATTAAAATATATTTTAAAAACGAACATTGAAAAAACAAACATATTAAAAAATTCAAAAAAACACAATAGTTAAAAAGTAATCAAATGTAAACAAAATATATTATCAATAGCTAAAATTCTGTTTCTATTAAGAAATCAAAATCAACTATATATTTTTGGTCTTAAAATTTATATTCGAATCATTAAGACATTATACACCAGTAAATTCATACACATGCAGGCGCAAAGCAGCCCATCATATGAATGAAAAATATTTAAATATATAAAAACAATCACAATTATCAATTTAAAAATTGAAATATAGGAATCCCAAAATACCAAAACACTTCAGAATATCAATGGCGAATATAAAAGATAATGTTCCATCATTTTCAAACAAAATTAAAAAATTATAAAATAAAATAAAAATTTATAAAATATCCAAGTGCAATCTCGGACTTAGGACCGATAAGTGGGGTTAAACTAGTTTGATGGCGCCAACCTTCCCCCTATTGCAACTTGGTAATTTAATTGGAAAATTTTGAAATTTCAGAAAAAAAAAAAAAAAATTAAAAAGTTAAAATTAAATCATTATACTTGAAAAATAAAACTATTCGCCATCACATTCCGAAAGATATTGCAATATTAAAATTTAAAAACAATTTAGTACATAATATAAGTGAACCCTCAAACTTCCAAGATGATGCACACATCTTTAAAATAGTTGTAAAGGTAGAAAAAATAAATTCCTGATCTGAAAGTTCAAATCAAAAATATTTGAGATCCGAAAGTTCAAATCAAAAATTATCTAAAATCAAAAAGTTCAAGTTAAAAAATCCGAAAGTTCAAGTTAAAAATCCGAAAGTTCAAGTTAAAAAATCCGAAAGTTCAAGTTAAAAAATCCGAAAGTTCAAGTTAAAAAATCCGAAAGTTCAAGTTAAAAAATCTGAAAGTTCAAACTAAAAATTTCTAAAAACCGAATGTTCACGTTAAAAACACAGTATATTCACAAATGAATAGAGTAAATCATTAAAAATACAGTATATTCACAAATGAATAGAGTAAATCATTAAAAATACAGTATATTCACAAATGAATAGAGTAAATCATTAAAGACTCACCAAACAGTATCCCATCAAGAATATGATCCATTTCTTATTGCACGACATTTCATTTTTAATATATCAAATACACATATTTTGTTCATAACATCCATCCATGTCAATCCAATCGATTCTTGATCCAATACCAGAGTATGACCACTTGTCATCAGATGCAAACCATATCACATGCAAAAGACTTGCTTGATTGATTGGTCATAAATGTCTGATTGGACATAAATGTTTAACTGGTAATAAATAATTTTAAAGTGTATATATAGTCGTGTAAATATTGTTTTAATTGTGTGTGTATTAAAATGTATATTAAAATGTAACCTGTGTGTGGAATGTATATTAAAATGTAACATGTGTGTGGAATGCACAAATTCTTCACAGCTGGACCACTAACAAGCTGACTTTGTGGACCTAATGTTGTGTGGTGGATTTGTGCATTTACGAGTTTAAAAATATTTTTAAGAAATATTTCTGATCTATATATTTTCTCAGGAAATTGATGGGATAATCATTTTGTATGCACATTAATATAAATTTCTGGATATTTTTGAATCTATCAATATTGTGCGTTGTTAAATTATTATTTCTCAACAGAAAATTTAAAATTATATTTCTAAATACAGATATATGAAGACAACTATTGAAGTTTGGTATCTTTATGACATTGAATTTAAATGCTTCCCTTTTATCATATATATTGCTATATAATTTGTTGTCAATAATAGTTAAATCCAAATCCAAAAATTCAACTTTGTTTGAGTTAAAATATATATATATATATATATATATATATATATATATATATATATATATATATATATATATATATAGAGAGAGAGAGAGAGAGAGAGAGAGAGGATTTTAACATACTATTACAAATAATAGTTAAGTATCATTTACACTGACGTAGATCGTCTCGACAGCAAGAAAAAAAAATTCCGAAATAATTTATAACACTCACACACTATCATATCAATCACATTTAAACAATAAAATTTAAAAGATATACTATTTCAAAGCATATTAACATATTTCCCTATATAAATTCGTGAAAAAATTGAAAAACATTTTTTAAAAGAAGTAGCAAAACATATAAAACCAAACCTGGCCAAAATATCCTCCGATATTTGGGTAAACATAACCGGACACAGATTACTCCCTAAAACAGGAAACTGGTCAATTATAGAGCACAGAAGTTGAGGGACAACCTGCTAGTCAGAGAAAATTAAGTCTTATAGGTTGTATGATCCCCTCTAACAGCTGCACAACTATCGCATTTGTGATTCATACTGTTTACTAGGGTCGTTATCAACTACTGTGGCAACCACACTCTCTCTTGCCCCAAGGCACTCTTGAGCTCATAGACGGTCATTAGATTTGGTCTTCGAGCTACAATTGAGGGAGCTCACATGCACCACTCCAATCATTTAATGTCCTTACACTGGAGATGTTCTTTCTCTAAATGAGAAATATATGGGTGTGCGATATCGTCCATAAAGATGACATTTGGTCCTTATAATCCATGGAAAAGTCTGACACAGGGTCAAGGATCTCGTCCCTATACCACTGACCTGTAACAGTATATCTTTTGACCACATGAAAATCAGAATGACTGTCTGACATGATGCCTGTAATGACCATCCTACCACCTCGACCAAATTGGTCATTTTTGACAATGTTAGATGGCCGATATTGTGTGTGTGTGTGTGTGATTCCTGATTTCTCTCCAGATAAGAACACATCTCGAGTCAATGCCTGGACTGAATTGCGATTCACCACTGAAAATAACTCTCCTGTAATCATCCTCAGACAGATGTTCTTGGCAACATTATAGATGATCTTTTGGGAACTTCACAGTGAAAAAGGTGCAGACTACCCGGTATAAAAAAATAATACCCCTCGGTTGCTAAAAATAATAACATTTCAGTTTGAAATGTTAGACTACACAATGTTTCACTCAGTGTAACACTTGGGACTTTTTTCAGCGTAAAAGTAGACTTAATACGGTCTGTATTAAGTCTCAAACTGATTGCTGTTCGTGAAATGGATGTATCTGTTCCATTATCAAGTTACAAGACTGTTGTGTCATTTTCACGGACCTATCCTCTTGGCTAAACGTCTCAGATAAACGGTCTAAAAGAAGCATTTTTGCTATTTGTGGCTTTGACCAGGTCGGCAGACCACTGTGCCTATCTCTCCACAGATACAACATACAAATCACATTTCCCGCACTCCCGAGGCTCCTACAGCATATGAATAGACCACCTCGAGTCTTTCAACTACCCGACATCTTGTGGCATCATCTAAACGATGACAACTAGCCATATTAATGATGGATACAGAAATTTTTTTAAAAAAACAAGTACTAGGCTCACAGGTACGATGCTTCAAGACGTTCTTATGCTACAAGATTCAGTGATCAAGTAAGTTATCTCAAAACAAACGCAATAACAGTGACACTGCCTTACGAAGTCACAGGCCACTGCGTGGGAGACAAGTCCGAGAATAGCTTATCTATCATCTGATGCCTTGTTTGCGTATGGGTATTAATTTTGTTCTGTTTTTTTTTTTTGTTTAATGTAAAAAAACGTTCCTCCCATTATTTGTTCTTACAGTGAAAAATATACGAAAATAAATAAATCGTCATTAAGACCACAATAAGCGGAAAACAATATTAAATATCTCATTGATAAAATTACACTGTACAATATTAATTCGTTTAAAATCTCTTAAAATAAGGCTATGATTAATGTAAAATCATTGTTTTCTCTTCACTCAACATGTCAGTATATGCTTGCTAGGAATAAATCTACCCTATCTGATTTATTTTGCTTGAAAAGCGGAAGACGAGGATTATACCATGAGTATCAAATTTACTCGTGGTAACTTTTAAGATCAAGTCCGTGAAGGAGTAATCGTAAATGAATTTCTCAAAAACGGATGTTATAGTCAAAATAATGTGCGATTCTACCCTTCGCGTGTTAAAGATTTTCACTCCAGTCTATCATTGACTTAGAAGGTATTTATTCAAAATGAGCTCTTAACAACAAAGACTGTGGTATCGCCTTCTAAATATTTAAATGCCAGTGAACTCAATTATTCTAATTCTTAACATGTCGTATAATGATCGCGTGGCTGGCAAAGAGCAAGGAACTGATGAATGGGATATATTTGATCTGTAATATTTCAGAATGTTTTTTAAAACAATGTTCCACATTTTTGTTTTACCGAAAAAGTCTGTAAGCTAAAATGCGTCCACTAAAAAATGTGAGAACAAGTCTCATGACATTCTAACCTATTCATTTGGTGTTTCAAAATTCCACAAAAGTACTTGAGGAAAATTTTTGATGACAATGTAATGCGTATTTTAATCAAGTTAACTAACATTTATATTTGATCGATTCTCTTACAAAAGAATGTAATTTTTTCTTTGATAGATAAGATACTTTAAATATTTCAGAAGAGCTAAGATAATAGATATCTTGTTCATAGTGCATTAAGTTAATGTAAAAAAGGCGCATTGTGATTTTGTTCAAGTAATGGACACATAAAATGATTTAAATATAGGTAAGTGTTATTGTTATTAAAAAATAAATAATACTGATATTATATACTCTTAAGTATAATTCGTTTGAAAAAAAAATAAATAAATTCATTCTTAATTCAAATTTCTAAAGTCAGTAATAATGCAAATTTTCCTAACATACATCATTACTATATACTTAAAAAACGCTTCAGTATAAATAATACCGAAATACAGTCCCCACCCAAGAAAAATGAAAAAAAAATTCTGGTATGCGTATAAAATTTTTGTAGATTTAACTGCAAACTTCTGTTTAAAATTTATGTGCAAATGTTTTGCAAAAAAGTACATCTTTAACTTAAAACCAATATTCGCGTGCGCGAAAATAAACAAATAAGCATAAAATTTATTTCAATTCTTCAGTTCGATACATTATTAAATTTGAACACTATTTTTTCTGTTATATATTGCAGTTAATCATGTACAAAGCAAAACTGGGGTAATATTTGTCTCAGACTGGTACTTTTTAGCGAAAAGAATATTGCGTTGGCGACAGAAACCGATCAAGCTAAAAAAAGTCTTGATAACACTCACATTCTCTGTACAAGAAATAAGGATGGAAAAAAATTGCTTCTCTCGCTATTTTACTGCTCATCAATTATCGTGGCAGAAGTAATAAATTTCATATTTTAAGAGTGAACACTCTTCAAGTTTTACTTTAATCCGAGTTCAAGGTCCTTACATCTGTTTTTGAAACTGACTAATATAAAATTCGAATCATTTTTTCACACAAAGGCAATATATATTTATATCCTACTAATAAAAGAACAATGCAAAAAAAAGCCTAGAATTTATGAATAAAACGAAAGAGATTTTAGAGTACTTTTAAAGAGTTTTTTTTCCAAGTATAGAATGTATACAAATAAACTTATGTTGTTTCTTATGGAAAATTGGGCAGTTATGAAATAATGATTTATTAAGTTTTACCCACAATGTTGCTCATCGTTAACCACTACTTTCCATATAATTTTTGGCACTGTTCATCTTTGCAGGATATTGAAGAATGAAGTCAACTTTAAGTATCTTCATATGATGTGAAGTGTTGATTAGTCAGGCTATCGATTGGAACAAGATATGATCAGGAGGTGAAATGCCTGGTGAATACGGCAGATGGAGTAGGACTTTCCAATTGAACGTCTCCAAGTAAATTTTGAAGGGTTTTGCAACAGGTGAAATTGAGTTAATTCAGCCCTAGGTTCACAAGGTATTGGTGCCAACTTTTTATTTATGCAATTAGCAAAATTCAGTATGTATAATTTACGATAGGCTAGACGAGTTTGGGAACGAATGTCTCATACCAGTTCAAAATGAAGCATAATTCATTTCAAAGCGTGAGGCATCATAAGTTTGAGCGACTTGTATGAAGTGTCTGCTCCGACATTCAGTGTGGCTACTTTTATAATATTCCGTTCCACATATTTAAAGTTTATAAATGCACTTGTTATTTTAAATAAGATATTAGCAATATATGTGAGTTACACATTATATTACACTTACAATACATGCACAGACGGCCTTAACACTGTATCTAACAAGAAAATAAGCATGGGGGGGTTGTTTCCCCATATACTTGGGGGAAGACGCCACATAATTCAGGAATAAATAAAATAAACTTTAAAATGTGTTATATTTTTAAATATAATACTGTATACTATCGTTTAAAATATAAATGCAATTAAAATAATTGTCATAATAAAACTTAAATGCAATTAAGGATAAGTGGTCTATCACCATCGGTTTCCTCCACCAGTACAGGACACGGGATCACAGCCCTATTCCTCTGGTCAGAAAACGCAAACCAACCCGGCGTAAAAAAACTAACATCAATAGTCTTAACTGAATCGGAGAGTAGAGAACCTTTGCGGATAAAGTCCCAAAGAAAGCCAGAAAAGGTGGGTTAGGTCAAAACAAATAACAAGAAACCATCGAAGAAACTTGATTCAAGAAGAAAAGTATTTGAGCTTGAATGGATCAATTAAAAGTACTTTTTTAACAATTGAAAATTTGAACAATATATATATATATATATATATATATATATATATATATATATATATATGACATGTTTTAAGCCAGAATCAGACTTAGTTTTAAAAAGGATGTTTATTTGATGAAATCTACATACGCTCTGACGCTGAGAGGAGATAGAAAAACGAAAACCACGTGAAAACTAAGTGGGTTACCATTTAAAATACAGATGCGGTAAGTATCACGGATTTTATGAGTGTCCTTGAAAGTTACCAGGTGTATGCATATCAAATGAGACGATTGCTAACAGATGTCGCCACGCATATATACAAACAATACGAAACCGTGACACGTGATTTTTTTATAGTTTGACCTTTGATACTCATGTTTAGTTTACATTTGAACGAGTTTCAGCGTGCATTGTATTATTTTTACTGTGTTGAAAATGTCGAATTTTATGCCTTCCGACTACGATTTGCGAACAGCATTAATTTTTTGTTACCATCTGAAGAAAAATGCAGCCGAATCACATAAGATGCTTGTAGAAGCATACAGTGGCAATGCTCTAAACTGTGCGCAGTGCTACAGGTGGTTTGAAAAGTTTCAAATTGGTGATTTCGATGTGAGAAACGAGGAGCGGGGCAGACCAGCAAAAAAATTTGAAGATGCTGAATTGCAAGCATTACTCGATGAAGACGACGGCCAAACGCGCAAGAACATCTTGCAAAACAATTGAATGTCGAACCAAGCACTGTTTTCCGTCGTTGTCTCAAAGCAATGGCAAGATAATGCAGGTCGGTAGATGGGTACCACACGAGCTAACGGACCGTCAACCAGAAAACCGAAAAATCGTGTGCGAAATGTTGCTTTCCTGCTACAAATGCAAGTCATATCTCCATTTTATTGTGACTGGTGGTGAAGAAAAATGGATATTATTTTGATAATCCTAAGCGTAATCGATCATATGTTGACCTCTCTGACAGCCGTCCAAATTGACCGAAAGGTCAAATTGCTTGGGCTTCAAGACACTGCTGTGTATTTTCTGGGATGAGAAGGTACCAATCTATTATGAGCTTCTCAAACCCGGCGAAACTGTTAATACTGATTGCTACAAGCAACAATTATTTAATTTGAACGATGCTATACTCGAAAAACACGAGCAATACAAGAAACGGCAGCACAATGTAATTTTCCTTGATGACAACGCACCTAGCCACCGTGCTAAGCCGACCAAGGGCATCCTTAAGATGCTCGGCTGGGAGCTGTTAGCGCATGCGGCTTATTTACCAGACTTGGCTCCTTCGGATGACCAACTATTTGCATCATTGGGACACCTATTGGGTTACCAGCGATTCACTTCTTACGAGAACGTCAAATCTTGGCTTGATGACTGGCTGGCCTCAAAAGACCGATCATTTTTTTGGCGTGGCATTCACAAATTGCCCGAAAGATGTGGAAAATGTGTAGCTAGCGATGGATATTATTTCGAATAAAGAAATATTAACAGTTTTCGCAAATTTATTGTGTTTTTTAAAAAAATCGTCTCATTTCATTTGCATACACCTGGTAATGCTGACATATAGGGCTATTAAATATAATGATCTAGAAATAGACCTAGTTATTAGCTAGGCCATATGTTCGAAAGAAATATTTGGGTGATTAATTTGATACTTGAAGATCAAATGAAAAATATGATTTAAGGGCTAGATAGGCCCTTAGAACGTTTCTTCCATTCACGGCAAACTGGCTCGAACGATATTTCAAAGGCAGAAATATCGTTCGGTGGTAAAGACTGCGTTCTTCCCGATGATAATAGCGATGTTCTTCCGGGGATTAAGAGCACATTCCTTCTTTTTCCTTACCATGGATTCCGGCAACCCGACGTATTCTGCAAAGAGGTATACGACGCATTCGAAGTTCCATCAAATTCTCTACATCATTTATTACGGTCATTTGCTTCACTTTTTATTTAAAATTATTTTAAAATTAAGGTTAATTTCACATTAAGATTCAAAATTTACTCGCAGATAGTATCCTGCCGGCTTTAATTCTGACATCTTTTAAGCCAGAATTAGTTTTAAAAATGATCTTTATTTGATGAAATCTACACAAGCTCTGACGCTGAGAGGAGAGAGAAAAAAGAACGCCGCGTGAAAACTAAATGGTTTACTACTTAAAATACAGACGGTAAATATCGCGGATTTTATGAGTGTACTTGAAAGTTAATGCTGACATATAGGGCTATTAAATATAAGGATCTGGAATTAGACATGTTTATTGGCTAGGCCATATGTTCGGAAGAAATAAATGGGTCATCATTTTGATACTTTAATATCGAATGAAATATGAGTTAAATGCTAGATAGGGAATTAAATTTTTAATCTGATTTAATTATCTTTTATATATATATAGATATATATATATAGAGAGAGAGAGAGTTAGATAGATATAGATGTAGATTTATATAAATAGATAGACAGATATAGATGTAGATTTATATAAATAGAAGGATAGATATAGATATTAAGTGTTAACTTTTAAATTTAAAAATTTTTGAGAATTGGATATTTTCCAAATAACTTCCTAAGTTGCAATAGGGGGAAGATTGGCGCCATCAAACTAGTTTAACACCATTTATCGGTCCTAATCCCGAGGTTGCACTTGGATATTTTATAAATTTTTTTCTTTGTTTGAAAACGTTGGAATTTTACTTTCTACATTGATCCATTGACATTTTGAAACGGGGTTTATTATTATAAGATTCATATATTTTCTTGTTTTTATTTAATTGTGAATTTGTGATTCATATATATATATATATATATATATATATATATATATATATACATATTATATAAGCTTATATAGCGAAAGTGTGATCTAATAGTAGGGGTTGAGTAATGTTTGAAATAAATTCTTTTTCAGAGGGTTTGCCGGAAGGTTTTTTATGCTTTTAAATTAGTATTGATCAACAAAGGAAACTTATTTTAATTAATTAATTTTGTGTTTTTAATACATATCTTCTGCCACGCAAAATTTTTTTCACCTTTCACATGAGGCGCCCTCCAATTTTCATATTTGAGGTAAGTTAAGGATACTTTAATCAATTATATTAGATTTGCAACTGTGATTTATATCGATAAGATTTTAATATATCTGTGATGAGATTAAATTCTTTGTTGAGTTAATAGATTCATATTACTCTCTTCCTTGTTTTCATGGTCCTATAACAAGGATTCACATATTAATTTATAAAATTTAGTGGATTTTCCTTTTGTAGGTTTTCATGTCAAACATAATAGAATTGAGAATCTTAAATTAGCATCAATATACAGGAATATATGTTCCCCAAATGTTCAGAGTACTTTACTTTTCTTTAAAATCGGGCTGTGGAGTGTTAATTACCACTACAATCCTAGTACATACACCGGAACCGGAATCATTTTTTAGTCTTATTGTTGGATACCATTTGTCATCGTGTAATTTGGATGCCTAGTTTTTTCCTCAGAGTCTAACGATACCAAATCGTTCCAGGAGCTTTAATTTTCCGATAACTCCCAATACCTCCGGGGATCTCTAAGATACTGCGTAAACATGCTAGATGTTGATTTCTGAATTGTGAAAATCCTCCGACTTGGGCCAGAGTCGAACCTGCAAACTTGGATGTATAAGTCTAGCTCCTAACCTACTACACCCTCCCCCCAGTCGATAATTTTCAGAGAATAAAATGTAACAGACACAAAAAAATTAATTTATAACATAAATTGGGTAACGCAATTTCCAATTAAATTTACGATAAAATATTATCTATGCAGGGCGAGATCATATCAATTCAGCAGCTGCATAAAGGTAATTCAACTGAAACCACTAAATAAATACACCTAATCTCACATTATGTCTTCTCTTTGAAATTATATGAATAAACTTCGTTCATGAAGTTTACTCTTGCAGAAATATCTCTAGAGATAAGTAGAATAAAGATTCTGATGAAAAGTTTTAGAATATCCGATAAAAATTAGTAATGAACTCCAAAGAAAAAAATATCGATGCTTCTTTGTTCTATTTTTTAATATTTCCTAATTTGTCAGTATCAATGTTTCCACAAGGAACGGAATTCAATTAAGTAAATAATGAGGTATTGTTTGGATTTTTCAAAACATTTATAATTCCTACTCTCCCGGGAACAGACATAAAGATATGAGTTTTCTGTGAAAAAAGATGGTGATTCAATTCATCCTAAAGTTGTTTCTTTGAAGATTTATTTTATGTCACATATTAGGTACCATGGCTTAAGAGCATAACTGGTTTGTTCAACTGCATAATTTGAGGTACTAAAAATAAAGTCTTATGATGATGTAGAGTAATTCCTAGATTATGGCATTTCCCATTAAAAATACTTCTCAATGCTAACAATCATTTTTGAAAATGTAGTAATGAAAAGTTTAGGGTTTAGGCAAGAGTTAATTTAAAGGAGTCCTTATTTTCCCCCCAAAACACTTTTTGAAATTATTTTTATCAAAAACTGTTATGGACATATAGACTGGGAAAAGAAATTCATTCATTTATTTATTTTAATTGTATTGGTGCAAGAAAAGATATACTGTGAGTCAAAGTAGTATATCTTGTAACCAATTTTGATGAATATTTTTATAATCAAACTTTTGTCTTTATATTTTCAAGATATTTAATATTGTATAACTTTCAGTTATAACTGAAAAAAAAACTCAAAACTTTTTTGATGAAAAAATGATTAAAAAACTTGTATCACAATGAAAATATAATAGTTGAATACTTTTTAATATGTACTTTATAGCAATATAAATATATTAATGTTAGAATCGGTAGTGGTCAAAAAATATTGTTACTACAAATATTGCTAAAGTATAATATACTATACTTTGCATATACTATACTCGTTTGCCTATACTGTTTGACTGCTTGATTATTAAAATGCAGAGGTATTTATTTACCCTTCAGTTTTCGTATCAATAAAAAATAATTAGTTTTTGTTTAAGAAGAAAAACCCCAATTTTCTATAAGTAGTTAAATATAATTAACTCTTTACTTCGTTTTCCAGAGATAAAAAAACTATCTTTGTTCTTTAAGTTGCATTGGTAAATATGAACAATATAAATATAAATAAAAATATGATTTTTAAAAAGAATTGTGTCTTTGACAATTTATTAAATATTAAATAAAATTTTATCTTAAACTAATTACTGTCAGAAGCACCTATTAATATAGCTAAAAACATTGCAATTATATGTATCATATTATAATTATATATATTACCACTTTTTTGTCATTCATCTCCAATATGTCGATATTTCAGAATCATTATATTTCGATCTTGTTAAGTGATCTGAAGACTAAATTTGATACAAATATACTTTACAAATTTGTGAATGCAATTTTATATTTCTTCTCTTAATATGAATTATGTGCTACTTCATTTTTCTCCAAAAATTGAGTTCGCAACAATTATTTCAATTACTTGATGTTTCTATGGATAAGGAAAAGTTTGTTCATTAAAAAAATACTCTAAATCTAGCACAGAATCTGCTGGTTATTAAAACTTTCTGGAATCCAACAGTTGCGTTTCATGAGAAAGATAAAATAATTAAATCACGTAACCAAAATCGCAATATTAAACACTTGGGTTCTAGTCTAATTTTCTAAAACAATTCACCAAAACAAATGACGTTAGATTGAAAATGGAATAAGTTAGAATATATATAAATCTAAAACTAATTAAAGATTTTGTTTCCTGAAAGAAATAGATGGTGAAAAAGTTGGTGAAAAACTGATATGAAGAATAAAGCTCGGGTATCCACAAAGAGGCAAATAGCCAAAACTTTTTTTATTATAAGAAATTGTTTGCGTTCTTTTCCCTAAATAAAAACTAAGCATTACACTATGTCTTGTGTTGAACCAAAAATTGTGATTTGGTTATAAATCTTAATTTTGACTTGACATTAACGTTAGTTATTTATGATGTAAATTAGTATACCAAGCATGTGTGTTTGGGGAACTTTCAAAAAAATATTCAATTTCTCTGAAAATATTTAGCTATTTTTGAGGAATTAAATTTTAAGTCTTACGGTGTGTTTCATTTTGTAAAGAGATGTTCCAATAGTAAGTTTAGTCCTTTTTTTCATTCGAAATCTATATTGCTAAAAAATATACCATATCATCATGCGCAACAGACATTGCATTATGTTTTGACATATTCGCCACCGCCATTGAGACACGTGTGACGACACAAGATCTTCTTACTAACTATCCTCTTGGGGAATTTTTGGTCCTTAATTTTTTATTAGAAAGCTTACACCGATTAAGAAAACGTAGCCATGCAAATTATGACTGTGATATATAGTCTAGGCTTCCAGGTCAGACCGAGAGATATAGGGTGGACTGCTAGCGGAGCAGTGATTAGTCAAATTTAAAGTGTGACGCATATATTTAATAAATGATAGTTCTAACAATTAAAGTGACGATCATCTGCCACACAAACTTTAATCTTCATTAGATACCTAGGAAGTCAGAGTAATTAAATTGAAGAAAGTATTACAAGTAATTAAAGACTTCTCATATTTCACGTACCTCGTTAATTGTCTTTATATTGATTAATTGGGTGTATCTCTATGTTTGATTGTTTGAAATGTGTGTTGTGGTTTGTGTTGTAAATAAAACAAGTGATTTTGAATATGGCTTTTATTCCTTCCCTTTTTCCCACACCTTTAGGCGCGGAGGTAAGATCCTTACACACGTGTCAATAGCGTGTAATCAGAAACCACTCTGGTAAAACCAATTGCCACGCAATGCAAGAAATTTTCACACAGCTAGCTGGACCTCAGCTTTAATTTGGAACTTACGTAACGGGAGTACTACTTTCTTCAGAGAACAGGTGCGGGTAAACAAGTGAAAATGCGAATGGAGGAATGTTCTTTTCATCCGGGAAATCATTGGGGATGCTCACTTCTACCTTCATTTTCAACCATCTGCCATTCATCTCTAAACATGCAACAACAGCTACTAATCATTTGACAAGACATTACTTATTTATCATAAACTGACTGTACGCGTTCATAAATGGCACACACAGTAGATCTAAGGCTCTTAAGCCCCGGGCAGCTGGTGTCAATGTGCCCGCGAAGCTACGAGGGCTGCTTTCTATGTAAGGTCCGTTTGTTTTTAAAAAATAACGAAAATATTTTGTTTCAAAAAACATTTACTTTTACATTGTACATACTCTTTTGTCTATATTTTTACATAGTTGACGAATTTTTAATCCATTTTTTAATACCTTAGAACTAATTTTGAAAACCCTCTTCAAAGAAGTCTGTCACCTTGTCTGAAAGCCAAGAATTCACAGCCGCTTTTACTTCTTCGTTATCAATGAAACACTTCCCGCCAAGACTATGTTTCAGGTACAGGAAAATATGAAATCCCTCAGAGTAAGGTCGGGGCTGTATGATGCATGGTCCAAAACTTCCCACTCAAAAGATTCGATTAACTCTCGTGTCATTCGAGAAATGTCATGCCTTGCGTTATCGTAGAGGAGCAAAACACCTTTAGACAGCATGCCGAGCCGTTTGTTTTGAAATGCTCTTCGGAGCTTCCGTTGAGTTGCGCGGTAAGCATCTGAGTTCATTGTTGTTCCATGTGGCATAAAGTGCACCAGAAAAACACAGCACCGGTCCCAGAACATTGTTGCCATAATCTTGCGCTTTGACAGCGTTTGTTTGGCTTTGACCTTACGGGAGAGGATGTGTCTCGCCATTCCATACACTGTTGCTTTGATTCTGAGGTGATATGGGATACCCATGATTCATATCCAGTAACAATTCGATTCGACATGTAATCCCCTTCTTCCTCGAATGAACCAAAAAGTCCAATGAAATGGCAAACCATTTTTCTTTATATTTTGCTGTGAGTAGTATGGGTACCCACCGAGAACACAATTTCTTAAACTTGAGGTCTTCAATCACTATTTTGTACACCACCGACCGAGAAACGTCAGGAAATTCTAATGAAAAAGTGGTTATCGTGAATCTCTGGTTATCACGATTTTTGTTTGAACAGCTTGCATCAAATTATCAGTGATTACAAAATGCCGGCCTGAGCGTTCTTCATCATGGACATTTTTTCGCCCATCTTTAAAATTCCTGACCCATTTTCGAACTTTGCTGTCACTCATTGCTTCTGTGCCTAAACTTCTGATATATCTGGCGATGAATGTCTGCAGTGGACATGCTTCTCGCAGTCAAAAAACGGATAACAGACCGTATCTCACATTTGGTGGGCAATTCAATCACCTTAAACATTTTAAAGACGCACAGAAAAGCTTATACGACTGATACAGAGATGGAAATCGCACGAGTGGGTTTGCAAAGGATGCTGGTCAGTAAAGCAGAGGCTCGTTGCGGCGTACGTGCAAACAGATCTTAGTTAAAAAATAATTCTCGTATTTTGGGGCCCCCGTATCTGCCCGATATATACTCAATATCAACCATGGCCAAATCGCGACACGGCACGATTTTTGTGTGTCTGCCAGATTCATCATAGTTTTAAAGATATAAAAAATACGCCAGAAAATTATTGCACGGACAACACCATTTTGTTACCACTAGTACTGGTAACACGGCTTTTTTCTTATCAGTTGTTATTGTCATTGAATACCCTAGCGTTGAATCTGTTGTACATTAAGAATTCTCCCAGAAATTTAGCTTTGAAAATTGTTTAATTTCTAATATACGACGAGTGTTCAATAAGTAATAAGACTAAGAATATAAAAGAACAGGATACCTTAAATCGTCATCATTTACATGGCTTTTTTACAAAATAACTTCCCTCGCACGTAATGCATTTATCCCAGAGTTCTGTCCACTTCTTAAAACATGTAAAAGTCCGTTTTGTGAAGGCTATTTCAAAACCGCATCCACAGCCTTTACACATGTGTTGTTGCTTGCAAAGTTTTGCCTGGTAATGGCTTCTTAAGTTGAAGAAACAACCAGAAATCACATGGGACTGTATAGAGGGTGTGGTAAAATAACTATGTGGCTATGCTGCGAAACATCCAGTACCCAACGAGCAATATGTGGTCGGGCATTGTCATTGTGCAATAGTAGGCCATTTTGAGGCAATGGATGTTTTCTTTTAACGTGCTCTATCATTGTTCGCAGGTTATTCGTGTAGTGCGAGTCATTTACGGTACTGCTAGGTTTGACAGTGTGTAGATACACAATTCCTTCATAATAAAAACAATTATGGTCATTTCCATTCTCTGATTTGTTGTTTTATGGGTGGATCATACTAATAAAACCAAGCTGCATCTACTGTGAGAAAGCGTTGTAAGGTATTGTTGCCTTTTTGTTCCGGTCTTTAATCATATCGTATCATATCCAAGGTCTCCAATGCTTATATTTGCTTCAATTTCAACAAGTGGTCGCGTCTCGTAGGTGCTCACAAACATGCTTCTGTTTGATCACGTGATACTCAAGAATACGAGTCTGTACGTGCCATCTATCGGTGGCTTTTGTTAAAAAAGACAGCAAACTTTCTTATGCTACAGAAATTAACATTCCGATGAGTGGTTTTGAGGCAGTAAATTAGTCTTATTACTTATTGAACAGCCTGCTTAGGGTTTTCACCCTAAAATGAGTCCTTTAAGCAAAATACAATGAATGTATCATTTGAACAGCGATTGGGAAGGCGAGTACGAATTTATCCAGACAAAATAGACAGATGTGTTTGTTTGATTTGCAATATAACTGTAGCAATTTTAAAGAAACATAACCTCGAACGACATCGCAAGTCTAATCAAAATTCTTTCAACGTTGACTATTCGACTCAAAAAAACAGTGAGAAGAAAAAGGAAAATTAATAAAATTAAAACAAAACTATCTGCCCACCAAGCGATTTTTATTAATCGCACGAATAAAAATAGGAATCCTGCAGTCTCTTCTTTTAAAATTTCCCATTTGATGGCAAAAAGTAAAAATCCTTTCTTAAATAGCTAATTAATTAAAGAAGCATTTCTGACGGGAGCTGAAGTGATGTTTGAAGGTTTTTCTAATGAACACGAAATTATTACAGCAGTACAAGATGTTTAGTTATCTAACTATTCAACTAACAGAATACAAAAGCTATCATCTAATTTACAAAGTCAGTTGAACGGTAATATAAAAAATATGAATAGTTTTCACTTTAGTTAGAAGAGTCGACTGATTAATCTGATGCAGCGCAATTGGCAACATGCATAAGTGATTTTAGTGTAAAAGAAGACCTACTAAAAATTACTACCAATTCATTAGTAAACAAGAGTAAAAGACAATTTTTAATATGTTTAAAAATTATGCTAAGGAATTTAACCCTCTAACCGGATAGCACGGAAAATTCCGTCAGTGTAAAGATGCTTCGAAAATAGACTGCACGGATTTTTCTGCCTTCAAGTAACGTTTTCAAAAGCGGATTGGCCGCACTTTTCTGAAATCCTTTCCCCCTTTTAAAGGTTTAACATCTTGAAAGATAATTGGGGACGGTGAAAGCAACACAGCAGGACACTAATAGGAAGTTTTATGGCTCGCAGGAAACCCCGTGTTTTGACCCTAGGGCATCGTAAATAATCGAGGGGAAATTTCTTTAGACCTCAGGAAGTGTTTATTTGTTACCTCGTTTTTTTAAAGTTTTGTAAAGTCCCAACGCATAAGTAAAATATGTTACAATTCCCTTTTGGTTTCATATTAATTTGAAACAGTAACAAGTTGGGGCGTGTCAGTGCAATCTGCTATTTTATATAGTTAGACAAATTATCTTTTTTTAAGTATATTCTTTCGCTTCATTTTTCTTATTTTAATCAAAGCTTTCAGTTTTTTGAACATTATTATTTTATTATAATATACCGAAAAAATTAATAAAACACCAAACTCTTTAAAATTTGGAACCTTTTCAATTTTTCAACCACTAAAAATGAATAAATTTAAACTTCATCAAATCATTTGAAACATTGTCTTACACTTTGATAAAAATAATAACGAAAAAAAAAAAAACTAATTAAGATTTATTAGTTTTTTTTTTTTTTTAGATTTCAAAGCCCAAGTGTTCAGGAAAGTTTAAGTACAGTGTGCCTAGTTATATATTGTTAAAATACACCGAATTATATTTGAATTTTAAGTGCTTGAACTTCAGTTTACATCAAAGACAACATGAATGAAGATTTTCACACATTTTTTTTTATAACTTGAATGTTTGAATAAATGGTAATCAAAAACATACGAACACATTTACAGTAGACATTTATGCATATAAATAAACATAAAAATCAATTTTAAATTCGAGCTATTCAAAAACATTCGAACTATTGTTCAAAAATATCTATATATACAAAATACCTCAACATTTATCTTTTTTAAAGGCTAACTGAATAAGTAATTAAAATCTGGATATTTTTTGAAATCTCGACCGTATAAAGCTAAAAATTTAATGTTAGAAATTCCATTTGAAATTTCGAAAAAAAAAAATGAAATTTTGAGTATATCTGAAGTAGTTTTCGAAATATTTATTTTAAAGTTCAGAAAATTTGTGTGCGTTATGTTATACTTAATATTAATTAAATGATTAAAATAATATGTTAATATTAGTCATGTAATCTTTTGATGGCACATTCATATATTAATAAAAATTATCATGGTCATTGATGCGAATGTCAGGAATTTTATGTAATTTTAAATTCAGACATTAAGATATTGATGTAGAAAATATAAAACGACCATCTAAAATACATGAAAAATGCAGTCTGCTATAAAATGATCTTGACAAACAAAATCCGGCATTTTCACTTATTATGACACAGCCGGCTTAGTCAGGGGGGATCTGGAAAAACAGAGAGATAACCGCGGTTTTGATGGATGCCGCTCTAGCTTTTAAAGTTCCCAGGAAAAATTACATATATATAAATTACAAATGCAAAAATAAATCTTGTAATTTTTCATACATTTTTATAATAACGAATTGTGGAATTGGCTTCCAATACATTCGTGTGATTGACAATATGTAAGGTAACCAACCCTACTTTAGATAGATTTGTACTACTTTTCGTAACCGTATTCCTTTTAAAATTAATTCGTGCAGCCGAAATACACCGTTTGCACCCTTAAAAATTTATGTAAACTATAACGGTTAATTTTAATTTATGCAACTTTTGAAATGTTCATAATTAACCATTTCCGTCTAAACAGTTTACATGAAAAAAATGTTTGGACTCCCTCATTCATTAGGGATTTATATAAGATTCTAACATTAAATTTTATTTTTCACCGAATAGGATCGAGTGGTAGTGTATAGTGCTTCCACACCACAAGTCTGGGGTTCCTATAATGGGCTGCGCAAGGTCGACTCTGCCTTTCATCCCCGCTACATTGGGTCGATAAATGAGTACCAAGCTTGCTACGGGTCTTAAACACTGAAGGTCTCCCTTAAGACAGACCACCAAATCGGGACATCTGTTCATGCACCTCAGCGTCCAATGGTCACGTGTAAAAGCTTTCAGGATTTTACAACTGATCTTACAATCCATATACGTTTTATAATTGTATATTTAAAAATGATAAATACATTTTTACGACTGTGTGAGCTGTTATATCTCGTTTATAAATATAAAAAATTGCATTCAGCTACAGTTTTTAAAATGTACAGAAATAAGTGGAGAAATAGGATACTTACATATTATGAATATTTTTGACTGCAGTAAGATATATTTATATTTCAGTTTCTTTACAATTTGAATAGAAGTTGTAAGCCATTTTGCGAATAGTTGATATTGAGTATAAACCCATAGGCTGTTTAATATTGTAAAGTGTTTTACTTTGATACCAGCACACATTAAAATAAAGCTCATTTGCAGTTATATGATCAGCTTCAGTGATATTTAAATTTTCAAAAATAGTCTACACGTACGAAAACATTCATTCACAACCGCACACCACATCTCCTACTATATCTTCCCTACAGCAGGAAATATTTGTGTATACTGAAAAATTAAATACAGGATACATTTCCAAGTGTTAAATTTGTTTTTAAAATTTGGTATGAATACATTGTGGAACTGTCGGTTAACTTCACTGAACAAAATTGTTTTAAGTGTACTGTTTTGAAAGACAAGATTAATTAGGGAGAATTTTTCTCACAATAGAATTTGTAATGACTGAAATGTGTGAAAATGTAGTTATCAATGTGTGACATTTTTCCTTGTAATAAAAGAAACAGAAAGATAAGAAATTTAACTTGAGTAGAAAATGGTTAGAAGTACTGTCATGCACATTTGAAGAAGTATATCCCCCATTAAAATTAAAAATTATTGACTGAATGTGTGTTATGTCCATCAAAAATGCCGATGTAGAAAAGATATGTTTATTTAATACAAGGAGTTCGAAAAGGAGACCACTAGGAATGAAAATTTACATTTTTTCCGAAAAATATTCAGTTAACATAAAAATATCATTTATATGATTTAAATTTAAATAAATTAAAAGTATATTGAAATCATTTTTTATGTTATTCTAAATTAAAAATATAATTGAATAGAGAAAGATCTGTTTTATTTCATAAAAATGCACCATTTATTGTCTTAATGTTTAAAAAAATAGGGCCTTTACTCTTTTTACCTCATAACTTTTTTAAAAACAGGAAAGTGAGTGCGTTTTCTTACTCTCATATTCAAAAATGAATACAGGATGCTTTTTCTGGTTCAAATCGCAATACCAAAAATTTTTTTTTAATTTTTAAAAAATGAAAAAAAATAAATTTTGTTTGAAGAAAATATAACTATTTTTCAACTTTTAACACGCCATTTATTTCATGTTTTTTTTTACCCTGCATTTTGTTTTAATTTTACTGTGACTGAATCTATGGGGAAACGACAGAGTAGAACTACGGTTTTCATACAAGATTGCCCAAGGCAACTTAACAGCTAGCTGTAAACGATTGATCTCTTGGTTCTTACTTGACAAAGGAACCGAACTAGGTCATAAAATTGTCCCCGTTCGACCTCCCAAGTTCTAAAAGGGGGAAAGAATTGAAGTATGTTGCATTTTTAAGGCAATAGCAAAATAAGAGTAAAACGCTTTCGGAATAACTTTTCAGGAGGACGGTATCCACTTAGAGGGTTAATATCTTTACAAAAAGTATCAGCAATAATTACTGATGGGACTTCCTCAATAGGGGGCTGCAATGATGGATTCATATCTCATTGCAAAATAGATTAATCTTTTTGATTCTGCCATAATTATCAGTGCAATATTTACTAAGAAGCATTATGCGCTAAGATATTAGCATGTCATGAATGAGCACTTTGAGCATGTCATGAATTAAGTTATAAAAATTATCAACAAAATTCAAACAAATTATTTGTCACACAGAATCTTAATCACTTATAGAAGATGGCAATTCAAAATCTGACCTTGTTTTACACACAGACATAAGGGGGTTAAACAGAGGTAAAACTCTCGATTCCCGATTTTTTTTAACATCTAGAAGTGATTAAAAATATTTCATTTCAAAAGGTGAATGTTTTAAAGAATCTGATTATCTCCTTTGGTTGACGGACTTGGTCTTTCTAACTGATATTTGCGAAAAATTGAATATTTTAGATCGTCAACTTCAGGGGGAAATAAATATATTGGATATTGTTTGAAATGAATGCTATTAAATCAACAATCAGATCTTGACTTAACCATAGCAATCTCGAAGAAGCTTTAAGATCTTACACGACTGATTTTGAACAATTAGTGAGGATAATATTAATCCCAAAACTCGAACAAAATGTAACTATTTTGACTTTTTTGTTGCCTTTTTAGTGCAGGATATTGCTTATTATGCTTATGTTTGCAGAAAAATAATGAATTATTAAGAAACATTGCGTATTTTTTAACTACACCTGCCAGCAATTTACTGTTTGTCAGATGTATCCAGAAAGGAAATAAGGTTATGAACTCCTACACAATACAAACGTGCACATTCATACCGATTGACAGAACGCACTGTCATTGCCGACCGCGTTGTCCTCACACGTCTGCCTGCAATCGTGATTTTTATTTAAATTACCTTGGGCATGCCAGTTTGCTGCTGCTTTCTTCAATGCTGCGTGCACGCATCTTTTCTCCTTCGCTGACGCACCTTCCATCCTTGTACCAGCATTAGATGCCGTTCCTAACGATGATTGTTTTTCCCCTTGGTGTACCAACTTCCCTTTAAAGAATATAACGAAACTTACTTTTGAAATGCCCCTCGCAGGAGCACATGCTCCATTTGAATCATTGTTTCTTCTAAGAAGAAATATCGAGATATCGCAGTTAAAAGATTTATATTGATATAAACATTCTTATGTTCGTTGCAGCTTTTAAATAAGATATTAATAAATAAGATATAATAATTATATAAAGGATTAATTACAGCCCCCTTTCGAAATTGCTATATTTTCCTTTTTTAAAACACATGAATTATAAATACACTCAGGAACATTGGAAATGGCGACCCAAGAAGGAAGCTAAGTACAATCGCGAAACTTTGCAAATACGTTCAGCGTAATGTGATATGCAAATGATCCAAGTTTTGTGCCAATACGCATGCTCATACACGCCAAGGTGGTGCTACAATCAAGAAGAGGGGGATATATAAGCCAGCCCAAATTCGAAGATTCATAAACGGGACGATTACCCGCCGATTGTAGGAAGGCTTTGGTAAGCGAAACATGCCAGGTAAACGTGCTAGAAGACATTTCTCACAGTTAAGCGAGTTTGAGAGAGGCCTGATCATCGGGATGAAAAATGCAGGCTGGTCGATACACCGTGTTGCTGGCCAGGTGGATCGTTCGAAATGTGCCATTAGAAATTGTTGGGAGCAGTGGACACGAGAAGGTACCCACGCGCAGAAAACGGAGTCTGGAGCGACCAGGAAGACCACAAGGAGAGAGGATTGAACAATCGTGCGGAAAGCACTTGTGGACCACACAGTGATTCGTTCAACGACACGAGCAGACGTAGGCGTAGCAATTGTTCCACAAACAATTTCTAGACACCTTGCAGAAGCAACTCTTAAATGCAAACGCCCTTTCCGTGCACTCCCTTTAACACTGGAACATCGGCAACTGCGTCTAAAATGATGCCAAGCCAGATCAATGAGGAATGTCACAGATTGGAAAAATGTTGTGTTTAGTGATGAATCCCGGTTTGTTTTTGGGACAGATGATAACCGTGTACGTGTGAGGCTGCGCCCTGGTGAGCGGTACAATTCCCTCCACACTGTTTACGTCACATTGCCCGCCCAGCTGGTGTAATGGTCTGGGGGGGCCATAGCCTATGATAGCCGGTCCACTTTAATTGTGATGCATGGTACCTTAACGGGCCAACTTTACGTTGATGATATTCTTCTACCCCATGTAGGACCTTTCCTAAATGGTCTCCCAGGGGCAATGTTACAGCAAGATAATGCTCGTCCGCATACCGCAAGAGTTGCTCAGGACTTCCTACGTCATTTTCAGATTCTTCCATGGCTGGCCCGCTCCCCCGATTTGTTTCCTGTAGAGCACGTGTGGGATCAGCTAAAACGGCAGATTGCATCGTGTCATTCTGTACATGATTTAGAGTTCGCTGTTCAAGATTTGTTGGTCCATCTGTCTCAGGACAACATAAGGTGTCTAATCAACTCAATGCCGGACCGTGTGGCGCCATGTATTGCAGCTGGAGGAGGTCCAACGCGCTATTGAAGTTGCCCAGTATTTGTGTTGTTGCACACCCTGTATTCGTTTAATTGTCTGGTTTTTGAAATCAAGCGAATCTCTCATCTGTGTCATTATGTGTATTAAATTTCATTTCAATCCGATGCTTTTTTCTTTGGTCGCTATTTTCAATGTTCCTGAGTTTATATATACGGAATAAGATTATTTGATAAAAATCAAAATAATCCAAAAATTACTAAAATAATATAGTACTAAAAGAATAATAATATGTTCACCGGATATTAAAGAATGTATATATGTACCGTATAGATTACATATCTCATTATTATTATTGTTATTATTGATATGTAGTCTTACGTTTCCATTACACTTATAGCACACGAATTCTGTTGTCATCGAGTTTTAAAGAAATATTTAAAACTAATGATTTTATACGATAAACTAACAAAATGTAGCATTTATCTAAATGTATGAAATTATGGTAAATCTACCTTGCTTATTGCATCATAAGATTAGGTTAATAATTCTATTTATTTTGTAAGTGCCAGCAATCGTAATTATAATAAGTAGACTTAAGGTTCACAACTAGATAGACTGCCAAGATATTTTCCGAATAATACATATAAATTTACTCTTTTATGTGCTAAGCCATAGGTATATACCATGGCATCATTTATACATATATGGTATTAATAAACTTGTATTTTCTTCTAAAAATAAGGAGATTTCAAATATGTTATACATTTTATGTAAACTACCGTAACTTAATTTCGAATCACAGGAAATATATCATTCAATAAATATTTCGTTAAGCTCTGGACAAGGACTACTTTAATTTCATTAAAAAGAGGTATAATATTAGAACACGCACACAACGTCAACGAACAATACGTATTTAGTTTTCAAAACGTCAGAAAAACTAGTACATATTTATAATAATTGGATAGATTATGTGGTCTAGAACAAAAATACTGCATTTAATATTAATAAAAATTATAATTATAAAAAATGCAGAAATTGTATTAATAAATATATTTTTATTCGGTGTTTAGGGGTGCGGAACTATTAAAAAATATATTAATATTGTTTTTAGAAATTTACCTGACACTTTTATTCATTTCTAACTTCCTTTTTTGAAACATAGATGGCGTTACTTATTATTTCAAAAAATTTAATTGTAAGATAAATTTTATTATTTAGTTCATATATTATTATTATTTACAATATATCAAAAATAAATTAATAAATAATTAATAATTAATAAATAATGAATAAGATTTTTATCATACTTTCCTTATTAACAAATTTACTATAAAATGTGTGTGTGACTTTGGTATTAACTAGCTTTAAATTTGTTTATAGATTACTGTATATGGGAATATATATATATATATATATATATATATATATATATATATATATATATATATATATATATATATATATATATATATATATATATATATATATATTTGTGACATTTCAGAAGGGATGCATGTGCCTTGGCTATGATCCTTTGAGCATAATTAATAAATACTCAATACATATATAAATGAATAACTTAAAATACGATTGCAATTCAAGAAATAAATAATGAAATATAAATGAATGCCAGTATTCGCTCGTGAGCGTCCATTAATATCAAAAACAGTTTATAACAATACTATATCATAACTTAACAAAGTACACGGTGCTTGATATATATACAGAAGGCCATTCACACTTTATTGAAATGAATTTTTAATTCATTTTCTCATTTGCATTTTGAAATAAACTTGGGCAACTTCAGAACAATGGTATACTAAGGTTTTTTTTCGATTGGGATGGAGAATAAACGATTTATTATAAAAATGACACCAAAAAATTCATATATGCCTAAAAAGTTAAGTAATTACGCTTTCCAAGGATATCTATTCGTATGAATTACTTAAAAAGCGATTTAAAAATATAGTTTATTGCATTTCAATTAAAGGCATTTAAAATATATTAAATTTGAAAGAGGAAAAGCATTAAGAAAACAAAGTAAAAATTAAAACAAGACCACGGAACTTCATCCTAACACTGTTCAAACGCAGGCAACTATTAAGAAAGTGAAGTCTGTGATCCTAAAAGAAAATTTGCTGAATCAAAGATTCATTGCATCGAGACTAGAATTGTCTTCCGGAAATAAAATTAAACTCATTAATATGGATTTAAAGTTAAAACAGATGTTTAAACCTATAAATTTTTTTTAGTCTCCTTTTTTAAAAAAATATTGCTAAAAGAAAAGCAAACTGTAGAAAATAACGTAAAAAACATCGAGCTGTTGATATATGAAAATTTGTAGTAACACTCGATGAGGTATGGTTATATTTAAGTTATTTTAGTAAAAGAAGATCAATTTTCTATTGTGTCACTGGTAGTAATGGAAACTTAATTGTATATATATCAAAGATAAGAATGAATTTCGAAAGCTATTTTCTCAGAATGGCCATTCGGTGCAATTACATTGAGGGTGTTGAACACCCAATAGCAGTACTACTATTACACAAGGTCTCGTCCCCAAATCAGTTTCCTTATTCGTGCCCTCCCCTTGTTAATTATTCTTCATCAGCCATTAATCCTTTCGTAAGGTTTTGAAAAAATGAGCATATTCTGCTTTTAAATCAGAGATGTGTAAAAAATGTGCCTAACAAGCTCACCCTAGTAAAAAAATTCTTAATACTTATTTTTTCTGAGAAGATTTAATTTTTTATTTTAGCTCATATATAACCAGAACATATTGCATCATCTAAATGTATGGTTCACATTTAGAAAAATGTATGCAAGTACACTTATGGACAAAAAATAGCGCACTAAGAGATAATTGCGAGATCGTAATGAAACTTGACATGAACGTACATGTCAGAGACATGAGCAAATGATTAGAAATGCAGCGTGATTGTGCAATACGTATAGTCAGTAGATGACGTTTAATTTCGTTCTTTGTGGAGTATAAAACAGGCAAAACTAATGCTTGATTGAGTGTGCTGAATCACTTAAAAGGAAGAACTAAGGTAGAAATGCCATTACCCCGCTTTCGAAGACAAAATAAACAGCTGTCGCAATTTGAGAGGATGAGAATCATCGGCATAATGGAAGCCGGATAGTCAGCAAGGCGAGTAGCTCGTCGTCAATGAGGCGGATTTGACTGTGATGTGAAGAGGTTTTGGGACGAGTGGATTCGAGAGATGTAATTTACACGAAGACCGGGCACAGGACGCCCTCGACAGACCAGTCGTTGAGAAGACCACCATATCGTAAAAAATGCACGCGTGAAGCCAACTGCTTCATCGACCGCCATCCAGGCACAGATAACACCTTCATTAGAGGCCCCTGTGTCTTCACGAGACATACGAAGGCACCTGGCTGAAGGACATTAGGGATCGTGGCACCCATTACGTGTACTGCCATTGACGCCCACCCATAGACGCTTCCGTTTGGAGTGGATCCACGCACTAGGAAACAGGATTGCAGCGGAATGGAACAAGGTCGTCTTTAGCGACGAATCCAGATTCAATCTCAGCAATAATGACAATCGTGTTCGCGTGTGGAGACCCGCGGTGAAAGCTTCAATCCTGATTTTGCTTTGCAGCGACACACCACTCCCACAACTGGTGTGATGGTATGGGGTGTCATTGCCTACAATACATGGTCACCCTTATTATTGATCCATGGTCCCACACACATGACTGCCCAGCGGTATGTCCATGACATCCTGCAACCACGTGTGTTGCCACTCATGCAACGGCTCCCAGGAGCCCTTTTTCATCAAGACAATGCTCGGCCTCACACGACAGGGGTGTCATAAAACTGTCTCCGTAATGTTACTACCCTACCTTGGCCTGCCCGATCCCCAGATGTGTCTCAATCAAGCATATCTGGGATTATTTAGGATGGCGAGTTGGGTATCTCACGAGTTTGAATGAACTAGAGGCAAGATTACAACAAATATGGAACGAAATTTATCAAGACTTCATACAGAGCTTGTATGCCTCAATGCCCGATCGTATGGCATCATGCATTTGCGCTAGAGAGGGTTCAACAAGGTATTAAACCTCCGTTCCTTAGTCTTTTTTCTCTTAAATAAATGATCCTTTTTTCTTTGATTTTCCAATCATTTACTTATATCAAAATAGTCATTACGTATGCAAAAATTCGTTTTATTTTGACAATTCCTTCTTTGTACGCTAATTATTTTGTCCATGAATGGATTATCTTCAAGGTTTATTTTTAATCAATGTTGTTCACAAATGGAATTTAATTCTCGGTAACTCAGTTTTTACTACTGTTTTTAGCATGTTGCCACCGATGAAATTAATTGCAGTATAGATTGATGATTTAGTTAAGTCAGTGTTTCTCAAACTGTAGAGCGCACCCCCTAGAGAGGCGTGATAACCCTACAAGGGGTGCGCAAGCATATCGAAAAGTTTAAAATAAAAGATTTCAAGAGTTATCAATTTTTACTAATCGGAAACAAAACAAAATATATTTTAACATAATAAAAAAATACACATTTACTCTGCTGTACTTATACGAGTAAATGTATCAGTACGAAACAATATATTTGATATACTAGTTATCAATAATAAATTAAGAACAAGTTTACTCATTTCCACTATTTTTTTCCATGGTCAAATCATATAATACAAAACAAAATTGCATACAAAATTTAATACTCGATAATTAGTAGAATTTGTTAGCTATGATCGTATTGTAGCTTTAGCATCAAAATATTATACCTTAGTACTGCATCAATACATTGTTAATGTAGGGGGCGATGAAAATTATTATTGAAACTTGGGTCGCGAATATCGAAAGTTTGAGAAGCACTGAGTTAAGGAATGAACGCAGTTATTGGTGGAATGTACACTTGATCCTTTACAGAACTTCTTATACCGAAATTCAGCAGGTATAAGATCTGGTGATTGTTGTGGCCATTCAATAACTCTTCTATTATCAATCTGAACTTATACCTCAGTTGAGTCTGGTAGATATTGAGGAGCATATCATGAACATTCACTTTACAACAAAAACCACCTCTTCACGAACTGCAAACATATTTTGACTCTTCACCCCATGAGCCGCACATACTATTTCTATAAATCGATGATACTATAAACAGTAATATCCTTTGGAATTTTTTTCTTGTGTTTTTGAACAAAATGTTTTCGTACTTGCACAACAGAATTAATCAAAGACAGCAAACAGTTGTACGTTTTCATTTTCATGACACAAAAAAGTTGCTTTGCTCTTTAAAAAATGGAATCAGTCATGACCTCTAATACCATCTGTGAGTAATTTTAAGACATATTTTTAGTAGTCTGACTTTAAACGGCTATTTTCATTTAATATTTTCGAATGTTTCTAACTTACGATTTTGCTGAAGTAATTTGTAGACACCATGTATAATGATGGCAATTAAAGGCACAATAAAATACAATATCGGTTTTTTTTCAAGGAAATGATTTAAGTCAATAAATGGTTAAAAAATATGTTAAACAAACCCAAATAGCCTTCATTATTCTTGAGTGTACTCATATATTTTGCAACGCATTTAAGTGAATTAATACATTCACAAAGTTACTAATTTTATTATTGTTAAGAATTAATATTGATAAACCCGTTCCTTCTTTGCAGAAAATAAGATTTACATGATTTTATTTCTTGTAAATTATCTTTTTCTTTAAATTAGCAAAATTAGGCGAACCTTGACACATATTTGGTTCAAGAGTGAGTATGTGTTTGTGTGATAAAATGTTCTATTAAAAATTTCTTTAAGTGTTATTTAATTAGTTTCTTTTACCCACTTAAAGGGAAATACAATTTTGACTGCAAATGATTCTCCTCAAAAGGTGCTATGCTGATAAATGCCACAGTGAGATGATGCAATATTTCATCAGACAATTGAACTTGACCAATCAGCGGGAAAAACGAAACGACATTTTGCCAGTTTTATATTCGCCTAACAATAGCAAAAGAAGCTCTGGAAAGATACCGTGTTGTGTCAGAAGGGATAGCAGAAGTAAAAGGAAATAAAAAGAAAAAGGTTACACATGTGTGTGAAAATTGCAATGTTGGGCTATGTGCTGCACTTTGCTGACATATATATCACACAAAGGAAAATTTGAAATAATACATTAAAATAAATTGTTATTATTTTGGTGGAAAAAGTATAATTATTTTTAAAAATAAAAACATGTTTTCGAAACAGATAGAAACAGAAATACTGCAAAAGTCGATGTTCGTGCAAAATGGTAATATTTGGCTATTATTTGAAATGTGCAATACTGTTTTATTATTGTCCGCTATTATTTGAAGTACCCAAAATTAAAATTAAGATTTTGTGATTTTTTTTTGACTGAAACAAGGTTCTAACATGTGTTTTCCTAAATAAAAAAAATTCATTTTTTTCTGGTTTTTTTTTTCAAATAAAGTGCTGCATGTTAAAAAAATAGGTATCCGGACTTTATTTCATTGATAAAAAAATCTTTACAAACATATTTATTTATGCAGGGTGTCCCCAAAATAACTGTGACCGTAGTAGTCCAGTGGCCAAGGTAATGGACTCGTGGGCGGCGTGTTATGAGTTCAGGCCTAGTACCGCTGAAGACCCACCGTGTAATAGGGTGATGCTCTTACTTCTACCGAGGCTCAAACATCCTCCCGATGGTGTGGTGTGGAAGTTAGGATAGGGAGGTGCTAGCTCAGGTGTCATCCTTTTTAACTAATCATGGTCTAAAATTACGACGTCCGTCACCAAGAGCAATCGAATAGCTGAATAGTGCAACGTTAATATTCATTCACACACCCGAAAAATAAATTTCTCGTTTGAAGTTGCCCAAAGAACTTTACCTGTACGGTTTATAGCTTACGATAAAAATACGGTAAGTAAAAATGCATAATGATGAATAAATAGTGATATGTGATGGTTCATGATGTGATTCCAGTATATTTTTGTACTCCTGTAGGGGATTGACTGGATATTGCACGCGCAGGTATCTTGATCGGACATGAGGGTCCTGTTTTATGGCTACCATAATTGAAGAATATCATATCTTTGCAATATTTGTGTGGGGGACATTCTTAAAGAATTAGTGTATCGAAACGTGTGGCTAAACAGACGGACTCCGTTGCTCGTCAAGATGCTGCTTGTGTCTACGTGGACACCACGCTGCTGTTTCTTGAGTACTCATATATTCCACGGAGTTTCCAAGCCTGCTTCAGATGCACTTTCAACATCTGCCTTTATAAATATTTTCAAATACTTCTATAGACGGATTAAAAATAGTTGTGACGTCATACTTTGTGTTTCGTATGTTTCTCGTAAACTATGGATCTTACAGGTATTGTTCTTTGAAATATTTTGTACTTCCAACGAGGAATCTGGTTACGCAGAGTCTGGGTACTATGTTTAGGACAACCTATATATAATGAGCTCGCGTGGGTGGATGGTTGCGTTTCCTTTATATAAATTATAGTTCAAAATGTCTTGAGAAACGAAATTCCCGGATGCAGAAATACTTCTAAAAGGGGAAAAATTTTAACTATTTCAGCAGTAAATGATGTATATGATGTAGAACCTTCAATTTAAGTAATTCTTCCGTCTTTACAATGGCTCAAGCAAACTTTTGTAACTTTCAATGGAATAAAATAAAAATTTTCATTCTACCCTTCCCCATCTGAATCGCTGATTTGGGAATATAAGTTCTCTTTTGAGCCGTCTTTATATCTCCTCAGTGGAAACGATTTTCTGCTACGTAAAATACTGTCGCCATTAGGGAAGTGTCCCTGAAAGAAATAAAGCAGAAGCGGTAGCCGCATTACCGGAATGTAGCTTTCCAAACAAAATAAAAGTTTTGAATACTTAAAAAAACTCAAGCAAAAACCGGAACCGATCGAAGCAAACTGTTTCCAAATCCACCCTTAAAATATTTCCGGGTTATTTGGTAAAAGTAAAATTGGGAAGGTACATAAAAATTCAGATGTTTTTCATTTGTGTATTTCTTTTGTTCAAAATACTAATGTTTTGAAGTATTTGGAACTTTTTACAAATTAGAAAGTGTGTGTCGTACGTAGTTAAATAATTTCTAAAATTCAAAAGGCTTATAAAGAATTTCTTTTAAGTAATAAAATGTCTAGCAAGACTTATTTAAGATTTATTAAAGTCAAATTGTATTTTGTAGTTTTTGGAAACTGTAGTTTTTGAAAGTTTCAAGTTTTACATCAAATTCATCATACATTCGTTTTAAACATTCTAGTGAGGAACTTTAAAGAACTGTGAAACTTTTCACTATACTATGAATCAATCTTTTAATTATGTTTCACAGTAGAGTAATTATTCGTTGTAAATCTATGTAAAAAATTCGCATTGAAGAATTTAAACATAAATAAAGATTAGCATTAAATTTATTTAATACTGATAAACTATATCTAAATTAACAAAAAATTGTTTAACTTTTTGAATGTTTAACCCATGTCACAAAGAATTGCTCTATACATTTTGTCATGAAACAAGAGAGAGAGAGAGAGAGATTCGAGTTTTGCCATAAAAGCATTCTGAATTTGAAGAAAAAACAATTTTTTATGAAAAAGTTACATATTTGGTCATATCTTGAAGTATTTCTTAAAAATAATTTTAATGTAAATGTATCTACAATTCATATGAAATAATGTATAAATATTAATTTACATGTATTAAAAAAATGCATTTGTATTAGTTTTTGTAGATAATTAAATATTTTTAAGAATCTGGCATTTATATACTAGAAAAGATAAACTTCAATAAAAGACAATTTTACAAATTGAGATAAACAAATTCAATTCAAAAACTTTATATTAAGAGTATAACATTTTAAAAATAATAAAAATGAATCTCATATTTTGAAAAAACTGTTTGACGAAATATAATCCACAGTTATGCTTATAACTTACATTAAATTGTCTTATTAGGTTGGTTGATTTAATATTAACGTCGCACTGTTCAGCTACACGAGGGCTTTTGGCGACGGACCACGTAATTTTGAACCATGGTCAAGTGACGTGGACGACACCTGAGCTGGCACCCCCTCTCCCAACTAACACACCAACGGAAGGACGTTTCAGCTCTCGACAGATTTAACGTGCATCACTGCCCTACACGGCGGGTCTTTAGGGGTACTGGGATCGAACTCGTGACCAGGCAAGCCACGATCCGATACCTATACCACTCGGCTACCGCGGCCACTTGTCTTATTCGGACAGATTGGTCAATGAAACATTCAAATTTTCGAGATATTTTTTCTTACAAAGCTGTAAGTATGTGTAGAAAATATTCAAAATATAAAAAAGTTGGGTGTTCGAAATAGATAAAACTTTAAAAAAATACTTATACTACCTCTGTGTATCATAATAATAGTAATAACTACTGAGAGTTTAATTGGGAACTATTGATGAATAAGTTGTAAGTTTTGTTGTAGACCAAAACTACGAAGTCTTAAATCAAAATCAAAGAATCATGATATCTGACTCTCGTTTAGACACGTCTTTAAATTTTTAATTTAACAATTTACCTAAATATTGTGACATTGCTCTCAAAATTCAAAGGTCAAGCAAAATGGTGAAGAAACTGTAATCCAGAAAAAAAAGCAAAAAACAGTTGTACTTCAAGGCAACAATTTGATTACATGCAAATGACAAAAAATTAATTGTTTACACAGATATATGATGTTAAATATGGTATGTAGCCACCTCAACTTCAAAACTACCCCACACCTGTTTAGCATAAAGATGATACGGTTATCCATGAGGCTTTGGAGAATACTGTTCCCTCTGTGGGTGAAGTGCCATCTCCAAATATTGGACCATAACAGGATGTGCGTCGTTCAAGAAGTGCATCATCTGAATGTATCTCAAACTTGTTCGATGGGATTAAGATCAGGAGAATATGCTGATCACTCCATACTCTGTGCTGTTACCGCATGATTCTGCATTAAAAGAAAGGGATCACCGATTATTGGAGCTTAAGATACAGCATTGGGGGTTTCAGAACCCAATTTTTTGAGGCCAGAGATTGTCATTCCAAATTATATACAGGGCAATACATCGTATACTGATATCAGCCCATAACACCACAACACCTCGTCTTTAATATGATCTTTCCTTATTTCGATTGCTCCTTTCTATCCCAACCAACATGCTTCTGGTGTCACACTCTTAATTAAATCTGGACTCGTACGTAACAGCACATGATACCAATCGATTTGAATGCAATCTTGATGTTCAGCAATCCACTTTCTTCTGGCCACACTGTGTCTTTCTTGCTACCAGCGGAATAGACACATTTGACATAAGTACATACAGACCACCCGCATGAAGCCTGTTTCGGATTGTGTAATTGAGATCCCTCGTCATGTTACCAAACGAATCTGTCATTGAAATGGTCTTGCATTGTCTGTTTTGTCTCAACCAGCTGTTACTAGAGTATATCGGTCAAATTTCAGGTCGTAGCATGTTATTTCCAATCTCGAGAATGTCCGGTTTCTTAGAATGAATTTCACAGTGTTTCAGTCTCATTTTTTGCTACTTCAACGACATTTTTTGGCTTCGCATGGATTCTAGTACCCCGATAATACGTCAAGACCTATATTCCAGAAGAAAATGATTCGTGACAATTTATTGTAACGTTTTCTTAAAACAACAACTCAAAAATTGAAGTTCACCACGAACGTAAAATACGGTATGAAACAACAGCGAACAAAAAAATGAAAAAAATAATGTATTACCAAAAACAACAACAGCTAAGAAGTCATGATTTCTGCATTTGCATGCTTTTCGTGGTATTTGACTTCATGAACTTTGATTTACATGTGGAGTTTTGTTCTTCTGTTTTCTGCTACACTGCTGACCATGAATACTTTATTTACGTTAGTTATTAGAAGAAATATTTACATAATTGCGTTAAAGCTTTCATGCCTGGTGGTACATATGTTGCACCCCTAATTATTATTCGTTTTTTGTATGGTGGTACAAAAAACGTACCACTTGTTTGAATACCTCAGAAATTGATGCTAGGTGGTACATTCTCTGAACCATCATAGAGGTCAACCACCTAGTAGTTACTCAAGTTTCCAACAGATGTCAGTAGCTAATTGTATGCAAAGGGTTTATGCAGTAGTTCATTCTTTGATCAGCTGTGAATCTATCGAATGGTACTTTTTGGAAATGACGGTGTGTCCTGTATTTTTAAGTGTAAATGAAGGTTAATCTTGTGATGTTTAATACAAATCAGGTAAGTATACATATTATGTAACTAAATAAGCCATTCTTACAATAATTAGTACAGCTTATGTGCATTGCTAGCACGAAAATGTGAGAGTCCAAAACAAATATACCATTACGTAATTGAAGACCATCTTCTTTACAAATACAAAATGCATTCCACTTATTTTTTGGCAATAATGGACATGTTTATTGTGCCAGATAGTGTTTCTTGTCCATTAGCTCTCTCTGATTACAAAAGTCGCATGAGTTGTGTGGCCAGATTTGATCAAATCTAATATACGTATGGGATAGACAGAAAATTTAATAATAGGTGGCATAGAATTTTCTAGTACTTCATAGATGCCAATTTAGCCAATTTTATACGTCCCCATATCGGGAAATGAATCTTTCAAAATTGAACTCGAAGGACTTCAGAAGAGATATATCCAGCTTATTTGTCAGTTCTACATTTGTAACTTCAAGAAATAAGCGTCAGACAACCAGTAAAATGTTCAGAAGAAGAATAAGTAGCCCTACGCGCCCTGCTCACCAGCCAAAAAGATCCACGAAAAGACGATGTGCTGCGTGCAGTACAAAAGCAATCTAAGTTCGTACAATATTGATGTGTTGTATCTGCAGAGTTCCAATGAGCCTAAACAAGAAAAATCAAGTTTCAAGAATTATCATTCTGCTTGAAGCGTGGTGGTACAAAATATGTACGACCTATTTTTCTTAAAACTTGTTACTCCCTTTATTTGAAAAAAAAAATGTTTAGTATTATTAATATGTACGAGCTTTTGTTCAATAATTATAAGTTTAATAATCAAAAAATATTTACCAAACGGTGGAACTACGTTAACTACAAAAGAAATTGAGCTTAATAAAATTGATATATTAGGAAATTTAAAATGTGTTTTGTCAAGCAATTGCCAAGGTGAATATTACATTAATGTTGATTGAAAAAACAGAACTATGGACATAAGTACTAAGAGTATGAAGGAAAATTTGGAAATGCGCTCAGACACACGCACATTTCATTTAGCAGAAGAGGCATCACACACACACACACAGAAAATCAGTAGCTCACGTAATTGAAATTATCTACATTACTTCGAATTTTGAAAATTAGATGCATGAAAGGATTTTCAAGCACCATAAAACCATTTTTACAAAAAAGCAAAGTAAGAAAAATCACGTAAGAAAGCAAAGCTTTATACAGCTAAGTAATGCTACCTACTTGCTTATAAAAACTAAATTAAAAAAAATTCTTTAAAAACGAAAAATTATTTGAAATTGCAAAACAAGAATTATGAGTAATATTCTTACTTCATATTTTAATCCAAATATTCGGTAAATATAGGGATATATATACTCTTTTGTTTATATTGTAATGCAAAAAAAGTTACTTCAAATGCTACTATTATATAGACTGGGGAAACAATCACTGGTACTCTTGCATTAAATATACAATATAGCAAAAACTACGTAAAATGAAACTCTAATACAGAAGAATAAAATTTACTTGAACTAGAATAATAGTAATAATTAAATGTGCATTCTCTATGATGGGATATATACAGGGTGTATCTAAACTCTACGGCAAAACTTTAATGGGTGATAGTACACATCAAGACAAAAACAGTAATTAGGAAACTTAGGGTCTCAAACGTCTTCCGAAGGAAATAGGTGCCATAATAGTTTAGGGTCCGAAATTTCAAATGACTATAAAAAAACGGATAAATGGGTCGATTCGTTAGCGGTTTTCGCTAAAATTATTCTTTTCGTCAGTATTTTCTTGAAACATAAATTTTAAAGATAAAGCTCAAAAAATATCAATAGAGAGTACTTGAGACTTCGGAGTAACGAACAACTATTTTTTACCGTTATTTTTTTATCACATTAAATGCTTTCAAAAGCTTAGAATTAAACTTAAATATAGAATCGTTGGCTGTGGTTAAGTAGCGCAAATGGAATTGTGTTCAGGATGGGAAATTTGAAACTCCCTTCCATCTGAACAGAGTTCAGTTATTCCCGATCTTGATGTCGTAGACCAGCAAGCAACTACTACCTCTTACACGTAAAGTCAACGAGAGAGAGGGATGACAAAACTTATAAAAAATATTCATAATAGACATGAACAATTTCTCTGCTCAGAATAAAAAGAAACACTTTGATGTACGCACGTAGTGCATATGAATTAAGGTTGAATGAATGAAGACACGTAGAAAATGGTACACGCATGATTTTCTTGCGGAATCACGAAAACTGCTCGAAAAAGTGTCCACCAGCAAAGATACAGGCCACACACGGCCGAAGGAGGGAATGTCGAACATTAGCAAATACCCCAGGCATCTCCCAGACTTGGCCTGTTTTAGACGGCAATCCTCGCAACCAGGGCCTCGTCGGATTCGAGGGGGCTTGGGTAAACAAGACTCTTCATATGGCTTCAGAGGAGGAAGTCTAGGCAGGAGAGGTCAGGCGAGTGTGCCGGCCAATTTATTGGACCACCCCGCCCAATCCATCGCCCTGGATAAGCTGTATCCAATCCGTTTCGCACATATGCGTTGAAATGTGAAGGCACGCCGTCATGCTGAAACCACATACGAGCCTTTATGTTGGCTGGAACACTTTGTATTAGAACTGAAAATCCTGACATACAATTAGCACCATACAGTTAAATCCTTGTGCACTTTGCATGCAAATCGGATGATTTGCATAATCGGGTATTTTGTGGGGAGAAATAGCTCATATCTGTTATTAATAACTTTTATATTTAATTTTGTCATCCCTCTCTCGTTTATTTTACGTTTAGTGGGTATTAGCTGCTTCCTAGCCTACGACCGAGCATCGAAGATCGTGAATAACTGAATCGTGGCCAGGGAAGGAGGCGAGTTCAAGTTTCACCTCCTAAACAAAGTTGAGTTTGCTCTACTTAACCACTCTCAATGATTCAAATTTTGAGCTCAAAATTTAAGTTTTAGTCTAAGTGTATGAAAGCATTTAATGTGATACAAAAAATATCAGTAAAAAATAGTTGTTCGTTACTTTAAAGTCGGAAGCACCCTCTATCGACATTTTTTGAGCTTTATCTTTAAAATTTATTTTTCAAGAAAATACTGTCAAAAAGAATAATTTTAGCGAAATCCGTTAACGAATCGACCCATTTTTCCGCTTTTTATAATTCTTTGAAATTTCGGACCCTAACCATTAATGGCACCTATCTCCTTCGGAAGACGTTTGGGACCCTAAGTTTCCTATTTACTACTGTTTATCTTGATGTGTACAATCACCCATTAAAGTTTTGCCGCAGGGTTTAGATACACCCTGTATACTTTCTTTGCAAATATTCCGTAGAATCCAGATCTGCTGTCGAATTTTGTAACTAAAAAATGAGAATACATTGGTAAGCATATAGAATTAGTACATATTTCCCACTAATATATATATATATATATATATATATATATATATATATATATATATATATATATATATATATATATATATATATATTAGTTTGAAATATGTATACTAATTCTATATGCTCATATTTGAACTTTCGGATTTTTTGATTGGTACTTTCGGATTTTATAATATGAAGTTTCGGATTTTTTAATTTGAACTTTCGGATTTTTTAGTTTGAACTTTTTGATTTTAGATATTTTTAATTCGAACTTTCGGATGTCAAATATTTTATATACATATATAGAACTATTTTTTCTACCTATACAAGTATTTTAAAGATGGGTGCATCATCTTTGGTGTTCGATGGTTCACTTATATGATGCACTAAATTGTTTTTGAATTTTAATATTTTAATGTTATAATATATCTTTCAGAATGTGATGGCGAATAGTTTAATTTTTCAAGTATAATAGATTTATTTTAACTTTTTAATTTTTAATTTTTAAATTTTTGAAATTTGGATATTTTTTGATTAACTTACCAAGTTGCAATAGGGAAAAGGTTGGTGCCATCAAACTAGTTTAACCCCACTTATCGGTCCTAAGTCCGAGGTTGCACTTGGATATTTTATAAATTTTTATTTTATTTTATAATTTTTAATTTTGTTTGAAAACGATGGAATTTTATCTTTTATATTTGCCATTGATATTTTGAAATAGGATTTAGTATTATAAGATTCGTATATTTAAATTTTTCAATTCATTATTGTGATTGATTGCTGATGATTGATTTTATATATTTCTATATATATATATATAAAACGGAAAATACAACCATTTGGTTCTTATAAAGTATATAAATATAGCATTACAGTACTGTTTTCGAAATGAGATCATGCGAAATAAATTGTTTAAATAGTATCAATAAAGATTTTTTTTACATGTTTCACTTTGAAAGCAATAAAAAGAGTATTTATCGTTTCAGAGTATAATATAATCGCACAAATACCGAGAATGGCGAAAATTGAGTGTTTTTAAAATTTCTTTTTTATATTTACTATAGAGGGAAGTGCTTTCATGCTCTTCATTTTGAATATGATTTCTACACATTGAAATTACCGCATTATATGTATGACAAACTCTACTTCACATACTTAATATGCCCTGAAAAATTTCCCTTTTCAGAAGTGAACATAAAAATATTATACATACAAAAACGTTTTAGTGGTGAAAAATACGAGAATTACACGGACATATTAAAATTAAGTTTCCTTGACGTATTTACAAATAAGGAAGCTCTTCTCAGTGACAAAGCCAAGCCGTTTTTAATACAAATGAAGTTTCAAGTGGCTTATATATATATATATATATATATATATATATATATATATATATATATATATATATTCATGAACTTCCAACCAAAAAACACATTTTTTGTCAGTGTCTACATCTTTATAAGATACTAGCTGTACCCTGCCACACGTTGCTGTGGCTCAGTCTTGTTAAACAGAAAGGAGATATTTTCAGTATGTAAAATAATTTGCATTGCAGGTATGATCTTTTATAAAAAAATGCATAAATATATATACGAAAAATTTTCCTAAACTGATATTTATGATTTGTTAACCAAATGCTTGAAGTTAATACAGCTTATTTTTGTCTTTATGTCATGTTATGAACCTAAATTTATTTACATTGTCATTAAAGTGGCGACCTCAAGTTTGAAGATAAATTTTAAATGGCTCCACTCTGGATTCATTGAGGGAATTGGGTTAGTTTTACAATGCTTATGGATAAGTTTATTAAATCAAAGGTGTGTTCACAAATGCACATTTATCCAAACAATGTCACTTGGAAACATGAATTGTATTTCCTGATGTTATATAGGAAATGTTTTGATTCCGCAGTATATCTAGCAAGCAAAATTTGTAATGGCTCTGTTCTCTGAGTTTAGGCTGTTTAATGTTTTCAGTGGTAAAAAACATTCCTTTGGTTTCTCCCTTAAATTCCAGAACATTGCAATAAGGATACACTTCCATTATTGTGTAAATAAGAACATGCTGCCTGAACCTAGAATCTTCCACTGGGTAGCACCGGAATGCAAGTTGACTGTTATTGTGTGATTGCTCACCACAAAATCATGTTTGACGCAGATGTGCTGTTTCTGGTTAACATCTTTCTGATGTTGTAAACCACGAATGATGTGCTCGCAAATGTGCATCCTCAAGTTTGGCTGCATGTTGCTCTGCTGCACCCTCAGCCTGTGTTTGTGACATTCTTTTTGTCTGCTTTTCTCTTTTGCTGATATCCATTCTTTCTCAGTTTGATGTGCAATTATACTCATTGTAGTACTTTTGCCTTGCAAGTATGACAACCTATTATTTTTATCTAGTGAAGCCAATTGACTGCACTTAAAAAGAAAAAATATTCAAACAGAGCATATAAAATTTCTTAAAAACTTAAAACTACACTTAAAAAGAAAAGAAAATTAAAACAAAAACATATAAAAATTTCCAAACATTAAAAAAAAGAAAAATCAGGAACAAAAAGAAAAGGAAAAAATAAAAAATGATAATTAAACATGTAACTTTAAACGTGCATCAATTGGCACAGCTGAAATTCAACGCAATGAGAGGCTGAAAGTATTTTTAATCGAATACGCCAGGAAAGTTCCAATATAAACACGGATATTGCAGCAGAAAACTACAACAAAGTGTTGATAATGATGGAGTATTTTTGCAGTTCACAATTCGATTAGCATTAGCAATTGTTATCAACAAAGTTAAGGGCCTATCTTTAAAACAGAGTGGCTTATATCTAGACACAGACAGCTTTTCACATGCACAATTATTTCTTATCCGTGTACTTAAATATTAGCATCACCGCAGACAAATTACCGCCATGCAAATTGCAACGTTTTCTCTCCATTTCTTTTTTCATAAAAAAAAAATGTTAGAATCTTTATTGTTTAGGTATTAAGGTACGATACACATGGCTCCAATTTTGTTACAATGATGCTAATACATAATTACTGATGTGTGTTACAGAGCAGCAGTCACCAATTGGTGATGCGTGAAAAATTTGGGATGGTATGCAGAAAAATTGGGAAATTATTTATATTTTTATGAAGATTCAGTTTAAAAAAAGATGAACAACAAAATAACATATTACGGAACACGAATTATTCTTTACTAAAAGCTTTTAGTTATCGAAATAACTAAACAAAAAAACAAAATTCCTGAGGTTAGTGATTTTTGGTAACTTCAACCGATTTTTGGAAAATTGTAGGCAAAACACTTCAGTCTGTTGATTGTTGCTTTTCATGAAGCTTATTTTCAGGGCATAGAAGATTAAATAAAGACGTAAATATAGCTATAGTGTTCCACCACATAGAGGTCAATCCTATTAGTGAAACACTAATTATAAAGTTATACATTAAGTGATTAATGAAGTGTTGAAAAATTGCAACTACTGCTCTAAAGTAGGCACAACAGACAATGTCTGTATATATACAGACAATGAGGCAACACAAAATGTCTACTCAGAAGCATTCTAAAATAAACCCTTTCACCTCAAGAAGAGTAATTTTAAATTTGTTTTGAAACTTGGCACCTCTTCTATGGAAACAATGCAAATAATTTTAAATTCATAACATGACAAAAAAAACCATAATAACTTGGGAGTATTGTGTTAACAAATTACAAATGAAATCTGTTTAGAAAAGTTTTGTTAATGTATATTTCCACATTTTTTTATAAAAAAAATCATACCTCAAGTGCAAGCAGTTAAAGATATTAGAAATGTGTGCTTTCTCTTTTCTTTCTTTTTAACCAGGCTGAGCCACAGGAAAACGTGATTGGGTACAGCTAGCTATAACAAACATAAATAATAAAAAGCTATCAAAAACCAATTATTATTAACAAATTATCATTTTGGTAAAATCACCAAAAAAGTTGCAAACAAAGGTACTTGGGTACTGTTGCAACTATATCAACCCCGATTTTGTTTGCATCATACATGGTGAAATGGAAATTAAGTGCTAATGTTGCCAATATGGTTGCAGTAATACATAAATATCAAAACAAACACAAAATATACATGAGAAAATCTTAATTTTTCCATTTATATTTCACAGGAACACCTAATAAAATTTTGAAATTACACAAAATAGATATTTGGTGAGTCTTAATGTTATTGCCCCAACTATTAAAAAATACAATAACTATTTCGTGGAAAAATTCACTACCAAGTGCAAAAAAGTATTATTATTGTGCACAAACAGGCATAGAATGTTCTTCCCTTATTGAATGCATATTTTAGTATTTGGCGATGTCTTTTGATTTTAGGTAAATGGTCGACTAAAGAAAAAATATAAGTACCATAAAAATTATATATTAATTTAATTTAGATTCATTGGAGAATGATAAAATACCGTAAAGTCTCTGGCATATAATGCACACCCATACTTTCAAGCAGCAATTTTTAAATTTTAGGTATATTCGCTATATAACGTGCACCCTTTTTTACGAAGACACCTGAAATGTACAAATGCAATGCTGTTATCTTTAGAAGCAATTTATTCAAGGTGTTTATCTAAGCAATTGCAAAAATAGTATAATTTTAGAACTACCACCTCTTACGTTCAATAAGAATGTCATGTCTTTTAAATAAATAGTATTTCGAAATATTTAGAAGTTTAACTTTTTTATGCTCAATTCTTTTTTAATTTTTAAAGCCCTCATTTTTATACCCAGCGTATAACTCACACCTGTAAATTTCGATCTTATTTTTTGTTGTCAAAGTGTGCGTTATACGCCAGATTTTACGGTAGGTGGAAGATTTTAAACGGTATGCTACTCGCTAAACACATACATAATGTACAGAATTAAATTTAGTACTTTATATATAAAAATTATCCAAAGTAAATATCATGTGCTTAAAAATAAATTACAAAATGATATGCAATATTAATAGTAATTGACATAAAAAGAGCTGAACTATCTTTATCAACGCGAAAGTATAAATTGAAAAAATAATTACAATCTTATGTCCACCTGCTTCCTCAACATGTATTTGAGCCATCTGTCTGTTTTGCTCATTCACTGATGCCTACTCTAATTTGATCAGCATTCATCCCTCGCACTGCGTTTGCTTGGCCAGTATGATAACCTAAGTTCGAGTTTCTGCAATACAATTTTATGTACTCAAGCCGATTGACTGTAGTTAAAGTGAAGGTTTAAACAAAAACATATGAAATTAAAAAACAGCTCTGAGTGGGCCTTGTATCCGAATTCCTTTGAGGCCCTTTTTCAGATACGAGCACCATGTAAGTGGAACTGTAATAACATTCGTTGGGGCTCCTGCATCATTGATACAGCGGTAGCTCTACGTCCCTGACGAAAGCAAACCCTAATAACTTCAAGTATTTTTTTAACAAAGTACTAATGGAATATGTTTAAGAAGGTTATATAATCTTATAAAGCAATGAAAACCAAAATAAGGTGCAATATTTTGATGACTCAAAATCTGAAAATTTTAGTTTTAACATTTGTATTTCAATACTAACATCAAATGAAAGGTACTTACGTATTATCGCAACCTATTAGAGATATTGCATAAAACGAAGCACGATTGCCAATTCCGCTTGTACAACATCTGTGAAAATGGAATGGCCAACTTTGCGATTTATCATTAAAGTTGGCGATTGTTGCGATAATGCATAAGAATCAAATACAGTTTAAAAAGTTGTCTAAAAAAGAAAAAAATATTCTTATTAAAAACTCCGTTGATTAATTTTGTCAAATTAAATTATCTCCAAGTGGGAAAAAAATATTGTTTCCAAACATTGAATGTGTGTGTGTGTTATACCGCGACATTTTGCTACGTCTGTTTATTTCAGGTAAATGGTTGACGGAAACTATTTGGTAGAAAAATAAGTAGCGTACAGAAGTCAATTATGTTAGTCTCATTTTCGCTGAATAAAGAGAAATAAATTTAGCTTAAAATTACAGAAAAATCACAATGTAGAATTTAATCTAAGTTGTAAATATCCCGCGATAATGCTATCCGACTGTTGCCAAACCTACAAAACAAAATTTGAGTTCTTTAAAGAATAATTTTTAAAAAAAGCATTTATTCGAAAAATAATTCCAATTACGTATCAAAGGACAATAAATAGGTAAATATAACAACGCATAAACATGACCATAGAAGAGCTATACAATAATTTGGAAAAATCTAAGCGTAAAGTTAAAATTTTCGTATTCAGAGCAAATCGTGACATCGTATGACGTCATAACAGCAAAAAATCAATTAAAAATTAAATTTTAAAAAAATTAGAGAGAATTTCGAAATAAAAAGTACATAAGATCCTGATTGGAGTCAAATGCAACGTTGTGTCAATATTTCAGATTAATGCATGCAAAACTTTTTGAGTTATGCGAGCATACACAAACCAACACAACATTTATATATATATATAGATGAATACATAACTATTCTACGTAAATCAGAAATTTTTTGATGTTTTCTTTTTTGAAAATGTTTTACTATTTGTCAAAGTCTAAGTACCAAACTTATACATACTGAAAGAAAGAAAAAAATCCTGCATTATATATAAGCTTCCTAATTTCACTCCATTTTTCCTATTACCTAAAAATTTTCTGAAGTGTAACACCTACAGGAAGGAATGAATGATTTTTTTCTATTTGTAACACGTGTGTAATGCTGTTTAAACATTCTGAACTACCGTATGTTTTAGAATATAAGCCAATGCAAGTATCCGCCAATAGTGTTTTTTTCTTCAAAAAATTACGCAAAACTAAAACATGTACGTAAGCTACATGTACGCGTGGGAGAGGGGAGGGAGATTTAAATTTTTAAACAGGCTGCCATGAGCGTGAAAATGTGGCCAGGCGGGGGAATATTTACCAGTGAAATTGTTTTAATTTAAAACAAAAGACCCCCAACATCTGCAGTTTTATTTCTGCTAACACCCAGTTAAGTTAGTACATTTTTTCCCTTATCTTCTTACCGTATACTCTGCCTGTGCTACTTAGACTTTCTGTGACATTTATTTGTTAAGAAAATGGTCGTGAAGAAAAATGTATATTCAGCTCGAGCTATGTTTCATGCCCTGATGTAAGAACTCGTTATATGATGTCCCTTTGCATTCATACATCCAATAAGCGAATTTTAATTTTAAGAACAGTTCGAAATTTTGTTTCAGACATTCAAATTTTGAAAATATTTAGATAAATACTTTTAAAATAAATATTTCATTCAAAACATTCTTCACATAAATCAAATGATAATGAACATCATTTAAAACGTCTCGCATTTTTTTCTTCATGTGTGCCTCTTATGATGTAATATGTACATTTATTTTACGACTTTGGCACCCAGAGCTTTACCAGTATCTGTGAAGTTAACACGAACATACCCATTCAAGGATAAGTGCCCTCTTCTCTGAATAAAAATCCATTAAAATCCTTCTCGTAGTGAATATCAGTTGCTTTCTCATTTATAAGTTTACATGTATGGTTACTAGAATCCTATTTTAATTTTTGTGCACGACATCTGAAAGCTGTTTTAGAAGAAAAGTACACATCCACATAGCTGAATACAACTTCTTTAAGGTGGAATGTTAATTTCCAATGGTTCTTAAAAGAAAAACTAATAAAATGATAATGATGTGTAATCTGTCACTTTTATAGATGCATAGAATGAGTTGACATATTGTTTTGCTAATTTTGCATTTTAGTGTCGTATAAAAGGCTAGACCAAGCACAGATTCTCAAACTTGAACATAGTTTTCAAAGCAAAAAGTGCAACATAGTGAAGAAATCACAGTGCTTAAGAATTTAAATTAAAAATGTTTCCATATTAATTTTCTGAAACATTTCAGTTTTTTATACAAGCTGAGTGGCTATGGTATCCTGGTGGTCAAGGTAACAGACTCGCGGTCGGCGTAGCAGAAGTTCAACCTGTGTTAATGAAGACCGGTCAGGCAAAAGAGGACGATGGACGTTAAATATGTTCAGTCTTAAACATTCTCTCACTGGTGTGATGCGAGAGTTAGGAGAGGGTGTCCGTAGCTCAGGTGTTGTCCTCGTTGCTTGACCATGGTTCAAAATTACAGGATCCGTCACCGAAACCCTTCGAGCAGCTGAATAGTGCGACGTTAATATTCATTCAAATTGACTTAAGGTATCCGAATACGTTCGGAACCGTGAATTTGCAAAAGCGGATAAATGGATAATATTTATGATATTTAGTGTCACTTAGATTATAAAATGTACATAAAATTGTTTTAAAAATAGTACGAGGTCTATTCAGAAAGTAAAGGACGTTTCCGTCTGACGTCGCTAGGCACGTGACGATCACGAACATTTGGTGTCTTAGTGCTCGGCATCTCAATTGGCGTTCAGCCATCACAAAGGGAACATTTCCACACTGCCCGTTTTTTCGATATTCCAATTTAAAATGTGCACTGCATTGAAAATCCCGCCATTTGTGAGGTGCGGTCTGCGATACGGTTTTTGTTGACAAAAACCTAAAACCTATGGAAATTTTTCGGCAAGTGTGTGAAGTGTACGGAAGCAACGTAATGAATGAAAGTTCAATTCGTAAAATGGTGCATTCAGTTTAAAAATTGCCAAACTAACGTTCACGATGAAGAGAAGAGTGGACGCCCTAGCATTGTGACTGACGAACTGGTCACTAAAGTGGATGAAAAGATTCGTGAAAACCGCCGTTTCACAATGACGAAGCTTTCGCTTAGTTTTCCACAAATTTCACGGACTTTGTTTGAAATTGTCACACAAAAGCTAGGCTACCGCAAATTTTGTGCAAAATGGGTGCCGAAATTGTGTGTGTGTGCTTATACAGACCACCATAAAGGTCAGTGAATAGGAGCAGCTTTGACATTTCTGGAGGCTTATGACTGGCATGGTGATTCATTACTGGATCGAATCGTAACTGGTGACGAGACGTTGGTGAGACACGTGAATTGTGAGACAAAATTACAGTCCATGCAGTGGGGCCATACAAGTGCCCCCAAAAGACCAAGAAAATGTTTGCAAACATTGTCACCAAAGAAGATTATGGTGACTGTGTTTTGGGATAGGCAAGGCGTGCGTGCTTCTGATTAATTTCCTGGAACGTGGTGTCACAATAAAATCTCTGAGCGGACTGTCAAACTTTGCGCAACCTTTGGAGAGCAGTTCAAAACAAGCACCAAGGAAAGTTGACGTACAAAATTTTGTTTTTGCACGACAATGACCGCCCTCACACGTCAAACTGCACTCAAGAACTCCTTAATTCATATAAATAGGAGGTTTTACCTCATGCACTCTATAGTCCCAATCTTGCACCTAGTGATTTTCACTTGGTTCCAGGAATGAAGAACTGGCTAGCAGCACAGCGCTTTGACGACGACAAGGAACTGCGAGTGTGCGTCACTGATTGGCTGAGATCGCAGGCGGCAGAATTCTATGACAAAGGAATTTTAAAGCTTGCCCATCGATATGAGAAGTGCATCAATTTGTTTGGGGACTATGTAGAAAAGTAGAATTTTAGTCGCTCTTTCTGGTATATGTAATAATTTTTTTCTTTTACTTAGTTTCATTTTAATTCCAAAACGTTACTTACTTTCTGAATAGCCCTCGTATCACAATAAAAAATTATTTAAGTACAATATTTTGACAAAAAATAAACATAGAATGACCATTTTTCAAATTAATCTCCTTTTGTAAAACATGCTCCTATTAAAATAATATTTCGCCTGTATATAGCTCAGACCTCTGTACAGAAGCTCAACTAGAATTTTTGAAATATATAACTTAGAAGTGGATATATCCATATTTTAAAGCAACAGAGGGGAGAAATTTTAAGGAAAAAACGCCGATAATTATTTCAATTGGTTGTAACTCTGAAAATAATGTGAATTTATGATAAATCATAGTTCACACACACACACACAGCTGCTGTACAGAGATCTGAGCTATATACAGGCAAAATATTATTATAATAGAAGCATTTGTCACAAAAAGAGGACATTTTTTTCAAAATGTTATTCTAAGTTAATTTTTTGCCGAAATATTGTATTTAAATAATTTTTTTTTAAAACAAATGTCTTTAAAACAATTTAATGCATGTATTCTAATCTAAGTGACATTAAATATCATGAAAATTATCTATTTTTGAGTTTTCTTAAAATCACGGTTCCGAACGTTGTTGGATAGCTTAAGGCTACACATTACCCTAAAAATGGCAAATTTATCTACTTTTTTTGCATTTTTTATAGCCTATACGATTGGGAATCTTGACCCCAAATTCGAGATCTAATAACCAATTTTTTTTAAGATATTTGAAGTTTTATGAGATTTGTCAGTCACTAAATTTGACAAATGAGGGGACGTGGTTAGTTTTGGTTTCATTTTTAAGTAATTTTCTATTTTTAAATTTAATTAATTACTAATATTTTTAATGAAATCGATACTTGCAGAGAAGTGGTTAGTAACTTTAACTTTCAGTACTAAAATCATTTCAGTTTTTTATATTTGGAGTTTTTGGTGTTCTTATCGTTACTTAACTAAACTTGATAAAAAAGGTCTTTCTCAAGGCCAATATTTATTCTGCAAATAAGTATATAATTTATATAACTTAAAATCTTTTTAACTTCCTTTAAGTTAAGTTTTTTTCTGTTAAGCAAATTCCAAGTACAAAACTTTCGCACCTTGCGAAGAGGAGCAATATTTCTAAGCGACGGAGTTTTTCTAAAACTGACAATTCTAAAAACCAGTTTTTAGCTGATATAAATACAAGAAATCAAAATACGGATATTTTGCAAACGGACACTACAGGTCAAAGTAAACATTTCAGTGATGTTCCAAATTACATTATAGTGGATACTGAATGTTTTAAGTAATTTGTTTACAAATCATTTATGCAATATTTGTCATACTGCTTCTTTAAAACTTTGCTTCGGTCAAAGAAATTGATTTGCATGTAAAATGAATGTTGAATGTGTTAATTGTGACCAAACTCAAAGTCAAATATGTTCTTCAAAACGGTTGGTTGATACTAAATTGCATCAAATATCAAATGTTAGCAAGAATAAATTTTAATGCTCCATTTAATGTGAATATGAGAATAGTGCAATGGCGCACACAAGGGGGGGGGTTCAGACCCCCAAATCCGTCGATTTTTTTTAGATTGATTATAATTCTAAGTATATAATACGTAAAATTTAATTAAGTATTTGTTATTAATGATTAATTTTATTGATTAATGCTTATTATTTATTAAATAATTAGTTTTTTACTGTGTTTTGTTCCCGAAAATCGATAAAATCAAAAGGAGCAAAATACAAGAATGGTGAACTTTTGACCCCGGACCCCCCTTTGAAAAATTTCTGTGTGCGCTACTGGAATAGTGCAAGGTATATTAAGTTTGGAACTTGCCTACTCTACGTTGAAAAAATTCTACATGCACATGAATTTAGGTATAATGTCTAGTAAAACTTTTAATTCCTATAAGGCAAAAGTTCTGAATGGACATCTCGTTGGGTCAAATCAGCTGTTTCTCAATGTTTATAAAAATGTCAGTGAAGCGTATGGCTCAAAGAATGATAAAAATATCATCGATATTGGAGTGTCATACGATGGAAGCTCGCTGGCAAGAGGACATACGTCAAACCTCGGAGTAGGATGTGTGTAACGACTTGCTGACTGGCTTCGTGATAGACTACGAAGTTATGTCAAAATGGTGTGGAGAATGTGAGCAGACAAAATTTGCACTTGAAGAAGACAGCACTGAATTTCTTATTTGGTATGAAGGACATCAGGATGTTTGTAGTGCAACACATGTCGGATCATCTGGTGCAATATAAGTGAATGCAGCTGTAAAATTATGGGAAAGATCTGAGAGCATTGGCTTCTGGTACACAACATTTCTCTCTAATGAGGATTCTAAGTCTTTCTTAGAATTAAAAGAAAATAATGTGTATGGAAGTGAGACACAAATTAATAAAATAATGTATCAACCATGTAAGCAAAAGGTTGGGAACAGCTTTGAGGCAGACAGTTAAAGATTGGCGAGTGAAAGATGTAACTTTGGGAGGAAAGAAACATGGTAGTTTGAAAGAAGAGACAATGCAAAAACTAACTATATACTACGCTAATGCCCTACGCAAAAATAAAGGTGATGTAGAGGCGATGTAAAATGCATATTATGCTACCCTATTTCATTGCATGTCTACAGACCAGAAGCCACAACATAAAAAGTGCCCTTCTGGTATAGACTCGTGGTGTTTTTACCAATCATCATTGGCACGTGGTAAGAAACCATGTTTTCGCAATGTAAGATTGGGTAAAAACACCAATCAATGAAGAATACTGGCCCCAAATCTTGCGATGTATCAAAGATTAGCTTCATCTGAATTATTAAGCAGGTGTGTCAGAGGTCTGACACAAAAATTCTAATGAAGCATTGCATTCGGTGATATCAACAGATGTTCCAAATAAAATTCAGCTTCTAGGAATCGTGTGCTGATTGCCGTGTTGAGTGAAAAATCTGAATTTAATTTTGGAACATTAAAAGTTCTGAAAACCTTTCAGGGTGTTAATTGCCTTGCAACAAGTTTATCATCTGAGCATTTAGCTTTCATTACTGATTATAGGAGAACCTATTTCAGAAAGAAAATAAAATCTGCACATTTAAAAGTCGCGTACAAAAAATAAAACTTGCTAAATTGCGTCGACTTAAAATTGAGAAAAAATTAGTTCCTATGTAAAAATCTGGTGGTTTTTAACTTTATTAAACTTTTATTTATCTAATTATTATTCTTTATAAGAGTGTATTGTATTTTAAAACTTTTGAGAAATTATTATATTAACATTGATATTTTGCAAAAAAATATTTTGAATAAGTAAAAGTACTTCCAATCATATTTAATTAATGTAGTGTTTTCATATATTATATAAGTAGTAAAATAATATACTAAAATTTAGAACTTTGCAAGCATTAGTAGTTTTGTTTATGCCTTTACAAACTTTAAATGCATTTTTCTCAGACTTTTATTTTTGAAGATGTAAGTGATTTCTAAACCCTAAGGCTTTTTTTCTATTCAAAGTACAATCTTGAAATTTTTCACAGATACTCAGATATGTATGTTCTACAAAGGTTAGTAAGGATTTAGATCTCGGATATATAGTTATTTATTTAAAAAATGTTAAATTTAATATTTTCAAAATTTTCGTGTTTTTTCAAGGTTTTGCTAGAAAAATAATTATTAAAAATCAACAAACAAACAGATTCTCAAATCCATACTAAATTTTGTTTAAAATAATATTAGAAATATTAATCACTCAAAATAATGAAAAAATTTCAAATATTGTGTATTTTATAAGAGTTTAAAAAAACTTCAAAAATGGACTCGTTAAATTGACTTTTTATTTACAGAATCAGTTTAATAATATAGTCTGAAAGCAATACATAAATTACTTTTAATATCACTGTCTCCAAAAAAAATTTTTGAAAAAGGGTACCGTGTAATTAAATTACCGTAGAATTAAAATTCTAAACAGTTGATTTGAAGTGATAGAACTATGTTAAGGTGGACGAATTGTTGTATGATTATGCGTTTTACCCGTTTCATCTAACTTAATCATTCTGAGCAGATTGGTTTGCTGTGTGATGACCCGTTATTCTATTTGTTTGAGGTTTGTTTCTTGTTCGTGTTTTTCATATTAATGGCGGTGCTTGTAGGAAATTGTTATGTCTAAATATTCGTAGTGAAGCATTCTTTCCGCAGTTAAGGACAAAAACAATACAATTTAATTTTGGTAAAAATAAACCACAAGGTTATCAAATTTACTAAAAATACTGGAGATTATTTTTTCATGATAAGATATGTGGAAAAATAGGAGCTATTATAGAAGCTATTTAAATGTAATTGAATTCGAATCCATAAATATCAAAGTATTACATCCTATGTGAAAGATTCTGAACTTTATTTTGTTTGATATTGTTTTCTCCAAAAATTATCTGATGATAATAGTTTATCGAGAATCTATTTAGAGTACGTTTCAGAGATTATCCATGTGGTAGGTTTAATTCATTTAACAGAATACGATCCAGTTCATAGATTGTATTAGAGGTACAACAAACAATGTTACCATGTAAATCAAATTTTTTTTCAAAGAACAGACATTATAATCATTTTGCTGAAATCCCAGAGAAATCCTAGTCTCTCATCTTTTCTGTTTATTGTCCATTAGTTATAATGTAAATGCTCGTTATGTACCTTAAAATTGTCAAAGTATTTGCGGTAGTAAACTTTTCGTCATTTTTTTCTAGTCTGAGTTCATAGGTACATGCATGTGTATACCTTCCATTTAATATTTATATTAAATTCCATTTGTGATAAAAGTTATCGAAAAATGTTTTAAAAATTTGCAAACACAAGCGTGTCTGCAAATAAGTAAATATAAAATATTAGAATAAATTTTGAGTTGCCACAAAGTTTTAATAGAATAAATTATTTTTGTTGTTTTCTCAAAAGGATATTAAAACTGATTCCCAAAAAAATGCTTCTGTGTGTGTGTGTGTGTTAAGTGTTTTACATATTTTGAACCATTTAAATATACACTTTGTTTCCTAATTTTATAAATCCATTGTAACTCGGGCTTTTAGCTAACATGCTAACAAAATAAAATACACTCTGTCGCAAAAAAATATATGCAACCAGAAGAAATTGAGCTACATTCACGAAATTTGGTATGCATGTAGTGTAGTATATGAAAATAAACAAATGATTAAAAATTCAGAACAAAATATCATTTTATTAAGCGGTTACAGCTTGCAAAAGGTTAAAAATCAGTAAGTAGTAAAGCCACCTCTGGCAGCTATACAAGCCGAAATTCGGCGTGGCATCGATTCAATTAGATCACTTATGACCCCCTGTGGAAGATCCTGCCATAGTCTTTGCATCTGCGCAGTTAATTCTCCTGTATCTCGGGACGGCTGCAGTTGCCTTCCCAGCGCGTCCCAGACATGTTCTATTGGCGAAAGATCTGGTGACCTGGCAGGCCATGGTAGGACGTCATATCCTTGAAGACATTGTTGGGAGAGTCGCGCAGTATGTGGACGAGCATTATCCTGTTGATAAATGGCACCTGGGCGACTTGATAGCATGGGTAGCACAATCGGTGTTAAAATATCGTCCACGTATCTGCGAGCTGTCAAAGTGCCTTGAAGGACCACTAAAGATGATCGTGTGTCCCAAGAAATTGCTCCCCACACTGTCACACCTTGTGAAATTGCTGTATGCCGCTCGACAATAAATGCCGGATCGGACCGCTGGCCGGTGCGCCTCCAGACACGTGTGCGGTGGTCATCAGCACTGAGACTGAATCGGGATTCATCACTGAAGATGACACGTCTCCAGTCTGTTACACTCCAAGTTGCCCGAGGTCGGCAAAAATCCAGTCGACACTGCCTATGATGTGGGGTCAGTGGTAAGCGTCTTAGCGGACGTCGGCTCCTCAAGCCAACTTCGGTCAGCCGTCTCCTTATGGTTTCTCTTGATGGCACTGGATGTCTGGAAGGAGGTAAGTGGCGTTGAATCGATGCTAGCGACGTTGTTGGTGCCGAAGTGGCCACTCTTCTGATTGCACGATCCTCGCGATCATTTGTGTTCTTGGGACGTCCTGACCCTCCGCGACGGTACACTCTACCTTCTGTGATCCACTGTTGCCAACCCCGAGCAACTACCATATCGCTCCGACCGAGGTGGCGGCCGATACGTCTATTCGACCAACCTGCTTCTCTGAGGCCTATTATACGGCCCCTATCAAAGTCCGTCAGCTGCTCGTACTGCCGCCGGTTACGTCTTAGAGTCATCCTAAGTCTCAATATTGTCTATCAAAGTCATCAGATTCGTTTGGATAGCCGTACGGCGCTCGTACTCATGCTTTTAAACTCTCCCAGTTGCGCAACTAATATGCGCATAGCACACTTAGCTTTGTCTCATTGGCTTCGAAATTTTAATCATTTGCATATCTCTTACCAGACTACATTCTTGCCGAGTTTCGTGATTGTAGCTTGATTTCTTCTGGGTGCATATATTTTTTTGCGACAGAGTGTATGTTTTGTAAAACAAAAATATTTCCATATTCAATAAAACAATAAACCAAAAATAGATATATGGACCAATATTGGACATTTCAACGTGATCAGATATTTGCAATAAAAAATAAAATATCTATTTGAATTATGAGATAATTTGTTTAGATTATTTTATCTTATTTCAAATATTTTCATCACAGAATAACTAAGAAACAAAGAACGTACGCACAATTTATAATAATTAATCTTTACTAATTTAATTCCACTGATAAATAATAAAAATTTGCCCAGTACCTTTTTGTTTGTTTGTTTTTAATCCGTATTCTTCAGTTATCTTAACATAACTTACTAAACATTCGCAATGTATTATTTTTAAGCAAATTTCAACACTCTCATAAATTGCGATATTTTGTTTCCCCACATTCAAAATGAATTTAAAATAATTTGTTAAAATTTCTGAACAGTACTGGTGTATGCTTACAGTATACAGTATACAATTATAAAAAATACAATAAGTGCTCAAATTGTATTAAATAAAAATTCGAATGTGTATTTTTATTATTGCATTTACGAGGGCTGATCAGAAAGAAAGATTACAAGTTGAATAATGGAAAAGTTATTAACAATAGACACAAAATACAAAAGGAGAGGCATACGATCCTATCACATTTTGACATAATCACCATGTCTATTTATGCATTTATCAGAATGCAGAATCAATTTGTTTACTTTCCCTTGGTAGAAATCAGGTCCCTGTTCATTGAACCAGGTCTCGGTGGATTATTTCATTGTACTGTCTTGGAATGTCGCAGCACATCAGAAGCGATATGCCTCACGCTGCCATAGCTTGGTTCCAGCTCTGACGAGATTTCAAACAGGGACCCATCAATCATTTTGAATCATTTCTCCAATTCCAGGCGTGATGATCTCTGTCGTTGAAGAACATGGCCGCGGCCACTCCCTGTCATTTTGCAGCTTTCGACATCCTGTCTGTTTGATCGAAAAGAGTGACACAATTTCGCTGCATGTTGTCTTCTCATTGCAGATGTGGACACATTCCATAAAAGTCGAATCACGGCTTGCCCTTCCAAACGAGACTAATTTTATAAGAGTCTTGCCATTTCAATTGTCGTGAATCATTGGAACTTTCACTATACCTACCCTCAAATCAGCTGTACGATAAGTAGCTCTATTTGTCTCCACTCAGGGGAAACAAAATTTCTCCACAATATGCACTTTTCAAATGTTGAGGCTTGTAACCGTTTTTTTTTTCTGATCATCCCTCCTAGTTGCAGTCACATACATGATTGCCAAGCACTTTGTAATGGCATTAGTGAAAAAATAGAGTTAAATCACACAAATCACGCTGGAAAAGTATGATGTAATAAATGAAAATATAAAAATGAGGATAAAAATGAAAATATATAAATGATAATATGAAAATGAGGAAATTAAATGTCACACTAACTCATTTATTACTGATAGCTAATCTTTACCCTTACGAGGAACTTTCATTCACCTTTCGCTCCTTTTTACAAGCTAAATTTATGTTAATTCATATAATGAGATGATCAAGCGACTACACGAGTGACCACACTACTTCCAAAGAGGTAGATTTATATTAACGTCGTACTCTATAAAGCTGCACGAAAGCAATTGGAGACGGACCTCGTATTTTTGGATACCTAAGATGACACCCCCTCTAAACTTCCACTTCGCACTAACAGAAGGATATTTATGCTAGTCAGATTTAGCATGCAACGGGCCCCCTCTACACGGCGGGTTATCAGCGGTACTAGGTTCATACTCATAACAAGATAACCACGAGTGCGTGACCGTGACTACTAGGATACCGAGCCACTAATACTTCCAAAATATTAGACTGATGGATGATTCAGTTACACCAATTTTACACATAGAGTAGATATTTTGACAAATTTAATCCGTGTGAGACAAAGAAGCAATTAAATATTATTAACAAATACAGCAAAAGTTTTAAAAAGATCATAAACGTAAATTTGTAGCAATTTTATTTATGATCTTACATGGATAATTCATACGAAAATATACTGAATATCTTATGCTTCAAGAATCATTGTTTTATGTATGTATGTCAGAAGTAAAAGTGTTCTTACAAACTACGTAGTTATTTTAATGAAAATAAACAGTAAATATTTCCAAGAAATAATTTGTAGCAAATATTATTTAATGAATGATTATTCTTCCATATGTAAATGTTATTGACAATAAAATAAATTTATATCCATTGGATTTTTTTAATACACAAATTACAATCACAAATTCGTAAGTCATAAATAAACAATCAAAAGATAAAAAATAAAATTATCATTATTTATTTACCAAGAAATTGAAATAGAAAATGGTTTCCCTTAAGAAACCAATAATACATCAATTTTGCTGCTTTCCGACCAATAGTTAACGTTAACTTAGAATAATTAATTTTTTAACTTGGGATAAACTGGGTTCAAGATCAAACGCAAATTTGATCTCTTACTAATTATCCTTTTTTAAAATTCTTACTAATAATTTTGAACCTATCACCTGATTTCAGAATTTATTTCTGTATCAGTCATAATTAAAATATGCGATGGAATATATGAACAAAGAATACACAAAAGAAGTATAACTTGGTAATGGAAGGGAAAAATAAATTAATTTATTGTCTGCATGTTATTAAAATGCAAAAATATCGACCATCATTTTTTAAATAGGTTTTCTCTTAAAATCCGCTATATGTTCCCTTCCATTTCGGAATTCCCATATAAGTTCTGAATACAAATTCAGAGAACAGCATTTTTATGCATTATGTATAAAGGGGAAAAAATTACATGAACAATTCATTTTATTAACAGGTTCTGAAGATATACTGCACTGCATCACTTTATAAAGTTATCTGAAGACGTACATCAAACAAAAGACGTGGTTGAATAATTCATAAGCATAATTTACATTTATGTTTCACGGGCTTTGTTTATACACAATAGCTCACCCTTTCCAAAACACTATTTTGAAGAGGGGAAAAACACACTTTATCTTAAATTGACTTTTGATGGATTTAACTGATTAAAATAAAATATTTATGAAACGTTGCTGCCTCGAGCTTAAACCGTTACAAAAATGGACATATTTTCCTTTCAATAAATTAATAAAATACGTTTTATAATGAATCGGTAGCCTCAAAAGCAGATTCTTAAATAAAAAAAATATTTTCGTAGGCAAAACATATTAGCAATAGGTAATGAGTTGTGGAATTTCTCTTAATTTTGAAGTAGTATTTGCTTTATGAGAAAAGGGTACAGTTTTGAATTTTTTTACTGGTAAATAAAAATGCTAGAGGATTTTAAATCCGTTTGTAATTGCATTTAAAAAAATATTTCAAATTCTTCCTTTGAAGCAGACTTTTTCAGAAAAAATAATTTTCTGCAACCAATTTCTAAATCGTCGATTTTTATTTTGAAGTTTTGAACATATTCGCTCCTGAAAAATATATCCTTAGACTATAAAAGTAGTTTAGACGATGATTTTACTGAATTAACTTTTTTTTCATTCAATGAAATATATATATATATCATTTTCGGATAATAGAATAGAATCTTTAAAAAAATATCTAAATTATTTACTTAAAAATAGGAACAAAATTAATGTATTTTTACAACGGGACTCTAGGCGAAATGTTTGTTAAAACGACAAGCACTCTCATAAACGGAAATGAGATTATCCCAAGCTGATAAATATGTAATATTTTGTTAATTAAAATACCATGAGAGAATTCTCTATTTTTCATCTTTAGAGTGAAGCATATAATCCCAACAGATAATTTTAAGAAAATATAAAGTCAGACAAGATACAAATTCATCTTAAATTAATAAGGAGAAATTAGCGAGCCTTCTATTTATTTATTTATTCTTTGATTTATCGTTTTTCCTTTGTACTTGTCCAAATCATTTTTTCATCACAGACAAAAATGAAAATATGAATATTGATATAAAGTTGGAATTATATATATTTATTAAACTTTCTATTCTTAATCCAGTGGGAATCTTCTTATAAAGAAGAACATATTTTAACTGATGATAATTCATTAATATTCCGTGTTATTCTATCAAAAAATACTTTTAGATTTAAATTTTGATCTAGTGTAATAAATATTAAACAGGGGTTTATTTTTATGTGAAATCAAATGTATTACCAGAAAACGACTTGCAATGATCTTGAAACCTTATATTTTCTATTCGGAGCATGTTTGAACAGTATGATATGTGTTTTTACAGATATGTAGAACATGTGTTTGTCTTTTAAATGGTCCTTTTATAAATTTGTTTAGAAACGTATTTCCCCAGTACTTTAAGCAAGTTAATCGATCAAGCATAGAATAAGAACAATATTTAACCCATGCTTGTATTTGATCAGAAATAAAATCATAATTTCCTCGAATTAACATTCTTAAATCCATACTTTTATTAGAAGTTATATAAATAATTAAAATTAAAATGTAACAGAATTTCTCTACAAATGTTCACTTAAATGTTTATCTTGTTCACCAAATGTACAATAGATGGAAATATATTTTGAAAGCAAATTATTTATAAAATTGGCATTAATTCTTTTTTAAAAAACTGCTAGATTTTATTTATATATTTATTTGTTTTTTAACTTTTTTTTTAATAAAAAAAACGTAAACGAACTTTTAAAAAAATTCTTAAATGAAAAACTTGTCATGATGTTGATCTCATCGTAAATAAAATAATTACATTAAGGTTTTTTTTTTCATTAAATCTTGAAATATTTTTACGTGAATTATACTAATCAGTTAAAAAATTCATTTTCAGATTTTATAAAATCTGCTTGAAATAATACAGCAAATGGTAAAAAATCTTTTAAAAAAATTAATTAAAGCAATTATATAGTTCATTTTACGCCTAGAAGTAAATGCATGACAAAAAACTGTGGTATTTTTTTTCTTTTTGTAATTTACAAAATACAATGTATTAAATTGTCTATCGGACTTATAAATTTTTTAAAAAAAATAGACCTTTTTAAAACTGTTTTCATTTAGATTTTTCTAATGCTATTTAAAATGCAAATTTCCTTGAAGACAAATTTTATACGTAAAAATGCATAAAGAAATAATATTTTCTATTTAATTGAAATTTATATATGTTTCAATAAAAAATTTATAATAGTGCACATTTCATTTAAATGAATTTTTATTACTCTCATAAGATCTAAATAGGGAAGGACACATTTCTAGATATAATTTTATCTTAATCTTTACGTGGATTGTTAATTTAATCATTTTAACTATCGATAATTATAATAGTGCAATATCGAATGTTTTATATCTGTGATAGTAATTATATATATATATAAAATATTAAATAAACGAATTACTGTTATTTATTTATATATTATTTTTACCTTGTTGAAGAAATGCCGTGTTTTGCCTGTGGGTAGAATAGACAAGGTTCATAAAAATTTACTTCAAGAACTCACTTTTTTTTTTTTTTTTATTACTAGTACTATTACACGAATCACATATTAGGTCAGTGCTTCTCAAACTTTCAATACTGGCACCCCCGTTTCAATCACAATTTTTATCGCGCCCCCCTTATACATTAATAATGTACTAAATGCAATAATAATGCACTTTGACGCTAAAGCTACAATACGAGATCTTAATTATAAACCTTACAAATTAATAACAAAAGTATTAAATTTTGAATACTACTTTTAAGCAAAAAAAAATAATAATAAATAAAATAAACTAAGTAATAGAACAATTATTATGTTACTTTTCCTTTCTCTAATTTTTAAATTGAACATGTTGCAAAATGCAGTGGCTGCTTAGAAGACAAAATATAGATAACTGCTAAATATAGAAAAATAACTCAGAGGGTCAATTTCTAATCATAAGCATTCCTCATAAAAACTTCGCTTTCCAAGACGAGCCCATGGAGGTAGTTAATACTTATTAAATTTGTTCTTAATTTAGTATTAATTGGTTATAAAGTACTCTGTGCAGCACTGATACTATAAAAGTTTACCGGCTGAAGTGCCCACTCTTTGCACGAGTTCATTTGTAAGAAAATAAAACATTATTGATATAATAGCTGAATTGTAAGGAGAGTAAAGCCAAGTACGCCACAATGTTTACGAAAATGTAAAATGTTTTTTTTAAAATGATTGCTCAAATTATAATTAGTTTTAAGCAAATTTTAGTTTTAATCCTCACAGAATTAGCATTTATAATTGATGTTAAATAATGAACAATAATATAAAATTCCGATGAAGAATAATTGTATTATTTTTAATATATTTAAAGCGAAAAGACTTCAACATGTTTTAATCTGGAAGCAGCCGCGCACTCCATACTAATGGTTGATCGGTGTTATTGAGCCACCCCAATCCTTTTTTTTATAATTATTTTATTGTACACGATACAAATCGTTATTCCAGTGAATAATTTAATTAAGAGAAAGTTTACTTACCTACTTTCAAGGACTTTTCAATTTTTCTTTGGTAACAAATAAACAGTTTTGCCAGAATTAACAATTTTGTGATCTGTGTGTCCCGCGCGACCACTTCCGGTTAAAAAGTTTATTCATTATGATAATACGTATGTTACTGATAAAACAATTGTTATGCTTTATATGTTTGAAAATACTCATCTTGATCTAAGTCTTGGCCGAGTAATCCATCAAAGTGTGTGTATGTGCTCTCTGTGGTTTTCCAAATATCATTAAACTGTTTGCATGGGAAAAAGCGCAACAGAGAAATATATTACTTACAACTTCCTTAAATGAGAAATAAACACATAAGAGAGGGGTCATAACTAACTGTAGCAATAACTTAGAAGGTCGAACAAATTACAGCTATAATGTGCAGTATTTCAAAAATAATGACAGAGATGAATTTTTTATGTTCCTAAATTTTTTCGATTCTGGATCTTGGATCTGTTTTTTCTCTGAAAGACTACAATGTTAGTTTTAAAAAAGAAAACGTAATAAAAACTCTCTCATCATGGGATTACAGCAAATTAAATAAAATATATTTTATAGGATCAAAGATAGCTAATTAAGTATTGAAGAAGTTTTCTTTTGATGACTTAATATCGCCTATAACTTATATCAGAGTAAAAGTGCATTTTTTATTATGTCTGAAAGTATTTTGTTTTAATTCATTCCAGTAAATTAATTATTTTTTAAACCTTTTATTTTCTATATGCTCGTGCCCCCTCGTAAGGTATCGCCCCCGGGGGGCGCCCCACAGTTTGAGAAACACTGTATTAGGTCATTCATTTTTTCTCTCTCACTTTTTCCTCAGTTTGCCCAATCCCTCTTTGTCAGTTCATTGGATCAGTATAAGGCTTTAAAACGTTAAAGTAATTAAATAATTTACAAGTTTTAATTACAGTTTTTGTTTTCATGTTCTAATAATACTGTTTTTGAAAATATTTTTTATGATAAAAAAGTTTAAAATAAATGTATATTTTTTTTAATTTTATAGGCTGAGGAATTTCTAACTTAAGGTTCCTCTGGTCATTCTATCCTTCTTAGGGCAACATTCTTTATACCTACCTCGACATCTGAAATGTCCCACTTTTTTCTTTCGTGCACATATGTGACACAGGGATCTTATCTTTTGAAACTCAAATGATGAGGGCAAATATTGTTGCTCACGTGTGGATTGAAATTCATGGGAAATAAATGTCTTTTTTTTCGTAAGAATTCTTACTATAATTAGTCTACTCTCCAATAACCATCACTTATTTAATTCCATTTATTACTGAGTTCTAGTAAAAAAATTATGTTTCCTTTAATGAGACATTGTTTCGTTTCGTAATATTACATTTTATTTAAAACTGACAAAATACACACATTCAGCTTATAATACACCATGGACCCGGTTATCTGTTTAAGTTTGAATTTGTAAGAATTCAACGTGTTTTCACATGCCGTGTTCAAAGTAACATTATTCGGCATCAACGATTGGTCACAATTCCAGAATGATACTCATCACATGCAGCAAAACAATAAGAAAATGAGTAACAAACATTATTATGCATTTAATGATCAATTTATTGTTTATGCATTCCAGTGCAATAGTGCAATCTATTAACAATTCACAAAAATTGTCTATAAAAAATATTAAACTGGTTTTTCATGCCTTTCTATGATGATCAATCATAATGGTCGATTTGACCCAAACAGGTAAAATATAAGGTGATTTAAAAAAAATTCATACGACTCATGAAACTTTTGCATATTAAAACTATGTATATTTTGAAGAATATTTAACACTTGAACAATCAGAATTTAAATTTGTAGAGTATATTGAAATATCAATTTTAAAAATGGATCGAATCGACACATACGGGGTAGAAAGAATGTTCGTACAAAGGAAAGGATATTAAACATTCCACAGTATAAGAAACGGTAGAAAATACGAGAGAAAAGTAATTATAATGTTGTAGATTGTTTTTAGGTTGGAAAAAAGATATCTTCGTTGAATAATGTTAAGAACATAACATATGAAGTGCTAGATATTCTGTTTCAAATTTCCAACCATTTTTCAGAAAAGGAAACAGTTGCTTATCAGATTATGTCTAATGGGGCCAGAATACGTAAGCGTGAAGGTCATTTTCCATACCTGATGATTCGATGTTGGAATATCTTCATCAATTGCAGCTTTATTTCTTATGGCGTGTGCAATAAAAGGCGGAAGACTTGACACTGTATAATTGATGCAGTGACAGATTCTTACCAAAATCGGAGAAAGAACACATCAAATCAAGTGGAATTTTCCACAGCCCCGTGTTTCACTCCACGTTCCTTAGAAAAATATAACCAGCTTGTTAAAGGAAAAATCGCACCAAACATTTTTTCAAAAGCGGGTTACTATTGTTTGTGCTTGCTTGTCACGTGATATAGTAAAAATGTACAGTGTAATATTCAATTCAAATAAAAGAATCCAGAAAATATATTTCATCTAACGCTATTCATGAAGTAACATGGTTAGAAATTATAAACAAAATATACCTCACATTTTGTACTTCCTGTTTATAGTCGTGGTAATCTAGTGACGTACTCATGACCGGCATGTCACGTGTTCGAGCCTAGTACCGCTGAAGAACCGCAGTGTACGGGAACGATGCACCTTAAATCTGTCGAAAGCTTAAACGTCTTCCCGTTTGTGTGATGTGGTAGTAAGGAGAGAGGGTGCCAGCTCAGGTGTCGTCCTTGTCACTTGACCATAATTCAAATTTAGGAGATCCGTCACCAAAAGCTCTTGTGTAGCTGAGCAGAGCGACGTTACTCACTCACTGCACTTCTTGTTTTAGTATCAATTGGAGTAAGATTCAATTTCATCCTTAATCGTGGACTTTTTATAACATTCTCTAATTGATAAAAGTAATGCAAGGTAAATAAGATAAATAATTGGAAAATTCAAATATTATTAAGAGCTCTCAGGACCCTTAAACATATCCGTGCACTCGAAAAAACATCCTTCTCCAAGCTAATGTAACCGAGCATCAAAACGAAGCAATAATTTGAAATTTTTATCACATGATAATCATATATATTTAAATTATTTCGCAAACCTTCAGAGAATTTGAGAAAAAATTTTAAAAAGTTATAAAGAAATAAAAACTGGACTATTGTTAAAAAATAAAAAAATCAGTATTTTACACAGCGCAGGATTCTGAAGTACAAAACTGATCAAAATTTACAAAATTAATTTTACTTGGTATAAAAATGTTCACTTTTGAAGTTATACTAACTTTTAAGAAATTTAGAGGAAAAAATATCTTTTAAATACAATTATAACGAAAATTTTAAAGTTTTAAAAAAAATTAATTAAAATTCAAATAAGGAAAATTCTATTAAATCTTTTTTTTAAAAACTGATGTATAAGTTATGAAAAGCCTTATTTTAAAAACGTGTATAAAATTTCAAATTGATATCTTAAATAGTTTGTAAGAAATCCTGCGCGCAAGCTAAATTTTTTGGTTTTGCGAAAAATGAAGTTAATGATAAGAAATAGAAGGGGTTTTAGTTTAAGTTTCACTACTTACTTCTCAATAACTTTGGAATTTTTTACAGTATCAGCACAATTTTGGTACCAAAATTCTCAGAAATATTGAGGCTATACCATATATTTTTGTTTCAAAAATCTGAAAAATTTGCAATTTAAGAGTCATGTGAGCCTTTATTTTAATTCCAATGATCACAGTCGAATTATTTTACAAATGGATATTTTGAGAAAAACAAATTGACGAAAAAATAACTGCTCTTCAATGACAGATGCAAATCTAGAAATAATTAATAATCTTGCTCCATAAAAAGAAAGAAAATTTCTTTAGAAGTTTAATTCTTCCTGGAACTGGAAGGAAGATATTGGAAAAAAGGCTCGTTGAAAATAAATGAAGAAGGTTTCTCCATTGTATATATATATAAGGTTACTTAACTTCCAATAACAATAAGGAAAAATAATTTTGGAATAGAAATTGAATCGATTTCTTTTCGTTGATTTTCATGTTAAAAAGAAGTTTATTTACTTATATGTAAATGCAAATTAATCAAAGATCTTTGCCTTTGAACAAACTAAAGATATGCACAAAATTATCTGCAAGATACAAAATATATCCTAACAAATTATACACACTATACTACTTTTAAATATATACTATTTATTTTCAATGTTCGATTAAATACTGCTTTATGTGTCCTACTACATTATAGTACCTTAGTTCTGCTAAAATTATAAGATATGTAATAAGACTCTGATAAATAAGTAATAATATGTTTGCCAAATCAAAACATCATAGTTCTGATATAATTAAAAAGATACTTCTACAGTTAGTACATTTTTATTTAAATGTCATCATATCAATTAAAATAATTTGTTTTAAATGATATCATTAGATACTTGAGGAAGATTACTCCTCTTACAACCAGTTACGCTCTCTGAAGGTCCGGTACACATGTAAAACGTGGTTGAAGAGCTGAAAGTAAGCATGTACCACACAGACTGTGCCGGATTCAAGCCAGGTGAGAATAATGACCATTTTATTGGATAATAAACTCAGATTGGTTGCATTCTTTTACGAAGTTGGCTTGGAGAAGACGAGCGTTGTCATCCATAAACACAAATCTTGTGCTCAAGGCACCCCTAAATACACGTTAACGTTGTTTCAGAACGATGTTCCTATATAAATTTGGGCTCTCATGGTTCCGATTAGAACATGTAGATCTGTCCTCGTGCTCAGAAAATTCCCCCTAAAGGAGTTCGTATCCGCGCAGTTCAATGATGTTGCTTTGGAGGTGACAAATATCTGGCATTTTTCAAATGAAATACCAACGTCAATCAGACTTCAAGCCAAACCTAGACTCATCAGAAAACATTACATTGTCCACTATGTTGATGTCTACATTGCATGTCCGTTACTCCAGGGACAGTGAGTTGCCATGAGTGGAGCACATCTGAGTAGCATGCGAGCATATAGACCAATGTGTCCCAAACGTCTGTTTACGTTTTGTTTTGTGAAACTACCGTACATGTGGTTTAAAACAGCTGACGAGTCAGATCCAGTGTTTCACTCTGTCTGCTTCATTTTGGGGTTACTGCCAAACATCGGCCTTTATTTGCAATTCGGTGGTGATCTGTATTATAACGTCTATTGATATTTCCGTCATCTTGGAATCATTGCTAAAGCTTAGAGGCAATGTCCGAAATCAATATTTCGTGTAGCCACCTCGCTCTGCAATAAGTGCAGCTGTTCGACTTGACATGGACTCACACAGATTTTGAATATCTGCTTGTGGAAGAGAATTCCATACTGCTTATATGCGCAGCAAAAGTTATTCTTTGAAACTGCAGGACGCGAATCATGAATGAAACGCCGAACAAAAACAAATACCACATGTGCTCAATAGGCAACATATCTGGTGAATACGCAGGCCAAGGTAGAAGGCGCAAGTGATAGGCTCAACAGAAGCCTCCAACATTTTTTGCAACATGTGTGAGCAGGCATTATTCTGCTGAAACATAGCTCCAGGGATGCCTTAAAGGAAGGGAATGACTTCGGGCTTTAGAGCACTTAACGAACGTGTTTGTTGCTTATGAGATTACCATCAATTCGTATCAAATTGGATCGTCCATGATACGAGATCACTTGCCAAACCACACCCCGGGTGTTAGGCCACTATGTCGTTCGAAAACGCAATCTGGAAGGCAGCGTTCACCGGCTTACCATGGTATTCTCAATCGCGAGTTATTGAAAAGAAAACTCACGGATTGGGTGACCCGCACTTGACGATAACTCTCGGGTAATTCCCGTTTCTTATTCTCGAACTGACGACTACTGGATCCGCGAGTTAAGCTTTCACAAGATAATAAACAAATTTACTAAGACAACTGAATAATTATAACATATTGTAACAAATCTTTACATTTATTTGCAACATAAATTAACTGGAATACACATTTTACTTTAAGTTATTACTTTTTATCTTAAAATATTCCGAACGCATTTCAGGCTTCCTTAAGGTTCTGCAAAATGTATTCTTTTATAAGGGATAATTAGTTTTCAGGGGTCAATTGTCAAACTGTATCTTCTTTTAGTTGGATTTTTATAAATGCCAACGTTCTTTGAAATATCCTGTAAACGTATTGTACTTTTTAAATGTATGGCATCAAGAAAATAATTCATGCAATTAAAAAATAGTTTATTTTTGAAACTTTTATTTCAGGATATTATTTTTTATCATTTAAGGAATTAAATCTTCATAATTTCATTATCGATATTTTGGATATTTGAAAAATTAAGTAAAGAATGAATTAAGCTATGCTCCAAATTAGATTCAAATATGATCATTAGTTCCAAATATATTAACTGAACCCAATTAAAGGAGAATATATAAAACGAAAAAGGTTCAAAAGTATATATATATATATATATATATATATATATATATATATATATATATATATATATATATGTATAATAATTTTCTTTTTTCAACATCATGGATTTAATAGAAAGAAAATGAAATGTTATATGATTTAGCATATAACATTTTAATATTTTATTTCATATATACACTCATGTCCATAAAGTAAGGTTACTGAAGTTCAGGCAAATAAAAGAAACTGAAGCAAAATAAATTTGACTGATTTGTAAAGTATATTTATTAAACAAAAGTTAAAGAGCAAAAAGGATGCTATATGTTTGACATAATTAATTAAAATTGCGATTTTTACTCCCTGGAGCAAGTTTCAAAAAATAACTTATTTACAAAACACGGTACAGTATGGTTAATATGATGGTTTATACGAAGTATGTCTCCCGGACGATGCAATGCAGGCCTTACAACGCCTAGGCATGCTTAGTATCAAATTATCGATCTGATCTTGGGGAATCAAGCAATGCCCTAAGAAATTCCGGTAGACAGGTTGGAGAAGGTTGAAGGGCTGTAATTCGTCGGCGAAGCATACACCACACATGCTCTATCGGATTCAAGTCTGTTGAGTATGCTGGCCAATCCATACGGGTGATATCCTCTGATTCAAGGCATTCGTCTACAATGTTTGCACGGTGAGGACGGGCGTTGTCATCCATAAACAGAAATTCAGCACCCATGGCGCACGAAACAAACGTACTGTTGTTTCAGAATGAAATCCCGATAGATGTGGCCTGTCATCGTTACACTCTGAACATGCAGGTCAGTTCTGGAAGCAAGAATGCTTCCTCCCCAAACGAGCCATCCTGCACCACCGTAACGGTGTCGTTCAAAGGTATTCTCTTGGTGGTAACGGGTATCAGGCGCTCTCCATATTAAAATCCGGCGAGAATCTGACTGCAAACTGAACCTGGACTCGTCGGAAAACATCACACAAGACCACTGTTGTGGTGTCCACAATGCATGCTGTCTACTCCAGGTTAATCGCAGGCGACAGTGATTTGCGGTAAGTTGAACACATCTGACAGGCCTACGACATATAGATCAATGTGCCATAAGCGTCTGTATACGGCCTGCCTTGAAACTGTCGTACCGGTAGCTGAAGAGAGTTGACGAGACAGGTCTGATGCTGTGCTCTGTCTGTTTCTTTTGGCAGTAACTGCCAAAGAGACCGGTCCTTATTCGGCATTGTAACTCATGGGTGACCTGTTCTGTAACATCTACTCACATTACCATCATCTTGGAATCGTTACCAAAGAATGGAGATGACACTCTGGGTGATTCCAAGTTCCTTGGATACTTTCAGATGGGTACGTTCACATTTCAGTCGTCCAACAATTCTACCACGTAAAAAAATCATCCAAATGCTTCATTTGTGTCATAACTATGCGGTTTTTGCACTGAAAAGCTTTTGAAGCGTTTTTGAACAATTTTACTTCTTTGACACCATTCCTTATATACCCCTCTCTTACACTCTCGTCATTGTGGCGTACTATCCGCACCATCTGGTGCTTTCCTGTAATTTACATATTCTTCTTCAAGATGTGTGTGATAATTCTACAATTGAAATTTTTATTTTAGAGTTCAATTTCTGTGCAATTCTGAATTATCCTTAATTTATGGACATGAGTGTATTTTTGTTAGATGTAATTGGAAGAGATTCAGTAACAAATTCTGTTTTAGATAAATGTGACCTAATGGTGGGGCCTAAGATTCAATTAACAAATTTGTTCTTCACAAAAAACTGGTTTTTCATTTTAAGATTTGATAGAAATCATGAATTAAGAATAATTATTAGACATTAGAAATTATTTAAATTAATGATTATATACATAATAAACATTCTTTTTTAACCTACCAAAGGGTTGCTAGAAAATTTTAAATCAAAAAGAAAAATTGATTAGGACAGTGCTTCTCAAACTTTCAATACTGGCGCCCCCCTTTTCAATCACATTTTTTATCGCGCCCCCCTTATACATCAATAATGTACTGAATGCAATAATAATGCACTTTGACGCTAAAGCAACGATCTTTATTATAAACCGTACAAATTCATGACATAAGTATTAAGTTTTGTATATGTTACTCTTAAGCAAAAAAAATTAAGTAATAGGATAATTATTATGTTATTTTTCCTTTCTCTAATTTTTAAATTGGAACGTATTGCAAAATGCGGTGGTTGCTTAGAAGACAAAATATAGATATCAGCTAAATGTAGAAAAATAATTCAGAGTCAATTTCTAATCATAAGCATTCCTTTGAAAAACTTCGCTTGTAAGACAAGCCCATTCGCTAATACTTACTAAACTTGTTCTTAATTTAGTATTAATTAATTAGTTATAAAATACTCTGTGAAGCACTGATACATTAAAAGTATACCGGCTGTAGTGCCCGCTCTTTGCACAAGTTCATTAAAAAGAAAATAAAACATTATTGATATAAAAATCGCTTAATTATAAGGAGAGTAAAGCCAAGTTTGCGGCAATGTTTACAAAAATGTAAAATAATTTTTTTAAAAATGATTGCTCAAATTATAATTAGTTTTAAGCGAACTGTAATTTTAAGCCTAAAAAATTAGCATTTAGAATTAATGTTGAATAATGAACAATAAAAAATTCTGATGAAGAATAATTGTATTATTTTTAATATTTTTTAAAGCGAAAAACTTCAACTTGTTTTAACCCTGGAGCAGGCGCGCACTTACTAATGGTCGAGCGGGGTTATTGTGTGAGTCACCCCAATCCTTCTTTTTATAATTATTTTTATAGTACACAATAAAAATCGTAATTTCAGCGAATAATTTAATTAAGAGAAAATATACTCACCTGCTTTCAAGGACACAGAAAAGATTTGTTATCACACCGGGAACTCAGACAAAACAAGTACCTTAAGATCGTAAAAAACGTCTGTCACTCCCAAAAAGAGGGAGAAATGTGACAAATATATTTTAGTTCACGTTAAGATTGTCAAACAGGAGGATAGTTGTCAGGGCCATTGGTAACAATTAAACAGTTTTGCCAAAATTACCGATTTCGTGCACACTGTTCGGCGTGACCGCTCCCAGATTAAAAGTGTATTTATTACAATATGGATGTTCTAAAATTATTAAAACGTTTTTCATTATGCTTGGCGTAGTAATCCTTCAAACTTCCCTAAATGAAAAAACAAATACACATAAGAGCAGGGACTTAACTAACCGTACAAGCAAGCTCGCAGGTCAAACCGCAGCAAATACATTATGCCTACAGCTGATGGCAATAATATATAATAGTGATGAACTTTTTATCTTCCAAAAATTTTTTTTGATTATGATTTTGTCTTTCCTCTGAAAGAGTAGCATTTTCGCTTTGAAAAGAAAAACATAAAAAAAATCTCTCATCAAGGGATTACAGCAAATCGAATGAAACGTTTTTTATTTGGTTATAGTATCAAAGATAGCTAAAAAAATGAGTTTTGAGGTAGAAACTTTTATTTTTGATGATGTAAAATCGCAGATAAATATATATATATATATATATATATATATATTATATATATTATTTCCGATTAAATGTGCATATTTTTTATTATGTCGGAAAGTATTTTGTTTTATTTCATTCTAGTAAATAAATTTTTTTAAATATTTTATTTTCGATATGCTCGCGCCCCCCTTGTAGGTTTATCGCGCCCCCAGGGGGGCGCGCCCCACAGTTTGAGAAACACTGGATTAGGATATATATACTTGTATACAATCAAAATATAAATTGAAATTTTAAAATAATACGAGTTTTAAATTTTCATTGTATAACATTAAATCATAACACAAACGTAATTTTTAGCTGAATCATGAAAAAAAAGTGTATTAATTTGCTAACGTTGTTACTATGTTAAGGAATGAAATCTGGCCTTCTTTCAATACTTTCCAATGTTTCTTAATCTTCAAGCAGAAAAAAATCGAATCGGTCGTCTATATTTGTTTACAAACATTTTCACGAGTTCGAAATCCACGAGTTACTCTCCGAAATCGGCGGGTTATCTTTGGATGAGTAATCCGTCAATTTGGCGCGATCCGCAGTTGAGAATAATGATGTTCCGCCAATCTGCAAGTTACCTCTGGTTCGGGGATAACTCGAGATTAACTTGCGATTGAGAATACGACCGTTAGTGTCTACGCGAATGCCGTCATCATGGCCCCACAAATTGAAGCGTGATTCATCTGAAAAGATAACTTGATGCCAATCAACCTGCCAGGCTCTACGTTTATGAGCCCATTACAGATGCAACCTTCGGATGGTTTGCCTTGAGGGGGATTCTGTATATAGGCATCCTTGCACGCCATCCACAGTGCAGCAGACTTTAACGATTTGACGAAGCCTAAATTAGTACACCTGAGCAGTAGACCAACGTACTGCCAACTGCTTGGATGAAGCTGTACGGTCATCCACCGCCATGCGGAGCAGGTGTCGGTCGTTACGCGCTAACTTCACCTTCCGTCATCCACTGGCAGTTTTTCGAGCTGTTCGATGGTCGTCGATTCACTGCTTCCACACTCGCATGATTGTGTAACTGTTCCGCTGCGCACAAGCTCCTATTGCACCATAAGAAAATCCTCCTTCTCGAAGGCCCATAATCCTACCCCGCTTAAACTCCGTAAGTTGTTAGAATATTGCAAAATCCCTCATAGCAAGATTAGCGTGGATATTCTAACATTTTAAAGTGTTGTTTACGAAATCTCATTGGCAATCTTTTGGAATGAGAAATATCATAGCGTGAAATATGTATTTCTTAACATTCAAGTTTTGATGAAACTCTGGAAGGTATTAAGTGAGATATGTACCTTTTAACCCTCTAGCTGCTCATCCCGCGATTTCCACGGGCAACTCAAATGTAGCAAAATCTGCTCATCCCGCGATTTTCGCGGGCATGTGTTTTCCTTCCTTTATCGAGAAGGGCATCCCGTTTTTCCCCCGTTGAACCATTGAAATAAATTACGTACAGTATTTGACGTTTCATTTAACTTTTGGCCAACAGCTGTTGTTAGTTGTCCACTAAATTGCGGCATTTGAAGGCACGTGGTACTCCCGCTCAAACTTGACTTTTTGCCTCTTTTTTCTAATCAGAGATGGCTGCTAGAAAACGTTCGGCGATCGACAGGGTGTATATTCCTGATGACTGTTCGGATTCTGAAAGCGATTTTAGTTTTGATAGTGATATAAATTTTTCGGACTGCTCCTCTTCTAGCGATGAATCTGATCATGATTCAATAAATGTGCAAAGTGTTAGGCAGTGGTGCAAAATCGATATGAAGAATATTCCTCCTCCTCCTCCTCCTCCAGTTCCTTTTCGTGGAAATCCGGGAATAACTGTAAATATAGCTAACAACGCAAGTATATTGAATTATTTTGAACTTTTTTTTGATGATCAAATATTACGAATGATAGTCCAAGAAACCAATAGATACGCTGAACAATATATCCATAAAACAGTTTGTAAAGAAGGATCACGCAGGAAAAAATGGATGGAAACAAATGTTGAAGAACTAAGACTATTTTTTTCAGTTTTGTTACTGCAAGGAGTCATAAAGAAGCCAGCACAGGAACATTACTGGTCTAAGCGTCGAACATTATCCTCACCAATTTTTGCAAAATTAATTGGAAGAAATAGGTTTTTATTGCTCATGAAGTTTCTTCATTTTACTAATAATGAGGAATTTGATAAAGACCGACGACACCCATGGCCGAAATTGAATAAAATTTATGAGCTAATGAACATCTACAACGCAAATTTCGAGAAGTCTATAGACCCGGGAAAAATCTTAGTTTAGAAGAAAGTTTGATGAAGTTCAAAGGCAGGCTCAAGTGGAAAATGTATATGGCAAAAAAAGAGCAAGATTTGGCTTGAAGGTTTTCGTTCTTTGTGAAGCAGAAAGTGGGTACATTTCAGATTTCCTCATATATACAGGTGAAGGAACAGTGTATAATCCGAAATACAGCCAATATCCAGTTTCCACCAAAATTGTTTTACACTTGATGGATCGATTCCTGGGAAAAGGCTATTGTGTCATTATTGATAATTTTTATATGTCTCCACAGCTTGCAGACATCTTAGTTACAGAAAAGATGGACACTTATGGGACAGTGAATAAAACCAGAAAAGACCTCCCTGTCAATTTTTCTAAAGAGAAAGTCCCCAAGGAGGAAATTGTTGCTTATCAAAGAGGTAAAGTCATGGCCCTGAAGTGGCAGGACAAGAAGAGTGTCTGCCTTATGAGTACTATTCACGATGCAAGATCTTATTTGGTGACATGAAAATCTAAAAAGACTGTTATGAAACCAATTGTCGTTTGTGACTATAATAATACAAAGGGTGGCGTCGACTTATGCGACCAAGAAATGTCCTACTACCCTACGCTCCGAAAACAACATGGGAAGTATTATATCAAAATTTTCAGGTAGTTTTTAGATCAATCGTTGTGAATTGCCTATGTACTTTACAAAAAACAAAACCCAACACATAATATAAAGCTTTTGGAATTTCGATTGCGAATGGTTGAAGAAAGTATCCAAAAGTATCCTGATAGAGATAACTGCAGTGGTCCAGGAAGACCGAGTTCTATTCCGAACACTTTGCGATTGACAACTCGTCATTTTGCAAGGCACATACCACATAACCCCATAAAAAAAAAGAGAGCCTCGAAGACAATGTGATGTTTGCTGTTCAAGAAAAGATGCAAATGGAAAAAAAACTCGCAAAGAAACACGAATCTGGTGCAAAGACTGTGAAATTGGACTTCGCCTTGAACCCTGCTTCGAACTCTATCAAACTAAACTGAATTTCTAAGGTATCTTTTTTATCTGTGTTTATATTTTCCGAAATTTTATACATTTTACTTTTTCTACTATGCAATAAATAAAAATTAACTATAATTTTATTGAAATTTACTAAAAAAAATTTTTTTTGGTGATAACATCTGAAATTAGTTTTTCTGGCAACTTAGCTTCTCATGATAAAATTCTGTATAAAAAATCTTTTCTAGAAAGAAAAATGCATTTTTCAATTCTTCAATATATATAGATTTAAAATATGCAAAAAAAATACACAATTTTTGAAGCGATTTCGGTCTACAAATTGAGCAGTCAGAGGGTTAAATGTAGCTGCATTTTTCTCTAGTTTAATACCTAGTTATTGATTAACAAATGCATATTTTATGAAATTAGTGTACTTTATAATTGACATATAATTTAGCATTTAGTCAATTAAATCAAAATCCCTTGACAAGAAATTAGGCAAAGTACTGAAATTCTCTTAAAAGTAGTATATACTTCTAATTTAGTTTTCTTATTGCATTATTAATTACATAAGGCGTAAATACCCTTCTTTTTTATTTGTATTTGATACAAAACAGTTAGTAACAAACAAACAAAAATTACTCTTTTGCATCCTAGTTTTTTTCAATTCTTATATTTATATATATATACGTTTCTTCTTCATATTAATATTTTATTAGTTTATTTTAATTTTGAAAAGTTTTGCTAGGTGTAGCAAGCTATGAGAATAATGTATTTATCATTAGATAAAACAACTGGAAAACGAATCTTTCCAAAAGAAACAGAGAATTAAGTAAAGTATTCAATGGAGTAATAGGGAAGTAAATAACTATTTTACTTCAGGGCTCCTTTTTAACTTTATCTCAGAGTTAAGAGCACCTGATCAAATCCAAGTCTTGATAAATTTACGAAATTAGAGACTAATCTCTTCAAAAGTAGCATACTCTATTAACAATTCAGAAGCTTAGAAAAGGTAAATCTTTTCCATTAACATCTGAGAACTTTTTCAAACTTTTGTTGTTTTCCCATTTTTTTAAACAATTATTAGAATTAAAAATAGTTTCTGATTTAACTTGTGTAATTTTAATGCTGTTAAAAAATGTTGTAAGTTATATGTAAGGATTTTCTCTCTCATATATATAAAGACAGGATCATACAATATCAGGAAACAAGTTTCGGAACTTAAAAATTAATATTCCGTATTTAAAACATTAAAAGATAAGTTAAGAATTAAAAGACAGTAGGTATTTAAAAGATAAGTTAGTCAAGTGACAAATATGTTTCAAGAATGCAGATTTTCCTTCGTAATATTTTTTTTTGTTCACCATAAATGGTATTGCAACTATGGCGCATTATTTAATCGACGACATTTTTCAGAGACACATTATGAGAGTTGCCGTGGAATTTATCTTTAAGAAGTCTAGCAAGTTATGATAAAAGAATATTTACCACATTCCGTGAAGTTAGAGAGTTTAAATTTAACTCTGTTTGCTTTTTTCTCATGGCCGCGGTAGCCGAGTGGTATAGGTATCGGACCGTGGCTTTCCTTGTCACGAGTTCGAGCCCACTACCACTAAAGACCCGCCGTGTAGGGCAGCGATGCACGTTAAATCTGTCGAGAGCTGAAACGTCCTCCCGTTGGTGTGGTGTGGTACTTAGGAGAGGGGGTGCCAGCTCAGGTGTCGTCCACGTCACTTGACCATGGTTCAAAATTACGTGGTCCGTCGCCAAAAGCCCTCGTGTAGCTGAACAGTGCGACGTTAATATTCAATCAATCAATTGCTTTTCCCTCACTCTATTGTTTCAGTTCTTAATCCTTTTATTAAAATAAGTGGCCGTGTTCCTGTATATATAAGTCAATATAAAATGTCGGCTTAAACATTTACAACTGATTATCGATTTCAAAGGTATTTTGTTCTGCACTGCTGGATTTATTGCAGTGCTTCTTAAACTTTCAGTACTTGTGACTCAATTTTCAATCAGAAGTTTCTGCGCACCCCTCCCCCGTCCTGCAATACCAAGGAATTGAACGCAATAAAAATGTACAATGACACTAAAGCTACATTACGACTTTAATTGTGAACCATACAAACTGTCGAGATAAGTCATGAATTCTGTATATGACATGCCCATGGTAGGCTCTAGTAATAATTAAACATTTTTAATGTATTGGTAAATTAATTATTCTAACACTGATACATTTATAAGTACATTATATCAGTGTAAATGTGTGTTTAATTTTTATTATGTAAGAATGCATTTTAATTTGTTACCTTTCAGTAAATTAATACGAATTTTAAATATTTTATTTTAAATTTTTAATAAGCTCGCGCCCCCCAAATAGGGCCTATGAGGCGCGCCTCACAGTTTGAGAAACGCTGATTTATTGGACTAATTCATATATCTTAAAATAAATTTAATGTTTTTTATGCATGCTATAAGTTACGAAACTTTTTTATCAATTATGTTAAGAATACCTCTTTTTCAGATAATACTAATCACAGGTACGCTTCTGACCTACTTTTTTAAATTGTAAAAATGTAGAAAACGGAAATATTGGTTATATCACTCTTTTGTTTGTGGCAACTTTTAGTTGGACTCATTTCGGGTAACGCTGCTAGGTAATAGTAAAAATCATTACTTTCATTGAAGCTCTCAGAAACTCTTTAGTGGTGGGAAAGGTTTGTGTGGTAAACCTCAGTTGCTGGAAGTGGTTATGGGTGAAAAAAGATTTGGAAAACTCTCTTATGTCAGTTGCGAGATAAAATCATCACACTAGTCCGAAGAAAACAATTTTTGGTTTAAAATATTTGAACAATATCAGACACGCGAAATTCTCTGGTGGAGATTATAAAAGATCAGGTGACAATTTTTTTTTCGACCATACAAATTTATTTAATTTTGCACAGCAAAAATATTTTATATGCTTCGGAGAGAAAAATTTTTTGTTTGTTTTTATTTTTTAATAGTTTATGTAGGTTAAACTTATTTATTATACCTCTTCGGTAACAGAAAACATATAACTACATTTGATTCCATATTAAATTAATTGTCCTTCATTAAAAAAAAATTGTGTATTTGATTTTGTGCTTTTAACCACACGATACAAGTGAAAACTTCTAATTCATTTTGTGCAACAAGGGAATCCAATTGTTCGAAAGAACTATGTTTTCATAACAACAGTTTCGCATACGGATGTTGAGTAACTCTCTTTTTCCTGCCCATTCATTGACGAATTTGTTAGTTTCATTCATTTTCTGTAAAAAGCAATGTTTATATAAATAATTATGATTTCTTACATATTTGTATATCAATACGTACTATTTAAATGCCAGCTTAATTATTTAAAAATATTCACATGGAAATTACTTATGTAAATTATATTTATATAACACATATGTGTATATGGTACTTACAAACTATCGCAACAATGCCAATGTTCAAGAAAACGTGCCAATATGTCGTAGTCGCTGCATTGCGTCCTTTCATATAATGTCGCTAATACCGTTGCGATAATACGGAAGTACAATTAGCAGAATTTATATAAAGTTGGAAACTATGTAAGGGTTAGAAAACTTAAGCCTATAGAGTCATTTACTTTTCTTAAAATATTTAAGCAAACAAAAGGAGAGGGCTCGTAAGTTTTTACAATTATCGCTCTTATTTTTTCGTAACCTCTTTGCAGTCATTATTAATACAAACAAAAATAATTTCGACTTTTTCGCCAGTTAACTTCATCAAAGTTTATTCATGTAACTTTTCTTTGGTACATCTTTGTGCTTAAATGCGATTTCTACTATATATATATATATATATATATATATATATATATATACATATATCATATTTCGTTAGTTCTTATCTTCAATCTTTTCTACAAAAGAGTCATTTATTTTTTCAATTCCTACTCTATTACCTCACACTCTCTATATATTTATTTATTTATCTTCGTGGAATTTTCAATCGTTAATAAAATACATTTTAAAGCGCTCAATTGAGCTGAAATTTTATATACATGATTATTTTGGATGATAATATAGTAATTATATTATAATGAATAAAAATCAATTGATTAAAACTAATTATTCAAATAATTTTAAATACAGCCACGCTGGCATCATTTTTGGCGACTTGGGTAAAACCGCTCATTTGAGCACAAATTTTCTATACACTATTGTTCGGGGTAAAAATAGGATCACTTAATTATAATTAATTAAAATTGATTGAATGGAACTATTTAATTAAAGAATTACAGATACAGCCACGTTGGCTTTTATTTTTAGCGACTTGGGTAAAAACTTTAAACGATTTTTTTTGTCACGTTTGAAAGAATTCAGTTGAACTGAAATTTTATAAACACTATTGTTTCGGATGACAATACGGTACTTTAATGATAATTAATAAAAATTAATTACCTCATTTTGTTGTGATTCTGTCATATGTATATATTTATATTAGTTGTAACTATTCAATAAAAAGTAGATAAAATAAAATTTATCTTAGTTGATTTAGGAGATTTAAATTTTTTTTATATTACTTGTGTTTATAGCTTGCAGTTTTCTCGTTCACTCACTTGGTTTGAGGGATTTTGAGCTTGTATGCCAGCAATATTTAAATAAAGAAAATAAGATTTCATGAGGAAAAGTTTGCGTGCAATTTATACTAAAAGAAAAAAATACGCGCCTACAAAGTTTACAATCGCAAACTAAAAGCGTGCTGCCGACCCAAGAACTGTTACTGGCTGGAGCCGAATGATCATAACGCAACCGAACCTGACGCTTCATTTATGTTCTCTCTTCAGCAAAACGAGCCCAAAGAAGTTATCACTTCAAAATTATGCAATAATATTAAACAAACCATGGACATTTTATTACATATAATTTGCGTTTTAATTTTATTTATTATTTTAATGCGGAATGACTTGCAAACGCATTAGTAAAAATTATCAAAAATGCATTTCATTTTCTCACTGTGCATCATATTACAAGTTGAAATTGTAAGGGCACGAGTGAGAACTTGAAATCCTCCTTGTCAACTGAGTATATATCAAAGTACAGACTTTTTTATTCTGCATGTATCTACGTTGCTCTTCATTAATTTTTATTGCCTAATTTAATTTTTTTTCCTTTTCATTTTACATTTAAATTCTTGCTAAACAGATTATTTTCATTTATTAGTAAATGTGTACGCCTTACCGAATGTCAATGGTAATAAATTCTCTACGAGCAGCGTTTGTGCCGACTCGTTGTGGTGAGTGATAGAAATGTTAAGCACCTACAGCCTAGAGATACTGATGCACGTTAAATTTGTGATACTCCCCGCTCGAGTGATCATCTCTTTGATTCTCTGCGTGAGCTAGAGGTGTAGGATTAACGGAAGAACTAGAAGCATACATTATCTTAATATGATTTTATTAAGATATCTAACTTAATACTTTAACAAATTAGATTATAATAATATATGTGAGAGAATCTCTATGGTGGCAAAACACACAATATATATATATATATAATACCGACTTAACATAACCCGAACCATTATCAATAACTGACTTGCCTAAACTCAATTCTAATACTATTACATATCCTAATGTTAAATAGTCAGTTCTACCTTGCTGTAGTCTGAGTAACGATCACAACAATTCTAGATGAAGCCCTGTAATTACTCGAGTGCAATGGTATGCACCTTGATTCAATGGATCTATATCACGTATAATTTCTACTAGTCGTCACGTAATGTTTTCCAAAACTTTTTCACGCTTGAACCACGGATTATGTTTACATTCCTCAAAGTGCCACACCGCTTACTCTAACATCTGTGTGATATTTAAAAGCTTCCTAATCTACATCTTTCTTGCATGCTTCACTTCTTGTATTTGGTTGGAATAGAGTTGCCATTAATTCTGGCTTCAAAGAACCCAAAGAACATGTTAAAGAAAAGACGCGTGAGCCCGTCACAAATTAGTCAATGATCAATGCTAGCGTAGAATTAAATATTAAAGAGTGAGGTGCCAATTCACATGTTGATATCGTTATATGATCATGATTCAAAATTCGGAGGAACGTCACCAATAGCCATCCCGTAACTTCTGAGTGTGAAGTTTATAGATCAACAAATTTATCAGTAACATAATGTCTTAAATTTTATTAAATAATTTTATTTTGTATATGTATATATAATATAATAAAATAGAATAAGAAATCAAGTGGAAAAGTTGTAAAACTTACAAAACCTAAGAAGAAAGACATAATACTACAGATCAGCTTCTCTACTTCCGTCAAAAGAATTAGAGATGGTCACAAAAGGAAACCTACTAATCACACTGTGGTGGTTTTTCTGGACATTTCCAAAGCTTTTGACAGAGTCTGGAATAATTTTCTTGTTATCTCTTGTTATAATATTCATTACAATGTTTGTAAGATTACAAGTAATGATTCAAAACTTCAATATTTTTCTTGGGACAAACAAAAGAAACAGTGCCAGATGTGAGTACTTGCATGCATCTCAAAAAACGTAATGCATTTACCTTAAATAAATGTGGGGGAAAAAATCAGTTATGAAAAATTGGAAATCGCTTATAAAAATATGGAAGCAATTTTGTTTTGAAGATACTAAAGATGTTATGAAAGTACTTCAAAAGGCGATGGATTTTCTTTCGACTTTTATGATGTATTTTACGACGGTTTCTTTAAACAACTTTGAACGATTTCTAAAAGGAATAGAAAATAAATAATACAAATGTATCCATTTTTTTTTATTTAAGAGCAAAAAAAGTAACACTATTCAACACATACTGAACAGTATTTTTTTGTAGGAACTAAATTTTTGCTTATGTTACTCAAATGAAATAAAATGTACAAAAAAAATATTGAATTTCAACAAGTTAATTATTTAATGCGATATATTTGGAAAATTATTATCAAGTATCAATCACATTTCACCACTATTTATCAACTCAACATGCAGTTAAAGCCGCGTTTCTCAAACTGTGAGGCGCGCCCCCTAGGGGGGCGTGATAAACCATTGAGAGGGTACGAGTATATCGAAACGTCAAAAATTAAACACTATTTAAAAATATTAATTAATTTAAAGAAAGCAAAACACAAAATACATTCTGACACGTAATAAAATACGTATTTACACCGATATAATACATTTATAAATATATCAGTACTGCACACTGCATTTGGTAATTAATTTAAAATTAACAAGATAAGAACAAATTTAACAATTAACAATGACCCCTTGAGCTTGTCAGATATAAAATTATATAAAAAAATGAAATACTCATTTTGATAATTTGTACGGCGTTAGTATATATATAATTAAATTCATATTGTAGACTTACGTCGAAGTACATTATTATTATTGAATTCAATACATTGTTATTGTTTGGATGGGCATGCGGAGAAAAGTTTAACTGAAAATTGGGTCGCAGGTATCGAAACTTTGAGAAGCTCTGAGTTTAAAGAAAAAAATTATGTTAAAATTCTCCCCTAATCTGTTTTTGATAAATTTCCCCTTTTTTAGAATGATAAATGTCAAATGACAATAATGTATTTCACAAATACGTTTTTAGTTGATAATTTTCTGATTGTATAAAAGAAACTGATGTAAAAGTTATCAATTTTAAAAGTTCAATATTTTTTTTAAATTTTTTTTTGTCATGGTAAACTACTTTTACTTCCACCTATCGGTATTTTATAGCAATGGGCTAAGTTGAACGATTTTTTATCTTAATATAATAAATATTATTCTGATGGTTACAAAGTATACTGCAAAAATGTCATCGTATGAGAGCAATACTAGTTTGGTGGGAAGTGAAGCTCTGCAGCCGGCTAAACTTCCCCACTTTCAGAGGCTAAAATATGCTCTATTCAAGCACATTAATGCCTGAACACCCATGCTAAACTCAGATAAGAAATATTACGTAATATCTATATGCTTGTAACGGGCTCATCGTGCTTTCAACTAAAAACTCATTTTGGGTTCTTTGGGGCCGAAAAGGCAAATTCTTTCCAACCAAATCCAGAAGCGAAGCGTGATTATGCAAATTAGGAACCTTTTAAATAGCAGAAGTTTAGATTAAGCAGTTTGGCCTTTGTGAAGTGATTATGCTAGTATGTGGTTAGGAGTGTTAAAGTTAAAAGTGAGAAGTCATTTGACATTTAATATTTCAGCTATTTGTGCCTGTACGTTCAAGTAAGAGTGGATACCATTCCACACGAGATAAACCATAACGTCATTGAGGATTCAAGTGACTTACTGCTTACCTAGGATTTAGAGGTAGGATCGTTCAAATTAATACCAGGAACTGTGTATATACTGAGATTAGGTGTAGGTGGTAAAGGTAAATATAGTGATTAAGGTCGTGCTTATTTGGTATTACGTATTGTGTGTTTCTTCACCTCAGATCCGCTAAGTTAAAATATAAATATTATCATTGTATAGAGTTTAAGTTAAAATCTTAATAAAGAGATATTAAGATTATGGCAACGCCTGGTTCTTCATTTACTCCCACACCTATAGGTCACGAGGAAAACGTAGGAGTAGGGCATTACCCACGAACTAATGCCTTACATGCTTACGTGACAAATTTATACTGTTTAATTAATTTATACTGTTTATAATTATGATCGTATTGTAGCTTTAGCACCCCCCCAAAAGTGCATTATTATTGCATTCAATACATTAGTATTTTAGGTGGGCGATAAAACTTATGATTGAAAATTGGGTAGCCAGTAGTTTAAGTTTGAGAATCTCTGTACTACAGCATTATTTGTGTATTATGCCTATCTCAGATTATCTAGTATCAAGCTTTAAATACTACGAATTGCTTAAGAAATATGAGAGAGGAAAACCAAGAAATGCATTTCTCAGGGGGGGGAATGTCATTTTGATTTCTGTAACAAACTTTTTGTTTCACGACACTGAATCTCAAATTTAAACTTCGTTTAAATATAAGAGATTGTGCATCAATCTTGTGATGTGGCAGTAAAAGATTCGGATACGTTTGGGGTTGTACGCAATGAATTCGAATAATATAAGTTATTTTTATGAAATACGTCATAAAATCCATTTATTCTAAATTAAGATTGTACAGAACTAAGAATTTGGAATTTTGAGGAATAGTTACATTTTTTTTTTTGCCGGGCTATTTTCAGACGAAACCACTGATTTTAATTACAGAGCACATGTTTTCATCATGATTACAATAAATAAAATATGAAAAAAGAAGTATGTTTTTGACTGAAAATGTATGATAATTCACTGTGGGTTTGAATACAAAGAAATATTGAAATAGAAATTCTGAGATTCAATCATAAGTGATATTCGTTCTGAATACTCAGAATTGTTTCCTTTGCAGAGAGAATTTAACATTCGAAGATGGTTTCAAACCAGCAATGGTGTACGAGCATGACATACATTTGTTTTCTTACAAACAAATATACACGAAATAAATATTGTTACAAATTTTGTGTAAATAGTGTAAATAATTTGTATTTGGATGTTTAATGCATTTATATTACTCTATGTTTTATTTATTTTATGTTAAAATTGTACTAATCACAAGCAATGCCACCCCTTACGGCGATTCAATGAGAACTTGGTGAAATCTTGGCATTAGTGCTAAGTTGGCATCATTTCTGGCGATCAAGTTTGCGGACAATTTGGACACTTTGGCGACCATGTTGGTGAGTTCGGAATCATCTGGAATCTTCTAGAACAGGGATGGCGAACCATTGGCACGCGTAACATTGCTGGCACGCGGCGCAATATTTTGGGTACGCCACCGATCATAACGGTTTGCATTTTAATTCAGAAACTATATTATTGCAAGTAACCCCAAACTTGAAAAACAATTGCAACTATAGAAATGTACATGAGAAACCAGACAAAGATATAGTTATTGAAGAATTAATTTCTATAATTGATTCTTCATTCAAGGAGTTTTCAGAGAGATTTTCTCAGTTCAAAGAATTGTAAGATACGCACTCTCAAGTTTATTATATACCCTGATGTGACATTATTTGATATAAACTGAACTTGCTCCACTTCGATTCGTTGGAAATTGAAAAATTTGAAATGCAACTTATTGATTTCTAGTCTAGTTCAATATGGATTCAAAAACTTATTGAAACCCGGAAAAAGTTGGAATTGATTGAAACAGAAAGATTAACAAGCAATATAAGTAAAAATGCCATTAACGAAATTTTGGTAACATGGAATTCGATTCCAGACACATATAACTGTTTTAAGAAGCTAGCTTGTACTATTTTACCATATTTTTATCTATCTATGCTTGTGAGTGATTATTTTCAGAGATGAATAGCATTAAATACTCACTAGAAACCGTTTGTCAGATGACTTCAATTCAACATGCATTCTGCTAAAAGAAACATTTTACAATCCTAATATAAGTTATTTGCCATATATATAATCTGTAACAACAGAAGTCACACTAATGTTACTTAAATTTAATTAAATTTAATGTAATTAACATTTATACAGTGCAAAATGTATATTTTCGTAGTAAATAAAGAATTTTAAGATGTGGGTATTTAGTTTTACTAGTTTCAAAATTACATTAAAATTAAAATTATTTGACGGCACGTCTATACCTCATTAAATATATTTTAAAGAAAAAATGGCACTTTTATCCAAAAAGGTTCGCCATCTGTGTTCTAGAAGGTAGTGGATCTCTCCACTTACATCACAAGCGTTTATATTTCTGGAAGTTTCTGTCTCGCCTATAAATAAAGATGCTCGCTGGTGCGATGATCAGTCTTGATTAAACCAGCGAGTAGTAAGGATTGTTTTGACTAGCGATTAGCTCGGCTCTGCGTGTGAATAATCTTTGCTTAAGTATATTTTTAAACACTGATTATTGTGTTTGATTGCTGTTGAAGGTGTGAAGACATTCATATATTTACCCTGGGAATATTGCTGCTGAATCCTGTATTTAAAGGATTGGATTTTTTATAATAAATTCGCATCGCTTTTAAAGAACTGCTTATTTTTTTGTGATTGTTTTTACATAAAATCCTAGAACCCAGATCTACGTAACAATATAGATTTAATCGTTGCAAAAAGCCGAATAATGGTTCAGCAAATAATATATTCATTTATTCTCTTTGTCATACTTAGATTTAAAAAAGACCATATTTGTGCAGCTTGTTTAAGAGAAAGTCAGGCTTCAGTTAAATGTTAAATATACTTCAGAAATCAGTAGCAGATTTAAAGCCAAACACACAATCATCGCAAAGAACTTATATTTCTGGAACTCTGCAATCTAACTATTTGAATGATAATGGGAATTTTGAGATTAGATAATATTTCACTACTCAAGAAATATATCTCTGATAATATAGTCATGAATTTAATTCAACTAAAAATAAATAATTAAGTATTAAAGAGGAATTGGATTTTCTTTTTACAAGCAGTTAACAGTCTAATTTCAAGAAATACGTATAAAAGAGAATATTGGTAAATGCGTTTTAAATGCACTGTTATTTCCTTATAACCCTGATGTAGTATTAAAAAATGTAAAGTTATTGTAATATAAAATGGCAAACAACAATGTATTGGTCATACGTATATTGTTGATAGATATTACGTTTCATTCTTCATGAGTGATTGGATGTAAAGCGTAAAATGAAAATGATGTTCATTTTAAACAAGAACATATACAAATATAATAGGTCAATTACTACTTAGGTCAATAAAGACAAATTTTATTTCAGTTACTTTTTGTTAATAGTTACAATTAGTATAAATATACGACAGAATCCCAATATTGTTGAAAAATAAATCTATTTTTCCCTTGCAATTTTCTTTTCTATATAAGGTGTTAGACAATTTTTTGTGTTTGTTACTATTTATTCATCATTTAATTTTAACTATTCTACTAAAATAGTATAGTAAAAAGGAATCACATTCTCAGAATTTTAGTCTATCACAGGTAGGATTCAAATCGATGACCTTTGTGTTAGAAGTCCAACGCACTGTCCAGTACGATACAGGAACACAACGAACGATTTCCCTTTCTGTAAATGATGTTGGGCAATTATATTTTTGTTTGTTACTATTTATTCATTTTTTAAATTAATGAATGAATTAATATTTGAAAGAACTGAATTAAGATCAAGTGTCATCCACCGTAAGTTTAAAAAATGTATTTGAACCTGTGTGTGTGAATGAATAAATATAAAGCATTTTATGAACGACTGAAAATCTGAGCAAAATAAATATATATATGTGTATATATAATCTGATTACAAGGACCATTTTTATAACAGTGATAATGCTCTTAAATTTAAACGTATAAAGAGAGGAATTAGGAAGAAGAGAACTCGGAAACTTTCAGAGGAAATAATTTCTAAAATTAATGATTTATGCAACAACTTTGAAAAGAGTCTTTTAACATTAAACAAGTTAAACATTTCATGTTTGGTTTAAATAAAAATGAAATAAGGTATACCAGAGATATCCTCAAAAAGAATGATATTCAAGACTGATATGCCTTACATATTATTAAGGATATTATTATTAATTTTCTCATTCATAAATTCAGTATTGAAAATATAGATTTAGTAAATAGTTCTGCTGAGTATTGTACAATACTATTCATGAATAAATTTTATACCAACATTAATTTTTCAAAAATATTTAATAAGTATGTGCACATTTCCTACGTATAAACAACGTTTGCATTAATAAAGATTTTAAATATAATGAAAAAATATGTAGCTCAATTTTTAATTACAATAATATTAAAGATTTGCAAAATATTAATAATATTTTTTGTAATAGTAAAGATTATTCTTATTTTAAAAACGATCATCACAAGCATGTGGTAACAGGTAATTTAAATATTGTTAAAGATAATACTCTTAGAGAAATAATCTCCAAAGGTACTAGTTTTAGATTAATGATCTCTAATAATAACAATGCTATCAAAAATCAAATTTCTAAAGATATTAGTAACTTCAATACGAAATTAGCAAAAAAAAAAAACAGTCTTCCTATTGTAACGTTTAATGAATTTAAATGCAAAGTGTTAAATGAATTACTGAACATTAACTATAAAACTGATAATGATATAACATTTTATATATTAAAATTCGTAGGTAAACAAACGTATTTATGTATATATCCCAATCTTTTGAAGAACCACAAGACGCAGAAACTAGCAGAAGGTATCAAAATTTTGGGAATGATCCGAGGAATCCGTTTTGATCATTTACATTCTGATATTCCAATTAGTTAAAAATATATTAATTACAAACCTTCATACGCATTTAAATGCATCGTGGTGCAATATGCAGATAATATTGGCAAAAAACTCTGTTTTTACAAAACAACGAAACTTTGCACATAAATAAATTTATTTAAAAATTAATATAATAAAATTATATATATATATATCTTTCAATTTAATTATTTTATATTTTTTTTAAATAAAAAATGAATCGAAATCTGTTCCTTTTTTGAATACGAATTATAAGTTGTTCCGCTTAAAAAAATATTTTACACTAAAAAAAGTTCATGCCTTTCTTTTTTTTTCCGCGTGTAGAACAATATTATACGTAATCTGTACAAAGATTGATAAAATTTCTTAAGAATTACGTTTAAAAAAACAATATCTTTCTTTCAATTTAATTATTTTACGATTTTTTTAAAATATTTTCCGAACTTCCTTTTTTTCAGAGGTTTTTAAAACACGATCTAATAATTTTGCAATTTTGAAAATTTCTGTTCCATACATAAACTATTCTTTTTTTAAAAAAAATGTACTTTTGGGTTTCCGGTGGCTGCAAAATTAAACGAAAAAATTGCCTAAAATGTTAATAATAATTAATTAACTATAATTACATTTTTTATTTTAAGTTCATACTTTTTGATTACAAAAGCAATCGTTTCAATAGCTATCTGTAAGTTTTTCTTTTATTAATTACTTATAGAAATTTGATTTTAATAAATATATATGTTTTTTTTAAATAATTATTTATATTATTTCATTACTAAAGGAATTCTTTGTTAATTAAAAAGTACATCATCTATTATTTATATGAAGTTTGAAAGCATTAACATAAAAATGAAGCCAGAAAAAAAATCTTTTACTTAAACGATTAACGAAATGGGATATTGAAAAAATATCTACCTTTATTTTAATGCTCAATTCAATGTTTTCCCCCGATTTAATAGACGGCGATTGTTAAATCGGCTGCGCTTTATGAAACGGCAGTTCCCAGGTTCTAAACTGAGGAGGCAGAAACTTTCAATTTCGCATTACGCTACTTTTTAAAGCTTTACTCTTAGCATCAGAATTGTTTTCTTTTTATTATTGCTTCACATTTATAATTTTTAAAATTCTAACGCAATATTTTTTTATAAGTCATACATCGAAATTTGAAGCTATATCTTATCTGTGAGAAGGAGGGGAAGATAGAACAATAATTTTACCCTAAAAAGAACCGTGTTTGGGCTATAGAGAGGGGAAAGAAACCGGTTTCAAATCAAAAATAAGTGGAATGGAGCAAATTTCGAAAAAGGGAAATTTTTTGACATAATTTTAGAAATCACTTACATTGTGCACGTACAAACACACACACATAAATGCTGGTGTCACGAGGAAAATAGAAATCCCGAGCAACGCTGGGCTAAGCGGTGGAGGGGGGAAGTCATTTTTAAAATGAGTCTTAGAAGCTCTGATTTTGTGAAAGAAAGGGAAAATTTATAACAGTAGAGATTGTCCGTGCAACGCTGGGCCATGCAGCTATTTCGAAAAAGGGAAATTTTTTGACACAATTTTAGAAATCACTCACATTGTGCACGTACAAACACACACAGGCACAGAAATGCTGGTGTCATGAGAAAAAGAGAAAGCGCGAGCAACGCCGGGCTAAGCGGTGGAGGGGGTGGGAAGTCATTTTGAAAATGAGTATAAGAAGTTCTGATTTTGTGAAAGAGAGGGAAAATTTATAAAGGTAGAGATAACTTGAGCAACGGCGGGCCATGCAGTTAGTACTATAATATTAAGCACCAAATTGCAGACCTACAAAAGAATTTTATTGTCGTTTTTGTTGATAAAGTACCGCGTAATTATGCAATTATTTGCAAGTGGCTTTACACTAATATGCTAAACAAACATTTTCATAATAATTCTTGTTTTAAAAATTCGTATTCAATCAAAAGAGAAATTTTTAATCGAAAATAAAAAATAGATTTACGTATTTTGGATATTAAATTCCTTCATATTTTCCTAACTCCTAAATTTCATAAAAATCCTGTTAAATTTAGAACTACTACGAATGGTTTTTAAATTTATATTACACATCCGGACAAGAAGTTAAAAAATTTTATTCAAAATACATTAGACAAAATTGATAATTCTATTATAGTTAAGAATAGTATGGACATTATTAAGTATATGCAAGGGGAAATAAAATATTTCTATCTATACCTATGGTTTTGAAGATTTATTTAAATCCATAGATATAGAAGACATGTTTCAGATTCTGAAAATAGCATATAGCAAATATTTTTTGAATAAGATAATAAACCATGATAAATACATTTTTATTATTCAATTAGTATTAAATGAAACTTATATTTTCCATAATAATGCTTATTATCAGCAATTTAAAGGCTTACCTCAAGGGGGAACAGCCAGTAACTGCTTAGCAAATATTTACTTACATTTTTATGAAAATGATAGTATTAGTTACGAATCTTGTTACTTTTTAAGATACATAGATGACTTAATTATATTTCGTAATATAGTATACTTTGTTCCTAGCTTTAATTGTTATCCCCAATATTTAAAATTATTAAAAACTAATACTAATAATGAGTCAGCTAACTTCTTGGACCTTCAATTAAACGTTAAGAATAATTTGCTAATTAGTAAGATTTTTGATAAAAGAGACTCATTTGATTTCAACATTATAAAAATGCCTTTTTGGGATAGTAACTTACACCTATCACAATTTAGAAATATTATCTTAATTTTTATAAAATGAAACAATGATTTAGTTACTGATAACGTATTAAAACATTGTAACATTATGAAAATTTGCGATAATTGTTTAGAATACCATTATTCAAGTAATTTTTTAAATATATTTCTATTTCATATTAAATATATTTTAACATAGTTCAATATTTTATTTAAATTTTTTTCTTTTAGTTCAATTTTAAAATAATTTTAAATATCTCATTTGCGTAGTTTAATTGCAAAATAGCTATTTAGAATATAATTATCTATGTAAATTTATTTTTAAATATATTTCTATTTTATATATCAACTACTCTTAACTTTGTTCATTAATTTATTTAAAATTTCTTATGTTTAGTTTATTTTAAGATATATTTGTACTTTGTTTAATAGCAAAATAATTATCTAGGGCGCACCACGGTTTTTTTCGTCTTGTTTTGATATTCCAATCTTAACACCATTTTGTGCAGGACCTTAGCGTTGAGAGTTGCTATTCCATTTTAAGGGTTTTTATTATTACATGTAAGTTTTTATCCTAGTTTTTCTGCAGAAAACTTTCTTAATATTCCTCTCCTTGAGAGATATATTAATGCTTTCTTTTTTTATAATTTAATTTTACTATTTTGTCAGGTTATCTTCCACGTGTTAGAAATAGGTTTAACTTTTCAACATGGCTCTATTTTTTTTCTATTGTGTCAAAAATTCTTGCTGCACGGGGAAGGTGGATCCATAAAGTTTGCTTAACCCTAAATTGTTGGCATAATTCAGCGATAGCTTTAGAAATCAGCATAGGTCTCCAGTTTAGTTCAAAGACTTTTTTTATATCTACATATGTTGTGTCTCATGAACTCAATTTTCTGTCTTCTTAGACATTGTAGGTTTGAAAACTTTTTCACTTTTATTTTATTATAATATATATATAGGGAGCGAGTGAACTAATAGTAGGAATTGAAAAAAGGAGTAATTCCTTCTAATCAAACATAGAAAAATTCGAATGCGTCATGATTATAAAGTCTAGAAACTTATCAAATTAAATGAATTCCCAATGTCCAATACTAAGAAAGTTTTATCAAAATTTGGAAACAAAAAATATTTTTCTAACTTTGATGTGAAATATTTAGAAATGCATATTAAAATTTTAAACGTTCGAACAGTTAGTTAACCATACAATATAAAACAGCATATTAATTAATGGTTTACAAATTATAGAGAAACCTGTTATAATTTTTTCATTGAACTCTGAAAAGTAAGATACTAGATCATACCTTATTTGATCGCTGATTTGGGAATAAAAGTTTCCTTTAGAGCCGTCTTTATACCTCCACACTTTTTTTAGAAATCTTTATACCTCTCCAGTGAAAACGATTTTCTGCTACATAAAGTGATCTCTTTTATGTGAGCGTCTTTTGAAGAAATAAAGCCCGAGTGGTAGCTACATTACAATAATGTAATTTCGAAGCAAAATAAAAAAGTCCGGAATACCCAAAAAATTTAGACAAAAAGTAAGTTCGAAGCCAACCATTTCATAAATCCCCTGTTAAAATACTTCCCTGTCATTTGGCGAAAGTAAAATTGGAAATGTACATAAATACAGACATTCTGTTTTACCTTTCCTTCGAAACACCAACTCTTTAAAACATTTAGAACTTTACAAATTTAAACCGCGTATGCAGTGAAGAAATTTTAAAGTTTTCAAAAAGTGTTCACACACACACAAAAGATCTTTTAGTGTAAGAAATCAAAGGGTTTCAGAAATCTTCTAAGGACAAAATACTTGTGAAAATTATAGGTTTCTTCCTGCAACATAAAGGCAAATAGCTAAATATAAATACCATTAGCAATTATAAATAGTAAGATGGCTTGGAAATGTATATTTAGTTTGAACGACTCATATCTCTTATGACGTATATTAGGCAATTTTTGTTAATTGTATTTTAGTAAAAAAATAGGTGAAAAGGAAAGATTTATTTGAAAATCAGCTGTGATAGTTTGAGAAAAAACTTTGTTTCTTGTATTTTAAGAGTTATTTTTTAGAAGATTGTATAATTTTTTTATCTTTCTTAAATATACTAAATATGCCATTTTACCGATGACTCACCGTATGATGCGTAAAAAATTCGTAAAAAAATTCAAAAAATTGCATTACAATTTTTTTTCATATAAAAAGCACTGAAAAAACTCGCTAAAATTATTCTAAAATAATTCTTTAGTTACAATCTTGTTAAAAGAGAGTTTTGAGAACTTCTATAAAGTTTTGTTGAAATTCCATTAACTATGAAAATTTAATAATTTGCATTTATTGTTATGTATATTCTTAAAATTAATCTTAGTATAGATTTGTTTTTACGTTTCGATTCATTAACGAGATAAAATATGTAATAAACCAAAATAAGAATTCTATGACTATTTTTTGAAAACTATTAGGTACAAAAAGACCTTTGAAAATATAGCTCTACTTTAAATGGGTGGAAATTCAATTCTAAAAAATTAAAATTAAAAAAAAAATAAATAAATAAGTCAATTCCTACTTAAGTCAACAAAGAAAAGTTTTATTTTAGTTACTTTTTTATTAAATAATTGCAATTAATACAAATATGAATATACATATAAGAAAATCACAATATTAACTGGCAAAAATTTATCCCATCCGATACAATGATACCCTAGGGTCTGGGTTCGAACCTATTAAGACATGGATGTTTGTAAATGTATAGTGCCTTCGTAGCATGTCAGTACTCTAAAAAGCCATCGTGCGGCAAGTCCTCTCGTGAGGTTGGTGGAAGAGGAAGAAAGGTGGGAGGCTCTTGACCACACCAGAGTATTCACAAACAAAATTGGGGTAGAACCTAGCAAAATCGTAATGTCATCTGCATGGTGCTCAAAGCTAAGACTAACAACAGACGTAAAAATCTAGCCCTTAGCCGCGATGAACTTCGCGTACTTTGGCCTGATGTTACTGTCAATTAGGTGGCATAAGCAACAACAACAAAAGTTTATCAACAAATTATTGATTTTCGCAAGAATCGAACTTTGCTTTATTCGCCTTCACGTGAAAAATACTAAATTCCTTGCATTTTAGCGATTGGGCAAGTGCCTGTCTGGTTTCAATTTTCATTAAAAACTACTAAAACTCTATTTATAAAAGTATTACAAACTTATTAAACTTAACTGATATTTAAAAGAAACTGTATTAACATCAAGAGCCATCCACTACAAGTTAACAAACTAATGTATTTGATTTGTAGTGGATGAATAAAAAGTATTTTATTAACGATTGAAAACTTGAACAAGATATATAAATATACACTAGCATAAGAAATTAAGATAATTTGCAGACTTAATCGATTATCTCTAGAGCTACTGGACTGATTTTAATGAAATTTGAACTGTGCATACATTTATGCAATGCAATACAAATAACTATGCATCAATTGGAATATACACGCATGATGGTGCGTAACACCGGTTGGAGTTTGAATACATGAAAATGAAAATGATGATTTCTTTGTATTTATTTTCAATCTGTTCCTGGAATTTTAGCTTCAATGCCTTATCTATAAACTGTCCGCAGTCAAATTTTACCAAGCATTTCCCATGACTCTTTTGTAAATTAGAAAATTTTGCTCTGACCCTTGCCATAAACAGAAAATTATCTGAATCCAGGTTAGCTCCACGATAAGTTCTAACATCCAAAAGATCTCACATATGTCTATAATCAACCAGAATATGGTCAATTTGATTGCATGTGCTTCAATCAGGAGGTTTCCAAGTAATTTTATGAATATTTTTATGTTGGAACATTGTACTTGGTACGACCATATTATGATCAGATGCGAAATCAATCAGTCGTTTTCCATTATCATTTGATAAATCATGTAGACTACGTTTTCCAGCAATTGGCCTAAATTCCTTCTCCATACGATTTTCTTCATTTGTATCCCCTAGTATAATTTTAGCATCGTTTTTTGAACATGATGCATAAAGTGCATGTAGTTCCTCATAAAATAGTTCTTTTTCCATACTATCTTTGTCTTCAGTTGGAGCGTGGATGTTAATAAAACTGTAATTAAAAAAGTTTCTTCTTATCCTTATTTTACATAGCTTAGGTGACTTTGTGACAAAATCAATTAAAAATGTTCTCAGACGTTTACTCAAAATGAAAGCAGTGCCGAATATGTGCTTGTTTTTGTCACAGCTATAAACAAAGTGTGATTTTTCTTTTCAACTCTATTCCCCCTTCTATCCATCTAATTTCCTGTATGGCTAGAATATCTATGTGATAATTGTCCATGTGCTTTATTAGCATTTGCAGTTCTTTATTTCTATACAAAGACTGAATATTCCAAAATCCTACTCTCAAGTCATTTAAACACTTTCCAAGTTGTTTCCTAGAAGTCAGTCCGGATAAATTTTCTTCTTAAGATTTCGTAACAAGAGTTTTTTACGGGATAGTATTGTTAGCCATATGCCCAACCCCGAACCTGGAGGACCGCTTTCATTTAGTCGGCTTCTGCGAGATGCATGGGCTACGTTGGGACTATTCTTTCACACCCGGTCACAACATGGGTAATTGAAATGAGAGCGTGAGTAACGTGATGTGCTCTTCTATGTCAAATAAATTGTTTATGCAAATATATGTCCTTCCTTTAGGTAAATATGATGCAATACCATCATTTAATATGTGTAATGTATAAAAACTACAAATTATATAAAAAATGAACACGGAGCATAAAAATTACACAACATAAACCAAAAAAATGCTTCGACAAATATTGGTTGTTAAAAGAAAGATGTTTTTACTGATATAAAACAAAAAAATTATGTAGCAGATAAAAAAAAACCTAAAAAGAAGAGAGCATAAGGTAATGAAAAATGGGGATTTGTTAGATTATAGGACAAAATATTCTGATGCAGAAGAAATTTTACGTTAAGATGAAATTTTCTCAAAATATTAATTTTTCATATTTAATGTACCTTTTCTTAAGAAATTTTTTTGAGAAACTTGTAATTTTTGTTTGACATTTTCATAAAATATGCTAATATATACTAAAATTAGCTTTTTGTAAAAAACTCAAAAATTTATTTCTTACAAAATTTCTTGTATGAAAAAAAGAGACAAAATTCTGTATGTCAAAAACAATATATTGTAAATTAATAGGAAAATGATCAAAACTAGCTCAAATCTCATTTCGGGATAATAAGAGAAATGTACTTTGTTTGTATATAAAATGTTTAACATATACCTATCATAGATTTTGAGAAAAGCTACACCGAATGTGGCCATTTTAAAATTGTTGCTGTAACTGCTGAACGAAACATTTTAAGATAGCCCTATACCCAGAAGTCATAAGAATTGAGGCCTGGCGATCTGGAAGAGCAGGCTGATGGAAAATTTTTACTGATTTTTTTCTTCTTTCACAAGATGTTCCAAGAGCATTTGCATCACTGACTTTGCAACGAGTGGAGAGGTGCTAGTTGTATTTCACAGCACCATCTATTGATAGACTGTAAATCTTTTCTTCAGTCACAACTAATATCCCATCTTCATGTATGTTCAGCTATAATTTAAAATAATTCTGACCATTTATTTTTTCCGTACAGCATTTTGAAAATGATACTTTAATTATAATCACCCTGTATATATATATATATATATATATATATATATATATATATGTATATATATATATATGTATATATGTATATATGTATATATATATGTATATATATGTATATATGTATATATATATGTATATATATGTATATATATGTATATATGTATATATATATGTATATATATGTATATATGTATATATATATGTATATATGTATATATATATATGTATATATGTATATATATGTATATATATATATATATATATATATATATATATATATGTATATATATGTATATATGTATATATATGTATATATGTATATATATATGTATATATATATATATATATATATATATATATATATATATATATGGCATGCAGCCAAAAGCAAGGCAGTCTTCGCGCGCAGGCGCAGCTAAAACACGAACTGAAACTTTTGAACTAGTGGAAGAGAAACAAAAACTCTTGGACATTAGAATTGGAGAAAGAGAGAACGCGAGAGGTGTGCGCGAACAGGCGTTACCTTCTGCATATCATTGTCAAACTTATCTACCTTTTTAATTAATTTTTGTTTAATGTTAAATAAACCATAAGAAAGACAAAAGTCTTGGACCCCTTGTTGTCTCCCACAAATTATGGGGGCTCGGCCGGGATTGATAAAATTTCGAATTTGAACCAAAGTCTGGACAATGAACAAAAGCGTCCGCGAAGGAGACGCTCCGCCATTTTTTGAAAACTTCGTTCAACCTGTGTAGAGGTTTGAACTCAGCATGAATACTCCGCCTGTGTAGAGGCCGGGATTGAAAAAAGATTTCGATTTTGATCAAAGTTTGAAACGTGAACAAAAGCCGTCCGTGGAGGAGACGCGCCGCCATTTTTCGAAAACTTCGTTCAACCTGTGTAGAGGTTTCAACTCAGCATAAATATTCCGCCTGTGTAGAGGTTGGAACCCATCGTCGAAAATTCCGCCTGTGTAGAGGCTGGAACTACAATTTCACAAACACCTGCGAAGAGGTGTCAATTCGAACAATTTCAACTATATTACCTGCGAAGAGGTGAAATCACAGTGGAATCGAAGCTTTCTTCAATTATTGGATACATCGTACGTGCGAGCAACAAGGGAGCCAGAAAAAAAAGGTAGGATCTTTCCATATTTTTCTAAAATGTATAAAAACGCTCTTAAAGAGGATTTCATAAGAGTTGTTGAGAATCTAGACGGTACTGTGGAGAGTACGGACACCATAGTTAAACTAAAGACTAAAATTGAGAACAGTAGTACATTTGAAAGTGATCCAGATTTCGTTAAAACTTTAATTAAAAACTGTATAGATGAGAGGGTATCGCGAAACGAAAGAGAGGTAACTTTAGAAAAACAGAAAATTGAACTCGCGAAACTTCAGTTAGAAGAAACAGTTCGAAACTTTAAATAAGGAAACCGCAACTCATATTGGCATTCGAGAAGCAGAAGATTGGTTCAGGCCTATTGATTTAGCTAAAGAGTGCGATATTTATATTTCATCTAGAAGCGGATCACATAAAGAAATTCCTATTACTTATGGATATACCCAAGACCCCTTTAAAAATAGATCACAAAACTTCAAACCAAAGATTAAAGAGAACTATCCCCAATATCTTGAAAGAGAAAATAAAAATTGCTTTATATGCGGTGATTCATCTCATTACGCAAGAGACTGTGAGAAGCGTTTTAAACCTAAAGAATCTAACGACCACATCCATAATAGAATAAACGTGAATACTTTGAAAATCGAGAGCGAAAAACAAAATAGCGATGAATTTACACAACTACAATACGTAAACATTTTTGTAGAAAATCAGCCCGTAACAGCCTTGATCGATTCAGGTTGCCAGATCCCAGTTTTAAAATCCTCACTAATTAGAGTGCAAACACCTTCCGAAGAAATAATAACATTAAGTTCATGTTTTGGCGAACAGCGAATGGTAGAAGTTAAACCGATAAATCTTTCTCTTAATCAACACTCTCCCAGCTTAAGTGTTCGAACGGCGATATCACCGACCTTGACCGAAGAAATTATTATACATCCTAATGTATATTCTAAAATAAAAAAACTAGGCCACGCAAAGAGCGATGTTTTATTGAATGAAAGTGAATCCTCTTTAGGTGCTCATGCTTGTGTTCATTTTAATTCAAATGTTTCTGTTTCAAATGTGATAGAAAACTCTAATTATGATTTGTCACATGTTAAAAACTTTAATACTAGAAGTGATTCGAGTTCTTTAATTAAGGATTATAAATGTAATAAAATTAAGAGTACTAAGTTAAAATTGAGTATTGTAAGAGAAAAATGTTCTGATATAGTATTGTGTAAGAAAGCCAATGGTGCCATGAAAACGAGTTCCGTGGAATTTATCTCCCGATCTCCTACCCCTTCACCTATGAATAGTAATTATCGACGGTTTGTGTTGCTCCGAAGGATCTTCCAGCCCTGGCAGTGGAAACGAAGGAAAAAGAGAAATCGTTTTGAACAGACGTCCAGAACTCTACAGAGGAAAATATCGATGCGTTCTACCAAAGATCAACTTGTTAAAAAAGACGTTCTTATGCCTGTGAAAAACAATGTTTTCCTGTGGAACCTTCCGGATGTCGAAGAGATGCCTTCACATGATGGAGAAACTGTTCAGTTCAGCAGAATTATGATATTTTAAACCTTTGTGTATTTGTCGTATAGTCCTTGTCTGTTCCGTCTTTTTTTGTATGTTTCAGATTCTCCTCTGGTATCCATGGAAAGGAAAAAAGGAATACGTACCGCTGCGGACAGCGTACAGTCAGGATAGCCGTTATGGCATGCAGCCAAAAGCAAGGCAGTCTTCGCGCGCAGGCGCAGCTAAAACACGAACTGAAACTTTTGAACTAGTGGAAGAGAAACAAAAACTCTTGGACATTAGAATTGGAGAAAGAGAGAACGCGAGAGGTGCGCGAGCAGGCGTTACCTTCTGCATATCATTGTCAAACTTATCTACCTTTTTAATTAATTTTTGTTTAATGTTAAATAAACCATAAGAAAGACAAAAGTCTTGGACCCCTTGTTGTCTCCACATATATATATATATATATATATATATATATATATATATATATATATATATATATATATATATATATATATATATATATATATATATATATATATATATATATATATATATATATATATATATATATATATATATATATATATATACATAATTTAATGCGAATGTGTGAAAGCAAAAACAAAAATCATTATAAGCGTTTCAAATTGTTAAATTAAGCGAACCTTCTCATTATCATTTGCTTCAACTCTACAGAATAAGATATTTTCCCTAAATCATTCCCAATTTGATCATTGATTTAGGATACAAGTTCTCCTTTGAGCTTTTTATACCTCCCCAACGAGAATGATTTTCTGCTACTTAAACTTCTGTCGCACTTATGTCAGCCTCCTTTGAAAAAATAAACCTCGAGTGGAAGCAACACTACTGGAATTCAACTTTCAAGGAAAATGAAAAGTTCTGAATACTTGAAAAATTTCAAGAAAAAGTAATATCGATGCAACCGTTTCCCAAATCCCTTATTATATTACTTCCGTTCCATTTGGCGCCAGTAAAATTGGAAAAGTACATGAAATCAAGCATTCATTTTTATATTTTACTTCAAAATATCCATTCCCAAAATCATTTACAGCTTTACTAATGCATACCATGACTAGGCGAAGGCGTTCAAAAGGTTTCAAGGTAATTTCGGATGAACTTCTAGTGTAAAGAAATAAAATGTCATTCAGAGTTCTTTTATAAACAGGAGATGTGTCAAATCTAAGAATCATTTCTTACTATATACGTACAAAACCTAGATATTAATGTACAAGTAAATAGAGACTGTGACATAATTTCAAAATTTTGATCAAAAGATTTGTATTTTATGTATTTATTTTATTTTATTTATTTTAGTTATAACATTATTTTATAATAGAGGGGAGATTTCTTTATTCTTCAATATGTTAATTGAAACCTAAATTAGAGTATTTTTTTGCCGATGATCCTTTATATGATCAATAAATTATTTAATTAACACTCTGACTGGATGACCCGCTAATTGAATTTCACTTCGAAAGTGATCTCATTTTTTTAAGCTAGCTACTCTAAAAATGCTCCGATAAATTTCGCGAACTGCTTCAAAAACGAATGGCTGTTTAGTGCTTTCCCCTGTTAACGCCGCAGGAGGTCCCGATTGGTTTTGCAGGGGAAGGTTTTATGGCTTTTCGGTCTCTGTGTTCTTCGAAACGGGAGGTTTCTCATTCACAGCTGTGGCCTAGGGCGAGGATTGTGAAATGGACATTTTCTACACTTCACGGCCAACAGAGAGTTCACCCAATTTATTGCAAATATATATTTCATATATTTGGAAAACTTGCTCAATTTCTGATCTAAAAACCAATTAGGTTTTAAGAAATTTTAATTTTCTGAGTTTTGATTTTAAATTCGGTTTCATTTTAAAGCATTTTTGCATTCCTAGATTGAATTAATTAAAAATATTTTTTAACACAATCCAATATTTCGTGTGAAACGGCAATTAACTACAATTTTAGTTTCTAAAATCATTTCTGTTTGCTCATGTTTTTAAGTTTTTGAGTTTTCTCACATTTACTTAATTATAAGATTGATTTAAAGACCAATATATTTTTGACACATAGTTTATATAATTTATAAAAGCTCTTTACTTTGTTTTCATTTTTTTTTCCTTTTGAAAAATGTCATGATCAAAATGTACGCAGGCTACTGTGATAAATAATACTTGAAAGGGATGGAATATGACTGAAAATGGTAAATCTAAAATTCAGCTTTTTCAGGTAATATTACAATTAGACTACAGAATACAAATGTTGCAGAATGAACTAAATATTTCCCTGATGTACCACAAACTACATTATAATAAATCTATTGTAGTTCTACATTGCAGTATTTGAAAGTCATGCTACAAAAACTTAAACTTGCTTAACTACCACGATGGGGAACTGAGAAAAAAAATAGATATTGTTTACAAACTTGGTGATTTCTGGATTACGTTTGTATAACTACTAATTTCTATATAAATATTTTGCATTTAAAACTCTTGTGAATATATAAGGTTCTGATAAAAGTGAATAATTGATCAAATTAACAGTTGTTATCAATGTTATATATATATATATATATATATATATATATATATATATATATATATATATGTCTTAGAATATTTTGAATTAAAAAAGATATTTCAGTCATATTTATTTCAAGTAGAATTTTCATGTAGAGCATAAGTTGGATAGTAACAGATTGAAAAATTAAAGCTTTACAATCAATGGCATTTTTTTTATGCCTTTACAAATTTTAAATATGTTTTTCTCAGATTTTTAATTTTGAAGATGAGAGTGTTTTCTAATCCCTAAGGCGTTTTTCCTGTTCAAGATAGAGTCTTGAAATATCTTGTAAATGTTCCCTTACATATGTTCTATAAAAGTTCATATGGATTTAGGTTTGAGAGCTCTAGTTATTTTTAAAAATATCTTAATGTTAATATTTAAAAAAAGTTGGGTTTTTTCCAGGTTTAGCCATAAAAATAATTATTAAAATTCAACAAAGAGATATATTTTAAATTTTATACTTTTTGTTTCCAATAATCTAAGAAATATTAATCACTTACAATAATTAAATATTTTTAATAATTTAACATTTTAGAAAAGTTTTAAAAATTTCAAAACTGTTCAATGCTTTAAAATTGTGAAATAATGGCTTGTCAAACTAACCTATTATTTTCAGAATCAATATAATAGTACAATTTGAATATAAAACAAAAAATTAATTTTACTGTGACAAACTGTTTACGACTTCTACTCATATTGTAAAAAGAATGAAAGATAAATATATAACATAGTGGCAGTCAAAAACACATTCATAATATGTTAAAATCCTGTCCCGATACAAATTTCAATGCATTTTCCAAACTGTAGCTAAAAACAATTATATGTGTATTAGGACAGAAATTATTTATATTTAGATATATTTTTCCTTATTAAGTACATAATGAATAATGGCAAGATAATTTGTAAAATCCTGAAAGATTTTAATGAAGAAAAAAAGCCAGACATAATTTTAGATAGTTAGAAATTTAATTATATAATACACAAATATGCTTGTTTTAAAAGAAATAAGTTGGCTAAGAAAATGAAATTTACTAAAAATTTCCTGAATAAAGTAAATCAGATTTCATCCTCAAATACATATAATTGTAAGAAAAGCTTTTATTCAATTTACAATTAGTTACAAAAAACCTTTAATAAAAAATAATTTTAACTGGTATAAATTGCAAAAAATATCAAAGAAGTATGAGAAAGACACATACATGTCGTTTACAGAAATGTCACAGTGTGATATTTTTCGAAACACGGCACTGCACACACAGTCCAACATTACAGTCTTTACATTGAAAACGAGTTTTTGATGTTTAACGACTAAATCGTAAATATAAGAAACAACAGTCAAATATCTCGAGTGCAGACGGCGCTCGCTGATATTTGAGTGAGAAAATTAAAGCAGCATAAAATGCAACCTCGTTTGAATTATATCTAATGTGCATATTTGGAACTGTTTAGCGTACAAGAATTAACTCAAGTGCACACGTCAAGGGTATATATTGCATTCTAAGTCAACACGGTGGCTACTGACGAGCGACTACGTAATTTTGAACCGTGGTTAAGTGACGAGGACGAAACCTGAGCTGATAACTCCCCTTCCAAACTTCCACATCACACCAACGGGAGGATTTTTGACCTAGACGTATTTAACGTGCATCAGCTCCTCTTCAACGCTAAACTTTTGTGGTACCAGGGCTCGAACACTGGACACGAGTTCATAACCATGACCATCAGGCTACCGTGGCCGCAAAAGAAAATAGGAAGTTTAAAAGAAATGTAATGGAGAAGTATATTTGAAGAAATAACTTCAAAACTTAACGAAAAACCAAAATATCAAAATTTATTTTAGGAATAATAGTGAATATAACTTCGTACACCTAAAACCACTTTACGCAGTGTATTTTGAAAGTGAACGTTTCCTTTTTTAGAGAAACACTATAATTATGTCAAATTCCTTTCATTTTGCTCTAAGGGGGATCCCCGAAACAACGTAATTTATTTGAAACACAAAATTACTTATGGTTGAATCTATTACAATTCCCTACAAAATGAATGAAAACCCTTTTTTGTCATATAAATTGTGTTTGAATAGGAGATGGTTAGTTAATAAGAACATTTAAAACGTGTCGGCAATCTATGGACCTGTGCACGTGGTACAATTCTTAGTGGCACTCAGCACTACTCTACAAATTTGTCAATTCTTGAATGGATGGAAGTTGATAATAGACCTTATTTGACAAACATCTTCTGAGTTATGGACATTTATGGAACCACAAAACAATCTGAAAGATAATTCTAAGGATAAATTTACAGCTATTTTGTAAATAATTGAGTGTTATTGCTAGGGGATTTAATTGTTGAAAAAAGAAAATTGCATGTACTCTGCTTTCCACTTATGTGATTCGGCATATCAAAAAGTAAAAAATCTTTCCTAATATGAAAAATATTTCGACTCCGCAAAGAAATTGTTTAACAACTGAATGCTCAGAATCGTGTCATGCATCATACCCCTGGTTTTGCGATATGAAAGAAGAGTCGTAAAAGAGTTAATTCGCGTTACAATTTTTATTTAACTATAATGAAGGGAATCATTTATATTTCACTTTGTCTATTTCTTATTTAAGTAAATATGTTGGAAACATACATTTTTAATTTTTTTTTATCTTTGTTGAAGAAATAGTAACATTTTATATTGTTTATTTTTATGTTAATAAATGTATTTTATTGATCCATAATTAATATAAAACAAAACTGTAAATCTAAATTATTTACCTCTATTCTTTAAATCTGCAAATATTACCGTAAGAATCGAAGGATTTCAAAAATTTCCTACTATGTGGCACGCTGAATGATACTGACAGATTGGTTTGACACGTCTTAGCTACAAAGTTGCCGCCCCTGATTTAAAATGTTGGGTAAGATAACCATTATATTTTTAAAATTTTATAAATATACAAAAGGAGAGTATTTTGTCAATACATGTTTTAAAAGAAGTTTACGAGAACGAAATATAAAATTGCGTTAAAATTATTGGTACTCTATCAACCGTACTTTTATATATATATATATAAGAAGTATGTCGATAGAGTACCGCAGTTACTGCCAACTCGTGACAATGAATTGGAAATTAAGTTCACAATTCATTGTTATTAAAATATATAAAATTTTACATGACTTATTTTTGTATTTGTTATTTTTATATTCCTTACTGAGAGAGAGAGAGAGAGAAAGCAACAAATGGGAGTTCATTACCTGCCAAAACTGCAGAGGCCTGGTTGTTTACTCCACAAGCTCCTACCTTATGCTTATTCTGCCCTACTAAGTAAAAATGCCGTTTTCTGCTCGTCAAGATCATGGAATTGCAGATCTTGTTTTCCATATATTTTAAATATTAGTTTTCTAACTTCTACATCAGCCTTTTAATAGTCTACACTCCTGCAAAGAAGTCTGAATTCAAAACTATAAAAACTTATTATTCCCAACAATGTCATTTATACCTTTATTTTTTATAATCTATGAATGCGTTAAACTATTAATTTGTTATCGCGACTATATTTAATATTAAATGCGAAAAAAAACGAATAAGTTTCAGACTGAACCTTAAATTGAATTTTTCAAAAATTGTCATCGATATTCTCATAACTTTTACATATTGTCATTTTAGCATATCACACATCTATCTTCTATGCAAAAATCTATTATAAGTTCATCAAATGTTTCAGCATATTTTTACTCATAACATGCAGTTTTCAACCACATTGTGAGGCCGCGGTAGCCTAATGGTCAAAGTAACGGACTCGTAGCTGACGTGTCATGAGTTCGACCCCAGCACCACTGAAAATCCGCCGTGTAAGGGAGCGATGCTCAAGCGTCATCCTCGTCACTTGACCATGGTTTAAAATTACGAGGTCCGTCGCCAAGTGAGTGAATATTAACGTCGCACTGTTCAGCTACACGAGGGCTTTTAGTGATGGACCTCGAAATTTTGAAAAATGGTCAAATGACGAGGGCTACACCTGAGCTGGCACCCCTCTCTCCTAACTACCACACCACACCAACGAGAGGACATTTCAGCTCTCGATAGATTTAACGTGCATCGCTGCCCTACACGGCGGGTCTTTTGTGGCACTGGGCTCGAACTCGAGACATGCCAACCATGATTCGATACCTTGACCACCTGATACCCCGGTCACAGGTCCGTCGCCAAAAGCCCTCAAGTAGTTGAGTAGAGAAGAGAGAGAGTTCGACTTTAATATCCCCTCACTTAATTAAATTATATGAAATTTAAGGAATACTTGAAAAAATATTAGAAGTCGAATATATATATATATATATTAAAAAATTAATCTAATGATAATTTTAAATATCCAAAGAATTATTAGTATTTATGGTAAATATATATTTTTCACCTGAGTATGTGAGACACGCATACATATCTTTTTCGAAATTCAATGCAGAATTTTAGTGGAGCTAATACAAAATCCCCTAGTTTTTGAATGGTTAAGATTATAAAAGGTCCAAATTTTAATAACCTTTTCTTCAGTCAGCCACTAATGGAACATGAATGATGAGGGATTATGCATAAATATATATTTTTTTAACTTCAATTTAAAAAGGATCTTTATATTTATTTATATGCGCAAATGTTAACTCTAAATTTGTCCAGATGCTTTTAAATACTCTTTATTTGAAGATTCAAGTTAAAAAATATAAACTTGAAATTAAAATTCTCTTTGAATGAAATTAATGTTCAGACATTCAAAATTCAAATATAATTTGTTATCTGAACAATACAAAACAAGGGATTCTATGTAAGATGCCCTGAATATCTGGCTTTTAAAATTATGAAAAACTAAAAGATTTAAATAGGTTTTTTTTTAACAATACATATAAAGTTTTTGCAAATAATGTAATACAGAAGCTTAAAAATTATTCATGTTTAGAAGTGTCCGAAATTTTAAAAGATTTTAAATTTTGAACCTTGTTTTTTTATTTTTTGACACATAACAAAATAATCATTTTTAAAAAAAAATCCCTGAAAGTATTGATTAAAATAAAAAAAAAATGAAACAGTAAATTATCCTCAATGTTTTAATATATAATTTGAATTTAAATACTACAGATATTTTTTTAAAAACTTAGACGTACATTATAAAAACTTAATTCCATTTGAGGATTTTAAGGTGAATTAAAAAATTGAGAATTCTCAACTGGTTGACTTGCAATTTATTTCCGTACACTTTAGGGTTTAAAGAAATTCTTTCCAGATTTTACGATTCCTAAGAAACCGGTCTCCCGTGACCATAAAATTTCCCCTCAATGCCCATTGTGTCTCCCCGACAGTCTCTAATTATCTTTCAAGATCGTAAACCTTTAAAGGGGGGAAAGAATTCGGAAAAATACCACCTTACCGGTTTTGAACACATTACTTGAAGGGGAAAAAATCTGTTTGGTTCATTTTTGGTGAGTCCCCGACCTTAGGAAAAATTCAGTGTGGTCCGTTTTCGAAGCCTCTCTAGTAGGGTGGGAAAAGCCGTGCTGTTCAGTTGGAGGGTTAAAAAACAGCTGTAAATATATATATATATATATATATATATATATATATATATATATATATATATATATATATAATTTTAGAATAATAAATAAAATTTTTACTTATTTTTTTTAATAAATAGAGGATAATGTTTTCTAAAATAATTCCTGTTTTATTAGTATCATTCTAAAAAAGGTTTAATAGAACCCAAAACAAATTTAACACTATTAACTTCAATAAGCTTATAATTTGATATTTTATTTTTACACTTATACTCTATATATATAAGTAAGAAAATTTATAAAAACTCAATTTAATGAGAGAGACTCAAATTAAATTTTTTATATGGCTATCAATTCACAGTTTAACGGTACTGTTATATTTTTAGTGGTTTTGATATTATTAAAAGAGAAAACACTATGTCTCGAGAAAAGTGCAAAAGTTACATCTTAATGAGCTAAGTAAAATTTTTTATGTTCGATTTTTAAACATCCTGCAGCCGTTTTTTCACTCTGTCCATACCTTCAGAAAGATTAAAAGGAGAAGCTCTTATGAAATTTAAGTTAAGTTTATTTTAAATAACGAAATGTGATAAGCGTAAAAATAACGTCTGTTGTAAGAAAATTGTTTTAACAAGTTAACTTTGATAAAAAAATGCTAAATTATTTTAGTTCATAGATAAACATCATTAAAACTGGAAACAATTCTAGCCAACTAAGATGCCTTCACCGTTTTTCTTTCTTTTTTTAACTGTGTAGTTTAAAATTGAGAAAAAATAATTCGAACATATTAATACCAGGTATTTATAATTTACGTTACACTCTTCAGAGGCCTGTAGAATCCCTTCGGCTTATCGGATTTGATGAAACTTGGAATATATGCTATATGGAACATGGGGTAAAGGGTTCTGCAATAAAAAAATAGTTCAAATTTTGATCACCAGGAGGAAATGTGGTGCCTAAATGATATGATAGAACTGTTAAAATTAAATCAATTACACAATATGCTAAATATGTGCTCCATTGACATCAATAACGTGTTGAAAGCGCATTGTAGCGTTTCCAATGGTAACGAGAAGCAACTCACGTGGGATTTCAGCCCCATGGCGTATAATGCTAGCTTTCAAATCAGGTAAAGTCCTAATTCCTCCGTTATAAACATGATCTTTTATAAGTACACACAAGCAGAAATCACAGGGATTTAAATAGGGTGTACGAAAAGGCCATGTATCCAAAAAATGTCTAGATATTACACGATTATCGCCACACTTAGCACTAAGCAGTGCTTTGACTTGGCGCTCAATGGGAGGAATTCCTTCATCTTGCATAAAGATAGTGATTTGCAAACATTGTCGTTCCTGTAAAGCAGGAATGACCTGTTGTTGAAGAAGTTCACTGTACGATGGACTCGTGACAGAGCATCTTTTTATGGCCTTGAGGAGTGAGCGTTTCAAAGAAAAAGGTCAAAAGGTAAACTTAGCAGGAACTCCACACCAGGCAGTCAGGTAATCAGAATGCAGTGGTTGTTGCTGCAGGACATTTGGAAGTGAAGTACACCATATACAGCACTTTTGTGTATTCACAGCACCATTTAAATAAATGTGTCTCATCTGACCATAGGATTTTCCAAGGATACGCATCATCAACTTCCATTCTCGCCAAAAATCGGCAAGCAAATTCAAGACGTGTTTTTCTGATTTTGATGCTTCAGTGTTTGCATCACGTGGATCGTATACTAATAACATTTCAAAATGTATCGCAGGATTTTTTTTTACTGTCGACCACGGACGCTCCAACTCGCGGGACACTGATCGACCACTTCCTAAGGAATAGATGGAACTGGAGGCTCCATGACTAGAGACTCTATGCCTTCCTGACTATGCTCTTTCAACCATAGTAGTAGTGAATTTTCCCACGGTTTCAGTCCCAACCGTTTCCGTACTCTTACGGGCAGCACACCCGAATTTCCAGTTTCTTCCAATTTCATAATCATCTTCCTCAAACCAATCCTCAATATGTAGCATTTTCACAGATCCTTTAAACGGCGATATTCACGTAGAGCAGCTAAGCGGTTACTACTGCTCTGATAAAACAGTTTTACCAGAAAAGCTCGATATTTTTTTGTAAGATCCTGACTAATAATGAAAACCCCACTCTGAATGATTCTCTGGCTATGACTTCAAGTTTATATAGAGGTGTTACGGATTTGCATAAGGAATATTCGATAAAAGCCACCTAATGCTTAAAATTTGTACCCATTGTTTTTTCACAGAACCCTTCTTCCCATGGTCCGTATGGTATGTATACCGAGTATCATCGAAATCTGATAGAAAAAACAGGTTCTACAGGTCTCTCTGAATAGTGCAACTTTAATTATAACCACCTGGTATAAAATCCATATTAGCTATAAATAATATTACAAGTTAACTTTTAGGAGTGCTTAAAAATTTTATCCCAAATTCTAAGGAAAAAGTTTAATACTTTAGCAATAAAACATGTTTATCAAACCTTTTTAGCTAATAAATTTAAAGTGCTTTAATGTATTTTTTTGTTGTTTTCTTTAAGATATTACTGTTATTATTAGAGAACGACATCATCCCAATAGAACTAAAAAACCTCATAAAGAGTCAGCCAATATACTGCTAAAGTTTTATAATAAATATTACGAGTATTTTTATATGTGTAGTGCTCATTGCAGAATGCGTACATTATTATAAAGGGTGTTTTTTAGAGGTATAAAACTTTAAATTGCAATAAAACAACGATGTATTATTCGATTGACATGATTTTTTTTTATTCGAAAGATAATTTTGTGGCATTACATTTTAAATATGATTTCTGGCATAGGACTGCCACGGCTTGCTCGGATGTAGTCCAATCTGGACGTCCAATTTTCGATGACTTTTTCCAACATTTGTGGCCGTATATCGGCAGTAACACGGCGAATGTTGTCTTCCAAATGGTCAAGCGTTTGTGGCTTATCCGCATAGACCAATAACTTTACAAAGCCCCACAGAAAATAGTCCAGCGGTGTTAAATCACAAGATCTTGGAGGCCAATTCACAGGTCCAAAACGTGAAATTAGGCGGTCACCAAATGTGTCTTTCAATAAATTGATTGTGGCACGAGCTGAGTGACATGTTGCGCCGTCTTGTTGGAACCACAGCTCCTGGACATCATGATTGTTCAATCCAGGAATGAAAAAGTTAGTAATCATGGCTCTATACCGATCACCATTGACTGTAACGTTGTGGCCTTCATCGTTTTTGAAGAAGAACGGACCAATGATTCCACCAGCCCATAAAGCGCACCAAACAGTCAGTTTTTCTGGATGTAACGGTGTTTCGACATACACTTGTGGATTAGCTTCACTCCAAATGCGGCAGTTTTGTTTGTTGACGTAGCCATTCAATCAGAAGTGCGCTTCATCGCTAAACAAAATTCGCTTATGAAAATCGGGAACAACGGCAATCTCGTTTTGGGCCCATTCGAAGAATCTACGCCTTGCTTGATGATCGTTTTGATGAATTGCCAAACCAAACTGAGAATAAATCACTTGACAGCTGTTAAATCGGCCGCCATCTTGGAAAGTAATGCCAACTAAAACTTCTATACCTGGAAAAAAAAACTCTTTAGTTACAAGAAAAGTATCTTTATTATACGAGAAAAAGGGGGGATCTATTTATGGAAATGATCACATAAAACTGTAACAGCTAAGAAAAATCAGCGATTCAATGAAATTTCTTATTTATTCATGTATATATATACACTCATGTCCCTAAATTAAGAATAATTCAGAATTACACAGAAATTGAACTCTTAAATAAAAATTTCACCTGTAGAATTATCACACACATCTTGAAGGAGAATATGCAAACTACAGGAAACCACCAGGTGGCGCGTATATTACGTAACAATGACGAGAGTGTAAAAGAGGGGTATATAAGGAATGGTGGCAAGGAAGTAAAATTGTTTACAAGCGTTTTAAAAGACTTTTAGTGTAATAACCGCATAGTTATAGCACAAAGGAAAAATTTGGATGCTTTTTTACGTGGTAGAATTATTGGACGACTGGAATGTGGGCGTACCCAGCTGGAAGTATCTGATAAACTTGGAATCACCCAGAGTGTATTCTCCAGGCTTTGGCAACGATTCCAAGATGATGGTAATGTGAGTAGATGTTATAGCACAGGTCACCCCCGAGTTACAACGCTGAACGAGGACCGCTATATATATTTGGCAGTTACTGCCAAAAGAAACAGACGGAACACAGCATCACACCTCTCTTCAGCTACCGGTACGACAGTTTCAAGGCAGACTGTGTAACCGGCAGTAGATAGCATGCATTGTGTACACCACAAAAGTGGTCTTGTGTAATGTTTTCTGACGAGTCCAGGTTTAGTTTGTAGTAGTCTGATTCTCGCCGGTCTTTAATATGAAGAGCGCCAGGTACCCTTTACCACCAGGAGAACACCATTGAACGACACCGTTACGGTGTTGCAGGATGGTTCGTTTGGGTAGAAAAAATATTCTTGGTTCCAGAACTGACCTGCATGTTCAGAGTGTAACGATGACATGTCACATCTATGGGGATGTCATTCTGGAACATCATGTATGTTTGTTTCGGGGCGCCATGTGTGGTGAATTTCTGAATCTGGATGACAACGCCCGACCTTACCGTGCAAACATTGTAGACGAATGCCTTCAATCGGAGGATATCACCCGTATGGGTTGGCCAGTATACTCACCGTACATGAATCCAATAGAGCATGTGTGGGATATTCTTGGCCGACGAATTGCAGCCCGTCAACCCCCTCCCACCTGTCTACCGGAACTTCGGAGGGCATTGCTTGATGAATGGTGTAATACTCCCCAAGATCAGATTCATAACTTGATAATTTGTATTGCATCATCCGGGAGACATACTCCATATTAACCATCCTCATACTAACCATGTTATACTGTTTTTTGTAAATAAGTTATTTTTTGAAATTTGCTCCAGGGAATAAAAATCGCAATTTTTATTAATTATGTCAACCATATAGCATATTTTTTGCTCTTTACCTTTTGTTTAATAAATAGACTTTACAAATAAGTCAAATTTGTTTTGCTTCTGTCTGTTTCTTTGTCTGAACTTCATTATCCTTAATTTATGGACAAGTATATATATATATATATATATATATATATATATATATATATATATATATATATATATATATATATATATATATAAATGTGTGTGTGTGGATTTAAAAAAGAAAATAAACTTCTCTAAACGATAAATTTATAACATTTTTAATTAACATACTGATCTTATAATTTATATTAAAATTTACATAGTTTAAGGGGGTTTGATCTTAATAAATATTGATTTACATATTGCGATGTTACACCGTTTTAAGTTGATCGCAGGCATAAATGAGTAACTACAAACATGGTGCCTGCTATACTGAGATATTTGGAAAACAAACATAAAAAAATTACCAAATAAGTTTGTAACTTTAAATGAAGGAGCTGAAAATGTTAAAAAGTAAATGCATGTTTGAAAAAATATGCAACAATTACTGAGAAGACTTGGAATAATAATAAAGCATCTAAATGTGTGAAACGATTTTTTTTCTGGAGAATCACTCATTCTGCTTAAGTTATTTATCTACGTTTGGAACCATGATTTTAAAAAAGCGCTGAAATGGATAATTTCATGATATTGTGTGTCACTTAGATTAGAATACATGTATAAAAATGCTTTAAGGGTATTTTGATAAAAGCAATTATTTAAATACAATATTTTGGAAAAAATAACTTAGAATAACCTCTTTTCAAAATTTTTTCCATTTATAAAAAATGATTCTATAAAATAATAATATTTTGCTTATATAAAGTAAAGACTTCTCTTCAGAGAGTTTGAGCTATTTATTTTGAAAACTTAACATTATTTTCAGAGTTACAACCAATTGAAATAATTATCTGTGTTTTTTTCTTAATATTTCTCCCCTCTGTTATCGTAAAACATGGATAAACCTACTTCTTAGTTATTTATTTAAAAAATTCTAGTTGAGCCTCTGTACGGAGGTCTGAGTTATATACAGACAAAACATTATAATAGAAACAATTTCACGAAAGGAGAATATTTTGAAAATGGGTCATTCTATGTTCATTTTTTGTCAAAATATTGTACTTAAATAATTTTTTATTGTAATAATATCCTTAAAACAATTTTTTATACATGTTCTAATCTAAGTAGCACTAAACATCATAAATAGTATCCATTTATACGCTTTTGCAAAATCGCGGTTCCGAACGTAGTCGGATACCTTAATCAATTAAAATAGTATCAATTACGCGATGTAAAATATGTATAACATTTTTAAAATATTACAATTATCTTGAAATGTGAATCCTTGCAAAATTTCGCTATATCATGGAAAATAGAATATGAGCTCTGATAAACCGAATAGTAAAATCTCCTGTACTAAACTCGACTCGACTAAATAATTGACATTAATATCTTGTCTCAAACAAGTCAGACATATTCCATGAATATTTATCAAGAAAACACGAGAACTTTTTATGATGTACACAACTGAAAGAGAAAAAAATGATGAAAAAGTACCTGAAATTATTCGTAGATATTTTCAAATGAATGGCCGTAACTGTACACGTTGTGTCATTGCTTGCATTAATGGTCTGCAGCATTTGACAGTGGCAACAAGAAAAAAAACAGGAAATGATCCATATAAATAAGTAATCATCAAGAATGAAAACAAATGAAAATTAATCGATTTAAAGTTTTCAACCATTGCAAGGTTCTTATACACAAGCTTTTGATAAAAAGTTGCTCAATATTAAAGAATGTTTTTATTGTAATTAAATATATTCAAAGCACATTGGCACACATCGCACACTCAAAACTGAGGTATATGTTAAACATTTTCGAAACTTTTAAATGATATAAATGAAAATCTAGTGAAAGAGAGAATGCAAACATTTTAATATATTGCACTAAAATACAAGCTTTTAAAAATTAGCTATTCTTAAAAGTTATTAGCTATATTCTTTAAAGAACAGTATTTGATAAAAAAATAGATGCAAGTAAAGTATATACCAGGGATGGCCTACCTTATTGGAAAGAGTGCTACTTTAGGATAAAAAAAATCAGGCGTACCACTATAGGATAAAAAAAAGGTGCGTGCCACTATAGGTTAAAATAATTATGCGAGCCACTTCCAACTTTGCCAAGAAACAAAAGAATATGAAAAAGACAAAAAAAATGTTACTTATTGTCTTATTATGAAATTTTTAAACAAGCAGCACATTTTTTAAGGAAGTCTAATTAGTAAAAAATTTTAAAATTCGGATAATAAATAAAACTAAAGTACTAACGTAGGTTTCAATGTTAGTAAACTTTTACTGGTTTAATGATTTCTCTTGGGTATAAAATGAATATGAGTGACTTGAAGCATTTATTTTTAAACAGCCATCGAAAATGATAACTCATAACTTATGAATAACTATTTATAAGTCAATACTTGCTTAAGATGATTTCCGAATTTGTAGTAAAATTTTTTTAACGAGCCATTTGTATTAGATTAGTTCTCGAAGATGCTAACAAAATTAGGTTGTTTTATAGGTGTGTATCGATTACTTTTCATTTTAATATGTTCATAATAGAAAGAATTTGCTCATAAATATATTGATCGACACCTACAACAATTTCTAACATCCAAATCGGTCAAATATGAACATTTTCTTGTTGTGCAACTTTCCAAAATTGAACGTAATTCAGATCCCTTCTAATTGAAATAAGTTATCTTTCAAACAATATTAGAATGTAGTCGCGTGCCATTTTTGTAACTCAGCCGTGTTACGGGTTGGCCTGCCCTGGTACATACTATACACATATATATATATATATATATATATATATATATATATATATATATATATATATATATATATATAACCCAGCATATCCCCCAAAATTTACTACAAAAGTTATTCTTAATTAGAAATTCAAACAGATTAAAAATATTAACCTCACACATTACAGATAAATTGATTTATTTTACCGTAAACAGCAAATATACCGTCTTCTTGCACTAGTAATGAGTAGAACAGTAATTTCCAATCAAAATTATAAAAACAAACTGAACCACGTTAACGTGGCTCATGCAGTTCTCGCCTAGGACTCTCGTTCAACAGAAAATTGAAGCGGATGATATTGCTAGGCCCGGTTGGGAAAATAATCCCTGTCACAAATGATACTTCTGTTCGTTGCAACATATGTATTTGTATTTTCACAATTTGCAAAGTAATATCTATATCTTTATCTATATATATCATCTATTGGAGTAATTCTTAGAATGAACGGAGAAAAGCAACGTGCAGCCATTTATCATATTATATTTTATAGTTAATGTTCAGCAAAGCAGTCTGTACTCCAAATCATGGCGAAACGAGTCTTATTTCAGCTTAAATCAGGAGCCAGTGCTTCGTTCGTTCACGTGGTTTTTCGTAAGTCCGCCAGATTCGATGTCAAAGCACTTATGCTGTAGTCGGGTTGAGTTGTTCCGTTAGGAAGTTTACCCCAACTGACACTTGAAGGGCTGGGAATTCATCGTGTATATATATATATATATATATATATGTGTGTGTGTGTGCGTGCGTGCGTGCGTGTGTGTGTGTGTGTGTGTGTGTGTAAATCTTCCTTTTTATTATGTTTAAAAACTTCATTTTACATCATGAAGTAAGACTGAGATAAGATTTTTTTTCAAACAGATTCGAACAACTACCTAATAATTACCTAGGTTGGATACATATGATAAATTTTCTTTATATATATATTTTTTATATTAATACCAATTTTGAAAATATAACTGATGTCCCAAGAAACGAAACAGTGCCTATTGCTTTGAAGTCTTTTCGGCAATCGGTTGGAAACAAGTCTACCGATTTCTTTTTTCCAGAAAATAGATACATGGATCTTCACAACAATTTGCTCATATATAATAATAATATTTCTGTTTTATTAATTTTCTTTTCTATAGAACAGTAATATGTATACATTGGTTGATAGAAGCATAATTTTCAATTACTTGTAATGTAATAACAATTCAGTTAATTACAAACCGGATAATTTTTTTTAAAAAAAAGTCAGTGTTTTTTTTAAAAGTTACTGCTCATAGAATTTAAATATCATTTTCTCTGTTTAATGATATACACTACTGGTCATTAATATTGCTACACCAGGAAGAAATGTAGATTATACAAAATTATATTTATTGGGCAAGTATATTATACTACAAATAACAGTTGTTTAAAGTTTCAAGAAATTTGAGTGCAGAGAATCTGGATAATTCAGTACCAAAAGCAACCACCTCTGGCAGTAATAACAACACTTATACGAGTGGGCATTGAGTCAAACAGAGTTTAAATAGCATTCACAGGTACAGATGTTCATGCAGCTTCAACTCGACGCCACAGGTCATCAACTGTAGTGATTGGCGTATGGTGACGAGCTAGTCGCTTGACAACCATAGACCAGGCATTTTCTATTGGTGAAAGATCTGATGAACATGCAAGCCATGCAAACAGTCGAACATTTTCCGTATCAAGGAAGGTGCGTACAATTCCGGCAACATGCGGTCGTTCATTGTCCTGCTTAAACGCAGGATTTCGCAGCACTCGGATAAAGGGTAGAGTCAAGGTTCGTAACACACTGGAAATGTAGCGTGCACTGTTGAAAGTGCCGTCAATGCGAACAAGAGATGACAGAGACGTGTATCCAATATCACCCGATACCATCATGCGAGGTGATGGGCGAGTATGACAATGACGAATGCCCGCTGCCAATGTGCTTTCACCACGATGCCACCGAGCACGTATGTGACCGTCCTGATGCTGTAAACAGAACCTAGATTCATCTTAAAAAATGACGTATCACTATTCATGCACCTGGTTCGCCATTCTGCCATTGAAGTCACTCATGTCTGGGATGAAGGTATCCGCAGCCATGGTCTCCAATGGGAGAGTCCATGCTGCAACAAACGTCGTCGAACTGTTCATGCACACACATGTTGTCTTGCAAATGACCCCAATTCTTCACTCAGGGTTCGTGACGTTGCTGCGCGATCCCTTAAAGCCATACGGTGCTAGTGATAGGGAGCCATTTAGAACCAGCGCGGCGTTCCATATTACCATTTTGAACCCATTGATTCCATATTCTGCTAACAGTCATTGGATCTCGACCGACGCGACTCGATAAACTGCAATCTCAGTACGCTACAATTTGACCTTTTACAATGTCAGAAAAGTGCTGGTACGCATTTCTGCTTCTTATACAAGTCATGGCAACAGCCTTTCATCAGGTAACAACATTCAAATGTAATTCGTTTATGAGAAACCGGCTGAACAATTTTCTCATTTAAACGCATTGTAGGTGTCACTACCGGAGCCTACTTTATCTGAATGCACTGGAAAGCTAATCATTTGCATATCACTGCACCTTCTTCCTGCCGTTTAAATTCCATGTCAACAGTACATCATTTTTTTTGGTGTAGTAATTTTAATGGCCACTAGTGTAGGTAATTTGAAGTATAATGAGAGATCGATGTATATTACAAAAGCCAGCAAAATTTACCTCAATTTGTGGTGACCCGCAGGTCGCAGGTAGGAGAAGAAGCAGACGTGATTTTAAAAATACATACTTTTATTTTAGATCTAAAACTTTATTAATAATTTACAGCATATTCCTAAACATTAATCTAACTTATGAGATTATTCAAAAAGAATTAAATGTGGTCGGCGTTCCTTATACTTGTTCTTCTCAAACAATGATAGCTTGGTACAAATCGACTGCTGCTTCTTTCAAAAATTCAGGAATGATTCTAAGGTGAGTATTAATTTTAAGCTGCACGACTTTTTTATTTGCAATTCACTTTCTGCAATTCCGAGATTTCACGATTAAAATCACACGAATCCCAGTTTCAAGGTTTAAATATAATTTACATTTGCATGAAATTAAGTCATCCCTACGGAAAGTGGTTTCTAAACTAAATTCACAGTTAAAGAATAGTTTCCTCAAGAAGATTAGTTGAGGTACCATGAAAAAAAATGCATCATAAATCCATGCCTATAAATTACACTATCATTTTACTACAAATTGGCCATGAAAATTTACATAATTCTAAAATCAAACAAGGTCATTAACTTGAATATTATTTTTAGATTAGCAATACATATTATTATTAGGTGTGAACCGATACAATTTTATGGAAATTCAAAAATATTTGGTACACTTTTAACAAATTAAAATGGAATTATATAAAGTGTGTGTCTGAAAATTTAAAGAGGAAAAATAGTTCTGTGTCTGCATTTTTTTTATTACTCTTTTTTTATTGTTTTAAGCAACAACGATTTCTTCTTTTCATTCTCTTACTCTAAATTATTATTATGCACTAATTTTTACTCGTTTACATTTTAATATTTATATTCTCTCATTCTGAAAGAACTCCATATTTTTTTATCCACTAATAAAAAACAAAACGGTGATATTTGATGTCACTAAACTAACTTGTCTCAAAGTTTTCAACCTTCAATTTGAATACTCTGGTATCTACTGGTTTATCTCTATAAATTCTGATTTCCTCTTTCACTTATAGGATTCCTCATCATATGCATAAATTTCAAAAAATGTATTTTGTTGCTTAACTTCTATATTTTATTTCAATTCAAAAATTTAAGTTTTTTTTAAAAATTTGATATAAATATATTGGATGAATGTGTGGTACTATAGGGATAAATTTTAAGAAGTTTAAAACATTTAAATTAATTACATATGTATTAAGCTGAAACTTATTAATTTAGAAGGAAAAACAATCAGCTTGTTCAATTTATTAATCACAGTTTTATAAAATAAATGAAATATTATTTTTTTCCTGTAAATCACACAATGAGGTTTAAATCATTTTTATACACTTAACCGGGAAAAAAGGTAAATTTATAATATAATAATTCCATTATTTAATCATATTTTCTGTAATTCCAAAAGAAAAAATGATACCTATGAGCTGTTTTAATTTCTTTTAATGCCTCAAATTTCTCTATCGAAAATACTGCTTGATTTTATTAAATTTTTGAAACTGAAAAGCTAATAGTGAAATGACACTATAAAAATCGTTTGCCTAAAAACATATTATTTATTAAAAGATGAACTTCAATATCGTGACTTTATATCACTTGAAAAATTTATTTCTAAAAAATCTAACCATCGATCAGAACAAACATTTACAGTAATGAACCATGGCAGTGGCCTGAGTGTCCAGTTTAGTAAACACATAACTTCAGTTTGTGACCTTTAAAAGGCGATCCTCGTACACGTTTCATTCTAGCAGCAGCAGCGTGCTTGACTGTGAAATGTAAGTTGACATCTTTTCTTAAACATTTACCTTGGGAGAGTTTAACCATTAATATATTGTAAATATTTACTTAAATTAAACCTTGCTCATAAAATGCTTCTAAAATGCCTTATTCAGTTTTCATTTTTTAAATTTGGTTGAATCAACAATTTAATGTTTCTTAGGATATATCGGAAAGAACCAAGATATTCATATTAGTGTTAGTGGATATTTTATAATTCCGCGTCATTATAAAACTTAACAACTGTTATTCCATCTTATAGGTTCATATATATGTATACATATCTTAGTGGTTAGTCTTTAATGGTAATAAAATCGTAATCTGGGGAGATTTTAAACTCTAACCAGTAATAATAAAGCTACACGTTTAACTTTACTTGAAGTTGTGAGAACTTTACTTGTTGTCTAAATCTTACATAAATCGATAGCAAACACAAAATTTTTAATTTATTCGGTAATCCTGATAGTAAAAACAGAAAAAAAATTGCATTTACATCACAAAAGTAAACAAGTCTTACAATTTATATTTCTAAACATCCCTCATACCTCACTTAACAACATTTTAAGAAGTAAACTCAATTTGAATCAATCATGATTCCTACACAAAGTGAGGTTCTGAAAACAATCAAACAGAATCCATAAATTATATTTCTATAAAGGTTAGAATAAAAACACTCAAGAATCATCTGCAGTTATTATAATTATTACACACATGAATATAAAATTAGAAACTGAAAATATTGTAAGCTTCAATATAATTTCAAGGCTGTTATGGGAGTTATTAACATTTAATTTGATAACAGAGACAAAAGAAGAGGGAACTCGGAAAAATACAAGATTTCCATAATTAGACTCTAAATAAATTTTCTAAGTTAACAGTTTACGAGCAACTCGCCTAGTTGACCACCCAACTTTCATCATGCTGATGATTCTCCCCCTCTCAAACTGTGACAGCTGATCATATTGTCTGCGACAATGGCGTAATGACATGTCTACCTCAGCGCTTACTTTGTAAATGATTCAGCACACTCAAACAAGCTTTCGTTACCTGTTTTATACTCCACGGAGAACGGCGTTAAACAAAATCTACCGGCTACATGTAATGTGCAATCAAGCTGCATTTCTTATCATTTGCATATCTTCCGGACATGTACCTTCATGCCAAGTTTCGTTACGATCCCGCAATTATTTTTTGGATTACGAATTTTTTGTCCATGAGTGCATATTTATTCCTAAAATGTTAAATGATGTTTCCAAGCAGAAATTCCCTCCCGAAGACCTAAAGCAGTTCTTTGAAGAATAGTAAGAGAGTTAGAATTACATTTATATACTAATAACAAAAGGCAATAATGAATATAATTTACTCCATTTCCAGTTTGTGGATATGCGCTTTTGTCTTGAAGGTAAAGTAGTTTTTCTGAAAAACTACAATTTCCGATCCATCTTTGATAATTATATCATTGTTCATATAAAGTGTACTCTTATTTTTCAGTACATCAGCAATTGAATCTGAACTATAGCAAGGATTTGACTTCTAATCCAAGCCCTTGTGCTGTCAAGTCATCGCATTCAAAGGATACGATGATCATTCCGTGGAATTTGATTATAAATCGGACAAGTGTATCTTTCAATGTAAGTTAGTGTTTTTCAAATTAAAATGCATATCATAATTAGTATCCAAAAGTAGTGAGATTTAAAAACACTAAGGTTTGCAGTGGTTACACTATAAATATACGAGTGAAGAAATTGAAGATATTTATTATTTAGAAAGATTATATAAATTGGTAGCAGAATGTATACCATTTCTTAAGAAGTATTAAAAATTCTAAGCAGAATGTTTTCAATATGTTCTTATGTTCTCAGATGAAGTAATCGCGCATATAAAACGCCGATGTTACTGTATATATAGTTTTCATTTCCTAAATTAATAATTTATAATTAATATAAAAATAATTAAATGAATTGATCTTATAAATTTCATAAATGTGTATGAAGAAAAATGAAAACAGTATAAATAACATAATATCGAGTGCAAAAAGCATTATTTGAGGTTGAGAGAAAGCATTCACAAATAATTGTTTCCGTTCCAATTTCTAAAAGCGGAATTTGTCCTTCTCAATATTTCTTCTGTAATATTTTATTTCTTCTCCCCATCTCACCTCCCCAACCCAAATGCCGCTTATAACATTTTGCTACCATTTTTTTTCAGGATTTCCCTGTGCAGTATCAGAAAAAAAAATGCTGTCCTACTTCATTTGAATACAATTTTCTCTCAATTATAAAAAAAAGTCCTTATTCGATGACATCTTCATTGCGGTTTCTCTATTTAAAAGAAAAAAATCTCAATTATATTTCAAATTATGGATGCTCAGACTTAAGAAAAATTAGATTTTTAAACTTTTTATTCAATGGCTTTATTTCGCTTATATATTTTAAATAAGAGTTTTTTAAAAATTCAAATTCAGTCTTACCGCAAAATATGGTTTTTAATTGATCATTGGCCAAAACTTCATAAAAGACATTAGTTAACAATCCTGTTAATTATTAACACACTTCCGTAAGACATGTTTAATATGCTGTTCGGCATTTTCCGCTAAAAGTTGAAACCGATAAACATCAGAGTCGATTATTTAAAAGGTTACGTTGAGAATATGTTGCGCTATCCGCGTCTTACAGAAAGCTAAATTTGCAATCAGGTCATCGAACAATACATTTCAAAGATAGCCCCACATCTAGAAGTCATAAGGATTGAGGTATGGTGAACTTGAAGGTCAGACTATTGGAAAATCGCCTCTGATATTACGAGAGAGATGTCTTTTTAGCAGTTGTATCACTGGTTATATGAAACGAGTGGAGAAGCGCCAATTTCACCATTTAGTGATACACTTTCTAAATTTCTTCAAATGCCACAGCGTTCCTCGCATCTTCCAGTATGTTCAGTTCAAATGTAAAGTCATTCTGTACAATTATTCGTATTTACAGCATTTTCAAAGAGATAATTTTATCATAATCACCCTGTTTATATATACCTAAATTAATGCGAATGTGTGCCAGAAAAAACAAAGAAATTATAAGCATTCAAATTGGATATTAAGCATTATGATGTAAATCCACAATTTAAACAGGAATTTTTGGAGGATAAGTGAATTTTATTTTTAAACTTTACATCAATTCTATAAAATAAGATATTTTCTCTAAATCATTCCCAATTCAATGGATGATTTTGAGATATAAGTTCTCTTTTGATCCGTTTTTATGCCTCTCTCCAATGAAAACGAGTTTCTGCTACTTTCACATCTGGCATCTGTGTGAGCACCCCTTGAAGAAATAAAGCTCGAGTAGCACCAATATTACCGGAATTTAACTTCATAAGCAAAATAAAAGTTCTAAATACTTAAAAAACTTCAACAAAACGTAGGATCGGAGCATTTGTTTTCCAAATACACTCTTAAAACATTTTCGTGTCATTTGGCGACAGTAAAATTGTAAAAATACATAAATTCCGACGCTCATTTTTACATTTTTTTTTCGAAATACCAACTTCATAAACCATTTACAGCCTTACAAATACAAATCTTGTACAAGGGGAAGGTAGTGTTTAAAGGTTTCAAGGATATTTTGAAAGAACTTTTAATGTACAGAAAAAAAATGCCATTCAGAGATCTTTTAAAGACAGAAGACGTGTCAAAACTAAAAGTCTCTTCTTAAGTACAAATAAATAGATACCAATGTACAATTAAATACAGACTGTGACATGGCTGAGAAATTTTGTTTGACCGATACATATATTTTACGAGATTATCTTATTTACTTTATTTTCATTATTACAGATTTTTATAAAAAATAGAAAATTTATTCTCTTTAATATGTTAATTGAGACCTAAATTTGGGTTTATTTTTTCTTTTTTTCCGATGTCCCTTCATATCATCAATATTTCTTTTAATACGTATATATATAAATATAAAAATCCTTCTTATACAATAATAGAAAAATTTATCTTGAACATGAAACGTTCTTAATGTATAAATGAAAATTATTCGTTCTAAAATATTTTTTTATTACAATCGTTCTAGTGAATGATTAAATGGAACCTAAAATTAATTTACTAACACTCTATTATACACGATAATCTTATAGTTAGCAATTTAAAGCTATACATATATATATAGAGAGAGAGAGAGAGAGAGAATTAGAAAATTAATAGATATATGTTAGAAAACTAATAGAGATTTTTTTTCATTGGATTTTGTTATATAAACGGATAAGTATGTAATAACCTACAAAAATAAATAACATTAGTAAGTGCTAAAAGATAGTGAATAGATGTGCAATACAGATCCAAAGCAAGATAATAAATTTTACGCTCAAAAAATGTAACTGCAAAGTAAGTACATACAAAGTCTGTGTAAGCAGTAAAAAATAGGCTATAATTACAAAAGTACCAGATAAAAACAATATCAAGCTTCCAATCAAATTTTTTTTTAATGTAAAGTGATTTGTTAAGAAGTTATCATTAAATACTTGTTCAAAATATTTGCATTGTTTAAAGGTGAAAATTTTATTTCATGAGTTAATGAAAACTCTTATCAGAAAATATGACAAGAAAAAAAAACGGTCAGCAACATCAGTGAAAAACAAAAATGCTGTAAATGCAAAGAATAAAATTTATAGAAATCAAAAGAATGAAAATAAGTTTTTCGAATGAAGATGTTTTTATTTTTGAACAATTTACTATCTCACTGCTTAATTCCTTTTTCTTCATTCAAAAAAAGAAAAAGGGGGAAAAGTAGTCCTGATACTCACTAAAATAATGCACACTTGGCTGAAAAGAAATCTGATAATCTTAATGATTCAGAATTTTCCGCGTAGCGGAACAAAACTCATATCAGTGTTTTTGATTCAAAGTGGATTTATATTAGTATATTAAATATTATAAAATATGCCAAAAAATAATATATTCTAAAAAGTGTCTTTATGTCGGTATCGTTTCCGCATTCGAAATATGGTGATCAAATGGCCTATTTTCAGAGTTCCATTCAAATTTCATCGATAGCTTACAGATTAGAAGAAAATCGATAAGACGCCAGATATCAGATTACGCTTTGCAAAATATAATTGTATTTCAGTTTTAGATCAATACAATTTTGGTTGATAATTAATTTAAGCTTTATAATTTCCTATCGTTTTTGTAAGATTTTAAAAATTCCTAGAAGTTGTTGTCGTGTGTTTTTATCTTGGGATACGTATGAAATACGAGTGGATGAGCCGAAACATACAATAGAGACAGAAGAATATAGGCATTTAATACAAATGATGATACCAGCATATAGCAGAAAGCGTGCTCTGCTTTCCATTAGAGAAGGAAATACACGACATGTAAAAGTACGACATCTTTTCCCGAACAAAATACATCTCCGCCTTACTCGGGATTCGAAACCGAACCCACTCGGTTACAGGCCGACAGTCGTATCTACCATACTGGCTGGGTGGCAAATGCTAGAAGTATTCGATAAAATTAGAGGAAACCTTGAATCTATAGGATTTATCTATATACGAACATTCTAAATGTTTAAAAAAATTTTATGAGATTACATTTAAATTTTAGTTGCGTGTATTTGCATTAACATTTTAATGGTACTGATATATTGTTTGTTGTTGTGATATAATTAAAAGAGAAAATACTATGTTTCGAGAAAAGTGCAAAAGTTAGATCTTAATGAGCAAAGTAAAATTTTTAACTTGCTATTTTTAAAGCATCTACATTTCTTTAACTCTCTCTTTTCATACCTTTAGATAAATTCAAATATAGTTCATATGAAGTTTAAGTTTACTTACTTTGATTTTAAAGAAATAAATTATACACGAGGAAACGACATCTATTGCAAGAATTTTTGTCACAAGTTAATTTTGATTAAAAAATTTCACCAAATTATTTTAGTGCGTAGATAAATTATTACAACTCCAACCAGTTGCTGGGCCTTCCTTTTTGTTCTTTCTTCTTCTTCTTCTCTCTCTCTCTTTTGAAATCTGAATTTTGAAATTGAGAAAGAATTAATGTAACACAATACTTAAAAATCTATATGAGCTATATTTAAAATTATAAGTTAATTATATAAGTTAACTTTAAACCAAATCCTGCGTGAAAAGTTTATTTCGCGTTAGCTCAAAAACATGTGTTTTCATCTCTTCCTTCCTAAGAAAAATTAAAATGGTTTATTGTAGTTTTCATTTTTTTTCTTTAAGCTATTATTATTATTAGAGAGCGATATTATCACAACAGAATCATTAAATCTCATAAATAGGTATCCAATATACTATTAAAGGTTTATAACAGACAGTTAATATACGTAGGGGCACTTTTTATACCTGCAATTTTCATTCCACAATACGTACAATATTATAGTTATAAGAAAAAAACTTTATTCTAGAAAAGAATAAAAATACTGTTTTGGGAAATAAACATAAAAAGGTGAAGATTGTAAAAACTTGGAACAGATAAGATATACTAGTACAATTCCTTATATCATGTTTTTAAAAAAGAATTAAAAAAAATTTTTAAAGAAATTTATGACATTTTTCACATTACTATTCTAATCGTATAAATTATACTAAAATTTATATAATTTAAACACTAACACTACTTGAGATACTGTAATATTATAAATAAAGTATGATATAAACTTCGCCGAATAAATATTAATGCTTTTATTTATCAGAACTGTTTTATTTTACACTGAATTTCTATTAACCGTGTTTCACTGTAATTTCTGTAAGTACCTTTTACAATGAATAAAAAAAGAACTTGTTTGTGAAATGTCGGAACATATAAACTAATAGAGAATACTTGAGCAATGTTTTCTATTCGGTGAAAAATTGACTTTTCACGTAAAATAAACAATACTAATTTCTGTCATGTCACTTACATTCGTGTATTAATAAAACATACCTTATTGTTTCAAAAACACATGACGTTTCGATAATATCGAAGTACTGTTTATTAATAACCCAGTAAGAATGAACATGAAGGCAAATCAGCAAATGATCTCATAATTTAAACCAAGTATTTAGAAAAATCATTTTCTTAATACACAATCATCAAAGAGTATGCGTGTTACATATTATTTTTTTTTAAAATGCTAGGTTATGAAATTATCTAACAAAAGAAGAGCGTTAGGAAGTCAATTTTAAAATGCTTTTTTTTCCAAACATAATCTTGTTGTAAATAGCATATAGAGTCAATTTTCTTTTAACTTTATTTATATATAAAGTTAAAACATATTATATAAAATATATTATATGTTATATGAAAACTAATATTCATCAATAAATGCTTATATATAATTATTGTTGTTACTTATGCCACCTGATCGACAGAAACATCAGATAACTCAGGCCCTAGGCAAGATGCTACATTTCTATACCTGCTGTGTTAGTCTCAGCTTTGAGCACGATACATGTGACAGAGGCGCCATTCCACCCAAATTTTGAGGGAGTGGGGATGGTCAGAAGCCTTCCACCAACCCCACCAGAGGACTTGAGCTCCACGGCTATTTAGACTATCCCCAAGCTGCAAAGGCACTATACATTTACGAACAATCCATGCATCTCCGGGATTTGAACCTAGGCCCTACGGCAAGGCAATAAGTGTCACTAATCACTGTACCATGTGGGTGACTTATATATATACGCACACACACATGCATATATATATATATATGTGTGTGTGTGTGTGTGGGTGGGTGTGTGTGTGGGGGTGGGTGGGTGTATTTGTGTCTGTGTGTGTGTGAGGTTTTGGTTACACACGCCACCTCGGTTTGGAAATGAAGCTGACACAGAATCACATTTCATATTTTTAAACATTTAATAAGTTAAAAAGAAAATGGCACAACACAATATTAAAATAGCATGAAAGGAAAGAAAAACGGTGGCTACACTTGATATCAGCAGGTGAACTATCCGCGCATCACGTCCGTTCTCCATTCTCTAGTCACATTGCCTTGTACTCAGTTTCTTATATCCAACTGTCTGCCAGAATCACAGTATCAGTGAATGTTGATGGTTCCAGTTAAGAGTCACTGAAACACCAACTAGTGCGTGGATACTACAACCAGCCATTCTGACCGTAGAAGCAGTCCTTAGTAGGATCACATGTGAAGAGAAATCTGAAAGGCACAAAAAATGAAACAGAAAAGATGTGCACGCTAAAACATGAAAAAAAAAAACAGGTAGCTCTTGTTAATTACAATGAATTATGCAATCAGGTGATTCCACTCAACAAATTCATATGGTCAGTTGCTGGTTTAAGGCATTTTTTATATTGTCGCATGTATTCTTTGTTTTTTTCTAGCACTTTGTCGATATTTTCTTTCAATACTGTATTGAAATCTTGAGGTTCTTCCCAATGGTTATTATTAACTTCAAGTATAACTTCTCCTGTATTTTTGGATCCAAATGAGCTTTGAAAACTTCATTTACCTTAGGTTTGTTGTTCGTAATTTCTGGAATTTCGGGACTGGTAACTGTTTCTTCGAACGTTTGGTGCCTTTTCTCCACATTCTGATCGGCTTTACGTGGAGATAGTTCTCTAGAAAGGACTATAAGTCAATGCTTCTCAAACTTTTAACACTTTTGCCGCCCAATATATATATTCAATAACCATTTTCATCGCACCCCCTCCATACAGTAACGATGAATTGAATTCGATGATACGATACTTTGACGCTACAGCTGCAATGCGACTTTCACCTCTTTGCCTCCGGCGTATATAAACGCCTCACTCAGACAGAGCGTGAAGTGCCCCGGATGTATATATACGTCTTTCCGAAATATGTTCACTACTATCCATAAAATAATTCCGAGAACTTTGAGATGCAATAACATGACCTTAACATTGTTTGAAAGGGATTTACTTATTTCACAGAGGATTTTCTTATATTTTCCATTTCTCCGTCCCCCCAAATGCACCACATATGCTCGCATACGTGCAAAACGGTGACATTGGGGAGTGAATCGCGTAACCTTTAATTTTGCAGTTAAGGGATTAATTATAAGACGTACAAATGATCCAGATAAGTGTTAATTTTTGTATATAATTTTTATATATGACCAACCGGTGTGGTCACTGGTAATTATTAAACTTGTTCTTAACTCAGTATTGTTAAGACAATTATAAAGTTCATCGTGCAGTACTGATACATTTATAAGTGTATTACATCAGTGTAAATGTATTTTTTTCCATTATGATATAATGTATTTTGCTTGTTTTACTTTCAAAAAATTAATAATTTTTGAAATAATCTGTTGTTTTCGACTTTTCAATATGCTCTCACCCCCTTCTAGGGTTACCACGCCCCCCTAGTGGGACGCCCCTCACAGTTTGAGAAGCCGTGCCATAAGTGGTATGTTTTTGCAGTCTGGGACTTCTTTTTCAGCAATCTTCATCTCAAGTTCTTCCACTTTGTTGTCTAAGGTTTTATTCTCGTTGTGTTTTAATTTGTTGTTCTTATCTTTCAGTGAATGATTTAACTTTCTCAAACATTCAACTTTTTTTTCTCTAGCTTCATTGCTTCTTTTAATTTAAAACTTTCTGAATATTTTGCATCTTAATTTTCATTATTTACAATATGATAAAGATTAACTACAGAGGTTGTTTCATCACAATCTCTACTAATATTTACTCGTAGGTCATCATTAATTTTGCCTCATAAGCGTATGCCATTTTTAGCAAATGTAAACTGAGTTTGTCGTAAAAAGTCAAGGCCAATAATCACACAAAAAAGAAGTGCATCTTCTTTAAGGACATGGATTGTTGTGGATAGAGTATAATTTTTAATGGCATTGCTTTCCCGAAAGAAACCAATGCTTTGAACGTTATATTTACCAATACCGGAAGAAGTTGTTTGTGAAGGGTACAACGAAGGGGACCAATTGTTAGATAAGTTTTCTTATTTATAATAGGGGTTTGTGAACCAGTGTCACAAAGAGCAGTTAACTTAGTATCTTTAACTAAAACTTCAACATGCATATTCTTTGTAGAAAATTATGCAGATGATTGTAAAATAGAATAAACAGTGCTATCAGAAGTATTATCAAATTTGTGTTTAGATATCGAATTGTTCTGATGTTGTGATCAACCAACATGTACGTGGTCAAAATTATTGCAAACGTAGCATTGTTTTCCGTATGGCTTATTGATGCAAAGGGTACTTTTTTGTCATTTTAAACCACACGAATAACAAACTGACAGTCTGTTTGGAGTAAGTTTACATACAAATTTTGTATTACGAGGGGTATCATCAAATTTTCTTTCATTACTTTGCCTAAGCATTGAAATTTTTTAAAAAAATTCTATGTTTTTTTTCTTGAATTTAGGGATTGATTTTCAACCATGGAAAATAATTTTATTGTTAGATGAATCAGGAATACCGTTAATAGAGAGAATACACTCAATGAGTGATGCCGTATCGAGGCCACCTTTGTGGCCTAAATATTGCATAGCTAAAAGGTATTTTTGTAAAGTTTCATGTGGTTTCATATTTCTAAATTCCATCAACTGATGTAATTGGATGCTATTGATTTTATCTGAAAATTCGTCTAATATAAATACTGTTTCATTTGATTCTAATTAATAATGCCTCAAATAGATCTATTGAATGTCAATGCCGGACCTGACAAACATTTTTAACACAAATTACCTGATGAATTGGATTTGATATTTTGTACAAAATAAATAGGATTCCTTGGTTAGCTGAGAATCGTTATTTTTCTCTGGTATTGCAAGTCATCAATTTCCCTAAAACCCCATTGTTCCGTTTGGAAAAGGGATAGATCACAAAAACTTTTTAAAATAAAATCACAACATATTTCCCCGTATCAGAAAATAATTCTAAAAGTAGCACTGTACATATTGCAATGAGGTCTTTAAGAGAATATTCAAGAAGGATTTTATCTTCAGTTGCCTTTAAATTGAAATCACGGGGAAAACCAGAAAAGTTTCGTAACCTAGAGCAATTCAATCTGTCACCTTTTTTGTTAAATATTAACCGATGCAAAAGTCTAATATGATTCAATCTAGCAGTTTGTAGAGATTGGGGGCAATTTTGGAAAGTCACCAAGGGTAATCATTGTTCTATATTTTTAAGCAACCAAAATATAAATGTTCAATAACTAAATATGCACACTTAATATTTGCTTTATTATAAACACTCAGTAGAAATTAAAAATTAACATCAAAATTTTAAAAGATTCTTTTTTTAATAACACAAAAATAACACTTAAAGCTATAATAAAGTATTAATTTTCAAAATACTCATAAAAATATGTATATTATGACAATCCCATGTGGCGATTCATTATGATAAATAAATAACAAAGGCCTTGATAAGTACAGGGACAAATCTTATTTAATTTTTCTTACGTTCCCCAACACAAGATTACAGTCATTTCAGAAAATAAGCTTAAAGACTAAAGGAGGCAAAGGCATTCCCTGACTCTACGTGTACACGTCTTTCTGCAGGGGAGTTCGAGGGCTGGATAAAGAAAAAGTGTTCCCCCTTCTCAAAAGAACAAGTAGTGCCACATGGCTGTCGCTAATGGTCAAGGGAAGGTAGAGTTTAAATGTAGTTCTTACATTCTCCCCCTACAACGCCGCAGACCGTCTTGGTGAGGTGGTATACTAGCAGACAATATGGCATTCTTTCCGGTGGTTCCTCTAGGAATCAATGGCTGTTTTCGTGGCCTTCCTCTTTTCTTGAGAGGTACTACAGGAGACTGGGTATCTGTGCCATTCAGAAAAGGTGTTGAAGCTCATGTATAATAGACACCTAAAGTTTCGACAGGTTTGTCATAACTGGCTACTACAAAGGTAGTGGGAGACCTCTGGGATAACACAATGTATGGACCGTCTCTCCTAGGCATGAGTTTTGCACTTCTGTTCTGAATAGCTTTACTTAATGGAAGAAGTCTTACACACAACAGATCATTAACTTTATATTTAGGACTTGGTCTATGTGATTTGTCCGCATTTGCTTTTTTAACGATCTTGACTCATCTCAATGTTTTATTTAATTTGTGACATGTATCCTTCAAAACCCTTTACAAAAGGTGTAAATTTAGGTACAAAATTATCATTACGGATTACAGACCTTAGATCAGTATTTACTTGGTCGAAAGTTCGTAGTTCTCCGGCAAAGGTTAGGTATGCTGCCGTGTGATTTTTAGACTCGCATTTTGCAGTATTCAGTGCTAACCTAATAGCTGGTTACTTTTCAATCCATAATATATGGCTGTTACTTAACATCATTGCTAAGCGAGGTTTCCAAATCACTTATTTTTTCCTTCACTGGATTTACCTGTGGATGGTACACGGGAATGAGATTTTGACATCCGAAACAAAACTGTTGCATTACCGCACCCATAAATTGAGCTCCATTGTCACTCATTAGTCAACGAGGCTCTCCGTAACTTAGGAAGACTTCATTTAGAAGTGTTATGGTACATTATAGCAGCAGCTTAATTTTTAATGGGAATAACTCTGCCCATTATATATATATATGATGTGTAACACTCCACTATGAATATCCACTTCATACCTTCTGTCGTTTCTGATAAAGGGCCACAACAATCAATAGCTATACTCTAAAATCGTTGAGCTGGAAGAGGGGTCTGCAGAACACAAGAAGTTTTCTGATTCGTGGCTTTATATCTAATTCACTCTGAACAGCTCTTCAAATAATTAGCAATAAAATTTCTAATACCAGTCCAGTAATGTTTCACGGATTTTCTAGAAAAATCAAAGTCTCTTCTTTCAAAATATCAAATGAATTGATTTCTAATTTATTTATCCAACCTTCAAAGAAGGTTCTTAGCTCAAAGAAGAAATATTTTCAAGTGGAATGATCATGTTTCTGGTGTCTACAAAAAAGGACTCTGAAACGGTCAGCTGTCAGCTTGAACCTTTGCAATAAAATATTGCGAATGTGGGCATAGTTTCTAAACATCTCACGCAATTAACCTGCCAATATTACTTAGAAGGACTCAAATTAAATGTGATACCCTAAATTTGGCAGGTACATTCAGAAGCTTCATCTGCCTTTCAAACATTGTTAGGAACAATGACGTGTCATCTGAATCAATGATAAATGTGGGTAAGATTGCTTTCAAATCCAGCCTCATGGGGCTGGAACTCATTTGAGGGGAATTGCTTACGGACAGTAGAGGATTTTGTGCATGTAATTTAAGCTTTTCAAGGTCAAATGCTCTCTGCTCAGCTAGACAGTTGTATTCCCGTTCTATTTTCTTTACGAATTTATCTTCAAGCGATTTACGTTTCAACAATGTTAATCAGCATTTCCTTCACAAAATGCCCATTAACCTTAAAGAATGCACACGAAAAGATTTTTTCGCGAAAATCAGTGATTTTATTATTTGAAGTCACAGCAATTCGTATCTCAATTGCTAAATTATAGATCTCTATCTTCTGGTCATTTGAGAGAAAAGCCATATTTATCTCTTAAAGAACTTAATTAAAGTTTTTATGTATACTGGAAGTTATAAATTAAAGTAGTTTTCCCAATAGCAAGGATAACGTATTAACTACCTCATTAAACTACTACCTTCCACTACTACCTTTTTTAATACCCTTTTGAAATGTAGAAAATAATATGAAAAGGAGAATTATTTCATAATAATGGGAATAAACAAAACATCAATACAAAGATCTTGATAAAATCTAAATAAAATTTCATAAGTTCACGGTATATCAAAATATACAATTAAGCATGGTTGACAATAGCGTGAAAAAAACTGTGATTACATGTTATGTTATGCTAAAAATATATACTTAATACGTACAAGACACTTCAGGGCTAAATGTACAACACTGTGACTTTTAATTAGGATTATAAGATTCTAGAAACACCTAATATGTACTCTTTAAATAATGACAATTGTAATTAATTAAATAATTGATAAAATCGCTAATGATCATTCATTTATAACATCAAAGAGAGATGTGACATTCTAAACATAACACAAATATGCAACACTACCTTCAAACATTTAAAATATGCTTATGAAAACATTTATAGTAATCGGTCAACCAATATAATTTTTAATACCCTTTTGAAAACAAGAAATATAATGATAAGGAAATTTGCAGAGAAATATTTTTAAAATCCCCAAATAGAACTTTTTTGAAGGTTATAAATCTATCAATTTATGAAAGAGAGTAAAATTAGCTAGATCTGAAAACATCACATATATCAAAGTTTAATAACTAAATTAGGTTTCTCCCCTTATGCTTGAAAGCAGAAATTACCTTTCCTTTCAATATTTAAACTGTAAAATATATATAAATATATTCAAAAGCTCATTATAACAATAATAACTAAGGATTTCATCTCATTTAATCAATATAGTAATTATTTATAGTTAATTATTATCTAGCAATTATTTCAAAATACACCACTATACATATTTATCAATATTTCTATACAACCTACAATTTCCTGAAAGCAGAAATATTCTTTCACTATTTAAATTCCAAAGGTATTTTCAACAACATATTGAAAAAAGTACAACTAAGAAAATTTCATTATTTAAAACAAGATCATCACAAGCATGTGGTAACTAATAATTTTAATATTTTTATAGATAATACTCTTAGAGAAATATTGTCCAAAGGTACTAGTTTTAGATTAATGATCTCTAATAATAAAACAATGCTATCAAAAATCAAATTTCTAAAGATATTAGTAACTTCATTACAAATTTAGATTATAAATACAGTCTTCATATTGTAGATTTTAATGAATTTAAATGCAAAGTGTTAAATGAATTACTGAACATTAACTATAAAATTGAAAATGATATAACATACTATAATATTACGCACCAAATTGCAGACATACAAAATAACTTTATTATCGTTTATGTCGATAAAGTAAAGGGCTTTACTTGTAAGTGGCTTTACACTAATATGCTAAACAAACATTTTCATAATAATTCTACTTTTAAAAAAATCTAATTCAAGCAAAAGAGAAGTTTTTAATCGAATATCTGCTTTTTATAAAAAAATAGATTTACGTTTTTTGAATATTAAATTCCATCATGTTTTCCTAGCTCTTAAATTTCATAAAAATCCGGTTAAATTTAGAACTATTACGACTGGTTTAAAAACTTTTATTAAACATCTGGGCAAGAAGTTACAAAAGACTATCAATCTATTTGATAATTCTAGTATAGTTAAGAATAGTATGGACATTATTAAGTATATACAAGGTAAAAAAATTATTTCTATTTATACCTATGATTTTGAAAATTTATTTAACTCCATGGATACAGAGAAGACATGTTTAAGATTCTTAAAATAGAGCATAGCAAATATTTTTTGAATAAGGTAATAAAATATGATAAATATAATTCTATTAATGAATTAGTATTAAAAGAGACTTATATATATTTTCTATAATGACGCTCATTATCAACAAATTAAGGGATTACCACAAGGTGGACCAACTACCAAACTGCTTAGCAAATATTTACTTGCATTTTTATGAAAATGAAAGCATTAGTTATGAATCTTGTTACTTTTATGGATACATAGATGACTTAATTATTTTTAGTAATATAATAAACTTTGTTCCTAGCTATAATTCTTATCCCCATTATTTATAATTAATAAAAACTAATTATAATAATGAGTCAGCTAACTTTTTGGACCTTCAATTAAACGTTATTTGCTGTTAAGTAATAATTTTGATAAAAGAGACTCATTTGATTTTAAGATAATAAAAGTACATTTCTGGGGTAGTAACTTACACCTATCAATATTTAGAAATATTATTTTATAAAAAGAAACAATGTTTTAGTTACGGATAACCTCTTTTCAAACATAGTAATTTTGTGAAATTTTGCAATAAATTTTAGAATGCAATTATCCAGGTAAATTTATTTTAAATATATTTATATTTCTAATTAAATCTATTTTTATATTAGTTCAATGTTTTATTTAAAAAATGTTTTACTTTTTTTTTGAAAAAATATTTTAAAATATTTTATCTGCTTATTTAATTTGCAATATAACTATGTAGTATATAATCATCGAAGTAAATTTACTTTGTATTATATTTCTATTTGATACTATCTATTCATAATTTTGCTCATTATTTTATTTAAAACTTCTTAGGTGTAGTTTGTTTTAATATATCTTAGTGGTTAGTATAATTGCAAAATAATTATCCAGGTGGTGCCACGGTTTTTTCCTTCTTGTGTTGGCGTTTCAATCATCTACGTCATTTCGGGTGAGATTTTAATGTAGAGGGTTGTTTTCTAGATTTCAAGATTTTATTTTGCATGCAAGTTTTTCCTTATTTTTTCTATATAATTTTTTTTTATTATTCCTCTCCTTGAGAGATTCATTTTTGTTCTCTTTTCTCAATTTCTTTTTACTTTATTATATTATCAGTTTCATCATCCACATGATGTATTAGGCTTCACTTTTCAGCTTGGATTTTTTTCTTCCCTATTATGTCGAAAATTTGTGCTGTACGGTGAAGTTTGGATCCATAAAGCATTGCTAACCCCAAATCGCTGGTCTAATTCAGCGGCAGCCTTAGAAATCATAATAGGTCTCAAGTTTAGTCCAAAGACTTTTTTATCAACATTTGTTGTGTCTTGTGAAATGCAATTTCTTCCTTCTTTAGCACTGCAGGTTCTAGTACTTATTCACTTTCATTTTGTTATAGTATATATATATATATATATATATATATATATATATATATATGTGTGTGTGTGTGTGTGTGTGTGTGTGTTGAATCCCCAGTCTCCCAAGTGTCACTTGGGGGTAAACTTCCTACCAGGACAATTCAACCTACCTCCCGCATAGGAACTTTGACTTCTACTTTCGCCGGACTTAAATAAGACACGTGCTCTGAGGACTCACTCGCTGCTCATCAACGCTGAAAGAGCTCTCGTTTTTGTCATGGCTTGGAGTGCAGACTTCTTTACTGAATATTGAAATAAAATATAATAGGAAAAATGGCTGCCCGTTGCATTTCTCTTGTCAATCTAAGAATTTCTCCTAAACATGATATATATATCTATATATATATAAATCTTCTGTCTGTGTGTATGTGACTGAACTCCTCCTAAACGGCTCGACCGATTTTGATGAAATATTTTGTGTGTGTTCAAGTCGTTTTGAGAATTTTTTAGATTTACAATTCAGTCCGATATCGCAATTAGTTAAAAAGATATTAATTAAAATCATTCACAAATCAATATTCATCTGCATTGTTGTAACAACGTTATTGTTATAAAAATGAGGTAAATTGGCGTCGAAAATCGATTTTCTGCTAAATTGGTCAAGCAAGGCCTTAATTGTTATAAAAATAGAAGAATCATGATTTTTAGAGTTTTTAATTATAACTTTTCAAATAATCTTTATATATTGAATTTTTCTGTGCGTGTTTATGTGACTGTGAATTCCTCGTAAATGGCTGGACCGATTTGGATGATATATTTTTGTGTGGATTTAAGTGGATTCAAGAATGATATAGATTTACAATTCTTTCCAGCATCGCTATTATATAAAAATGAGGAGAGTTATGTAAGGGCACGCGATTGTTCATAAAAAAATCACCCTATATTCTTGAGTTTCAATATTTGAGCGGCAGAATTCAAGGTAAAGTTGTACTTCTACCACAGATCCAATGTTTCTTTCATACTCACCTACCCATTCAAATGCTTGAAATTTCCAATCCTCTTGGCATTTGCCAAGTAATAAGTAACAAGGTCAAACAATAACAATGTTTGGCTTAGATTTAGAAAACCCTTGCTTTTCGCACGGCCAATTATATGTTGCATTTTCGAGATTTGGCAAACCATCACATTTGTTTGCTAATACTCCTCAAGGATTAACCAAAAACATAGTACACTCAATGGCATTATGACAAATTTATTTTTTGTGCATTAAAAAATATACCTGTTATGAAAATAGCTCGAGTTTTATCTTTTTTACCCTTTAATCAAAACAACTTTCTATTCAGAATATATTCTATGTTCAACTTAGTTCATACTAAATACATACTCACACTCAATCGATAGTTCGAATTGTGGTAACTGTACATGTGATGTTATCAAGTTTTGTAATATCTTTCTTTATAAATTTCATCAAAACAGACCAGATTGTTACAACTTATTCAAAAAAGTTTGTAATTTTCGGATTTAAGACGTGTGTGCATGCCAACGTCTGTCGGGACTGCTATTATATATATCTTTATATATAAAAATTTTCTGTGCCTGTGTATGTCACTTAACTCCTCCTAACGGCTGGACCGATTTCAAAGAAATTTTTTGTGGGGGTTCAAGTAAATTCGAGAATGGTTTAGATTCCGAATTCGGTCCAATATCGCAATTAGTTAAAAAGATATTGATTAAAAACATTCAAAAAATACAACTCAACATTCACCTGCATTGTTGTAACGACGCTATTGTTATAAACAAGTAATATAAAAAAAAAATTAAATCAATTCCTATCAAACAAGAAAAAATTTATTTTAGCTACTTTTTATTAAATAGTTGCAATTAATATAAATATGTATACATATGACATAATCACAACATTAAGTGGTAATTAATTTTTATTAATTATCATTAAAATATCGTATTGTCATAAAAAACAATCGTTTATATAAAATTTCCTTTCAACTGAATGCTTTAACACGTGAGAAAAAAACGTTTTCAAATTTTGACATAAGTCGCCAAAAGGGTCGCTAAGTCGCCAACGTGGCTGTATTTGGGATTTTTTAAATAATTAGTTTTAATCAAAAAATTAATTTTTATTAATTATAATTAAATTATTATATTGTCATCCAAAGTAATCATGTACATTTCATTTGAGCTCAATTGAGCGCTTTAAAATGTATTTTATTAACGATTGAAAATTCCAACAAGATAAATAAATAAGTAAACAAATAAAATATGTATAGAGATCGTTACCTAATAGTAGGAATTGAAAAAGACGTAAGTTGGCGTCGAAAATTGATTTTCAGCCAAACCCGGTCTTTATTGTTACGAAAATAAAGACGATTCACGCTTTTTAACGTTTTTAATTAATATATTTTGAAATAATTTTTATATATGTAATCCCTTTCTGTGCGTGTGTATATAACTGAACTCCCCCTAAACGGCTGGACCGATTTTGATGAAAGATTTGTCTGTTCCAGTGGACTCGAGAATGGTTTAGATTTATAATTCGGTTTAGAAATGTTTATTTAATTATTTTTTTATTTTTAAATTGTTGATCTTGGAATGTTTTACATTGGATCCGGCAGACTGCGCTACGATCGTAGTATTGAATATTCAAAAGTCTTTTATTATAATTCACGTTGGTCCCGACAGATTGTGATCATTTCAGGAAAATATTTTGTCACTACGTGTTAATATTTTGTTGAAATAAACAATGTGGTAATTAAACTATTGCATTCAGATGTAATTTGTGTTTGAAATTTTACTCAATTTTACTCAGATTTTACTCAACACGGTCCAGATTGTTAAAGCTTATTCATAAAAATTTAGAATTTTTGAATTTAAGATGTGTGTACAGGATAACGTCTGTCGGATCTTCCAGTATATATATATATATATATATATATATATATATATATATATATATATTAATATATATTTCTAGAAAAACATAATCATATTTCTCAATAATACTACTGTACAAACGATTTGTTGCTTTGACTCGCAGGTTATATCTTTCGTTTTCCTCTTCAAGTACAGGAGAAGATTTCAGTAACATATAATCTCTGAATGAGATTGTTTTTCTGTAAAATAACAGATTATATATATATATATCGTAAATATCATTCGCACACTTCAAGTAGAATCGAGCACTTTCAAATTAAATGTCAAGGTGACACACATACTAACATGTTTGATGATTTTCTTCAAATTAAATAAAAGACATTCACATTGAGTGTCAGGAGATGAAACACACTAAAAATTTCATACACGTGGTTAGTTGGATGAAGAAAACCAACATGTCGGCTTCCTGTCAACGAAGAAACGTTTGGCGCCAGAATGACAATCCCATGCCGTGGTTTATTAATATAAACAAATAACGTGCGCCTGGTCCACGATAAGTACAGGAACAAATCGTATTGAATTTTCCTTACGTTCCACAACATAAGATTACCGTCATTTCAGAAAATAAGCTTAAAAACTAAAAGATGGATAGGCTTTCCCAGACTCCACGTGTATGCGTCTTTTTCCGGTGACGTTCCGGGACAACATCAATAAAAAGTGTTCTATCTTATAAAAAGAATAAGTAGCTCCACCTGGCAGTCGCTAAATGCCAAGGGAAGGCAGAGCTTATAAATGTAATTGGTACAATAAACAAATATAATATACATATCGTACTAATCAAAACCAAAACATATAAAATAATTATTTGTTTCTGGAAACCATTTGAAACTTAAATAAGCATCAAATTGTATTGATCCAAAATAAACACATCAAATTGTACTCCAAAATAAGCATATGAAAGTGTACTTCAAAATAATCAAACCAACATTCTTAAAATTAATCACATCAATATTCTTTAAATAATCACATCACAATTATATTTCAAAACAGATTTTCGTTGAAGTAAGGGGGAAATGTAACTTCAGCTTCAAGGCATCAAAATTATTATATATATATATCAAAAGAATCAAAGTATTCCTTAATTAGCGGAAATTCTTGCAAGAGAAAACAGGAAAACCAAATTCAACATTAAATAAGTCAAGTTCTCATCAATTAACTTGCTCGGATCTTCATCAATTACAAGATTTTCGCTTACATCCAAATTTTCTTGAACAATTTCTTCAAAAATACCTCATACAAATGTAGTTACATTTTTGTCCTACGGGCTTTTTGGATCTAGAGGGTTTCAGCAAAATATCGCCTCTGTTTGGAAATGAAGAAGACGCAGAAGCACACTTCGTATTTTTAAACATTTAATAAATTAAAAGAAGACGACACAACACAAATACTAAAATATAATCAATGAAAAGGAGGACGGTGGCTGCCCTTAACATTAACTGGCGAACTATCCACCCGACCATTCTCCATTCTCTAGTCACATCGTCTTGCGATCAGTTTCTTTCTTCATTCCACAGTCACAGTAAATGTTCGTGATTCTAGTTAACAGTTACTGCCACGCCAACTGGTGGGTGGATACTAAATACAGTGGTTTCCTACACACAGGAAAAAATCACAGGACGGCTTCCGCCACATTTCCAGCCTTACCTGGCTTGTTCAATCCCCAGATTTGTCACCAGTTGAGCATATATGGGATCATTTAGGACGGCAAGTTGGGCAACGTACGAATTTCATCGAATTACATGCCAGTTTACAGCAACTGTTGAACAAGATGTTTAGAATAACATACGGAATCTGTATACGCCAAAGCTTTACCTTGTCACATCTTACATACATTTAAAGGTAGCTCAATAGAGTACCGAAACAACCATTTGTATATAAGTTTTTCTGCAATCAATAATCATTTTATTTTGATTTTGTAAAGCGATCAGAATTAAATAAACTTCAAGAAACTCTCAGTAATTTGAATTTAGACACAACATATTTATGCTATATTTAAATTTGAAATACTTCTTTCAGAACAAAGTTAAGATGCATAGCCCCGATACATCAAACATTTTAATAAGATTTGCTAAGTAAGTTTTATTGCTGCGTAACCGAATGATTGCAAATTTATGAGCATTGATTTTGTCTAGGGGTTGTTTGAACTTAGATGTATCCCAACGAGCCCACTTGCAGAGTAGCCCTGATATAGTTCAAACCTACGAAGGTTTAAATTTCTCATATTAGCCCCGGTTGGAAAGCTATGTGAGTAGCTGCTCATAAAATAATGTTATGTACGTTTGTGAAAATTACAATAAAGCTCTAATCTCAGATTTCATAATTTCCCAGCATTATTTATATGTGCTAAAACAGTACACTCATATAAATCAGTAAATGTTTAAAGTGTTGATTAAATCAAATTATACAAAATATGTTTTCAAATTAAGTTGCTCACTAAAAAAAATATTTCAAATGCCAACGTTAATACGTTTTTAAGTGTGAAGCTGCACGTAAAATATAGCTTTTACAAAGATTACGATACATAGAAATTTTAAATCATAACAGAAACAATAACAAAATAAAGGCTCAAATTTTCTATTAGGCATCTGATCACAGCATGAAATACCTATTTTAATTTACTAGCAGTGGATTTGTAGCAACTAATGAATTTTACTCTGTAAATGGCCATCATAATAACGAATTTACATTAACTTTAAAATTGGATCATTAATGGTAAGAAAATGAGGTCGATTTTTTAAGAGGTATTTTTTTTAACTAAAGTTTAAGTAAATTGTCAAAATCTGTTAATTTCTTAAAAGTCATGGGAAAAAATGCTCCTATATATTAGGATAAACAACCATTTATAAATAAAAACTACTCATAATATTAATAATATTTGCAGGAATTTTCCAAAATGCCAAATCAACAAAAATATACAAAAAAATATACACAATAAGTAAAAGATTTGACAAAACAAAAATATTATGTGAGGAAATAGTTCATAATACATCCAACTTCTACCACTTGCAGTATTATTTAAAAGTACAGTGATTAGAGTAAGTAAGATCGCTCACACCATATTATGTTAATAATACACCTCGTTTTGTACATTATCTGATGAGCTATTGAAAATAAATCATGTTAAGAGTACTTGGTACCCCAAAAATGACTGAACTATCGCTTTTTTAAAATTTTTATTTAATCTTATTCTTGGTTGTATTATCTTTCGATTGATATATCACTTTTGCAATTCGCAAAGTTAGAAGTTAGATAAAACTCCATTTAAAAATGTAAATTAACAAATTAGGCAATTATACCACCCCCCTTTTTAGAAAAAACAGCATTTTGATATAAAAATAATCTATTTTGAAAAGAGAAATAATAACAAAAGCAAAAGAAATTGTTATATATAAAGCAGGATATTACAGAGGCATTGCAATAACATCTTTTTTTTTTTAGAAAAACGAGTGCCTGCAATTTTTTTTTTTTTTTAAATTAAGTCATTTTATACTAATAATGTCCTAATTTTAGCTCTTATTTCCCTCATATGTTTTTAATACAAGAACAATGCTTCTATATTATGTGAAGTAAAAACTTAAATTTCTGTCATGATAGAAAAAAAAATTTTTTTAGCAATGTGCTTGTGTGTGTGTCAATTTTCTTATGCAATTAATACTCTATAAAAGTGGATCATTTATAAAAACGTATGGGTTGAAGAAATACGTATAAATGCAATTATTTTAAAGAAAAATATTTAACTAAACTTTTAAAGTGGTATTTTACGTTTATTTAATCTTCTTATTATTATTTAGGGTTATAAATTTTAAAGTAATTTTTCTCAGTTTATGTTTTTTGATACATTAGTTCATTCAAAATGCTACTCCTTCCACAATTATTTACTAATGCGACGCCCGGTTACCTTAAGTTAATTTAATCTTATTATTCAATTTATAATACCCAGGTTCTAATTTATCATTTGGCGTCACACTATAGCTTAAGTTTAATCATTAGATCTTTAAAGACAAATAAACAGGACACTAAATTAAAAAGCCGTTCTTTAAATTAACACTTAATTTATTTACAATAACATTGAAATTATATTAAATACTAAGGATATACATGATTACTTAACTGAATTAGGATCTGAGAGAGAGTAAACATGGAGTGTGTGTGTGTGTGGCCATCTCGCGAGTCTCCAACCGCGGCATTTTGTCAAAGGGTCGTCAGACCAAAATCGGTGATAAAATTTGTGTCAGAGAGTGACTAAATTCGTCGTGCAAGCGCTTATATTTCGCGGCGGTTTACTTCTGTATTCTGGAGAGGATTCTTTTTCGAAACACAATCAACTTTTCTGATTGGTCTGGAGTCAGCGGAGTGATATCTTCTCGCGGTCCATGACTCCCCCAAAACGCGGGAAATTCCCAAAAACATCCCATACCATGATGTATTTATGGGTACATTGCCTTCTTCCATGCGTGGGAAATGCGTCACCCTTTTCGGTGAGGTGAGAGGCACTCCCAGAAATTCCTCTTCTTGTAAACAACAACAACAGGGCCGATATACAAATTACTGTTGTAATCCTTATGGAAAGGCGGCCCCCCATCTTTACCAATCACTTCCATTTTTCCTGTGTAATGTACATTAAGCAGATAACAAAATTAGGCATTCATTTTGCTGTAAAATGAATACTTTTTTAAAAAAATTTAAATGTAGGAGATATTTACTTTTTTGTTGAATTTTGTTGAATGACTTATTTTTTTTCCTCCAAAACTAATTAAGTTATTGTAAAATTGATTCTTAAAGTTACTTAGAACATCCTTAAGAATTTTACAAAAATTTCAGGTCCAAAAATTTATAAGTACAAAAGGAGTAGAATATTTCAAAATTTTCCAAATTGTCTTCAACAAATTTAAAATTTTAAAATTGTGTGAAAGATATGTTAAAAAATTCAACTTGTATCATTTTTTTGAAAATAGTCCTTATTTGAAATGCTAAAATATAATTTTTAAATACATAAATAAAGAAAATTGTTCAAAGGGTACTAAGTCCTCTTAACGTTATTAAGATTTTTTTTTTCAAAAATTACATTTTAGTAGCATTTTTCATATAATATTAAAAGGAAAATATACTTCTGAAAGGTATGAGGAAGTGTTAAAATGCAGTACCTCTTCTTCCTTATTCATTGCTTAAGAAATCAATTTTGAAAAAGAGTTTCTGATAGCATGTTCTGTCCCTCCCCACCTAAAGATAAAAATTCATCAATTCAAAATACCCATACGAACAAAAATTCGAATTTATTTTTATAAATTATGTATAAGGAGAAAAATTACATGAACAATTCATTTTATTAACAACTTTTGAAGTGAAGCATTACTTTTTCACTTCATAGTGTTATCTGAAGGCACAATTGAAAAATGACGTCGTTGAATAATTCAAGAGCATATTTTACTTTTCTGTTATATGTGTTTTGTACACATATATAACATCTCCCCTCCCCGAAATCAACATACACAAGAAAAAAGTAAAACCCCAAATAATTTCAACTGGATTCTTAAAGGATCTAAACGACTAAAAATAGCTTTTTTTTTACTATTAAACTATTACTATATAAAATTACTTTTTTAAATGTTACAAAATCGAATACATATTTTTTCTCAAGAGGTAAAATTAAGGGAAAGAGTATTATAAAAAAATGCTGATTTCAGTGGTTGCATTTTAAATGGCAAAATATTTATTCATTCAAAATGAATTTTTAACTAAATATAATGTGTTTAATTGGAATTTTTTTTTTTTCTTTATATATATAAAAAAACATAAATTGTTGAAAAACCTGTATGATTGAAAAACTATTCAAAGTTAAAGGAAATTATTTTTCCTTCATAAATTTAAACTGTTTTTTTTTCATTGCTATTGTATCTATGCACTATCACTCATCAAAATAATACATCAATTTAACAAAAATATTATAAGTCGTTATCGTCAACATGAGCACGATTACCGATTTGAGTCGAAAAAAACCGATTGAGCGTAACGCTTCCGAACCTGACACTTAATTTAGAAGAACTCTTCACCAAAACGTGCCTGAATAAGAAATCAAAAAATTTACTATTGTGTATTTGCAATAAAAAATACTGTGTTTGTTCATGCGTGGGTACAATACATCCAAAGAAAGATTATTTTCCAGAACTGTAGAGTAGGAACGAGAACGAAAGGAGTTTCAATACCGGCAGCATATCGCGTAATTTGGCGACATTTTTTATTAAAAGACATTAATAAATGATGTAATACGTTTGTAATGCAAGTAGAAAAATTTATAAGAGTATAAATGACAAAAAAAATATTCAGAAGAAAAATTAGTGTTTGAATGTGTTTCCTAAAATATCGTTGGAGGGGTGAACAGAGTACTTAGATCTTCCAAGCTTTAACTTCTCGTCATTTGAACTTGGAGATTCAATTCTTTTTCTTTGAAAATTTAATTTACTTTGATGTTAAATGCTTTCTGAAATAAAGTTATTTTTTTAGCATAAATGCTTAGTAGGCTTACTCCAAGTTTAAATGATACACGTAATTTTGTGAATGAAAAAAATAAGTATTATATATTTCTGTATCTTATTTAAACTTTTACCTCCTTTATTTTTGAGGCATTTTTTTTCAATATTGTTTTTATGAAACTGTCCAGTATAAATAAAAAAGCATTTGCTAATGAAGTGTCATGAAAAAATTCATCTGAAACAATTGGCGAATATAATTTCGCTTATATATATATATATATAAATAAATAAATATAAATAAATACATAATATATTAAAATCTCCTCAAGAAAACTTTTAAAAGTCAAAATTTAAAAGCTTCATAGACATAGAACACCTATATTTAAAAGATAAATTTTATAATTATAGATGAGGTCTACAAAAAATAAAAAATTTCAATGAACTATTAAATTTTAAAAACTAACACACAGCATTAAAATATTTGGTTTTGTTATTAAAAACTGTCGAAAATTAAACAGATACCCTTTATTCCATCCCATTGCCACAATTTCGGTAATTTTTAAATATATATCTGTTGTTTAAAATACTTACCTTAGTATTCTTTTTGTTAGGAAAATTCAACTTACAAGCAATTCTAGAAGTTTTCAATATGTCAATTAACTCAGACAAAATGAAGTAAAAAAAACTACATCAAAGAAAAATTTTTAAATGCTATTTTAATGTACCATAAGAATTTTAGAAAGTTAATTTGATAATATGCAGCTGAACATCTGCCCTTTAAAGGGTCTAATGCACGTTATGTAAACCTGTGGAGGCTCAAAGCCCTCCTGTCGGTGGGGTATGGAATTTAGGATAGAGAAATCCCAGCTGAGGTGTGATCCTTGATAATTGACCATGGTTTAGAATTGCGAGGTCTGTCGCCAATAACCTTCATGGTACTTCAGATTGTGGGGTAAATGAAAGTGAAATAATAAAAATGACCATTTGGTTTACGTGACCATACAACTGGGGGTGATAATCGGTATGTATGGCTAGAAAATGAACGGTAATGTTTACGAGTTGCTCCCATGGGAACCGAGAAAGGCAAGTTTTAAAAGTCATATGCTTTTTTTCTTTTGAAAATACAACTTCTTTATTTCTTAGACGAGGAGGATTTCAAACACTATGAGGGCAATCGAGTCTACTTTAAATGAAAAAGAGCTTCAGGATGTTCTTGAGAAATATTTGACTTTGGAACACATATTTTCGAATACTTTTTTGCAAGTAAAAAGTGTCATTTTTTTAAAACAAAAACAAAACTTAAAACTTCGTAAATTTAGGAAAATGATTAACTTTTATTGAAGGCATAAAAAAGTTCACTTTTTTATATTTTTAATAAAATTGTAATTAACTTGAACTTTATAATACAACTGTATCTCAAAAACTAATGCTGTAGCGCCCCTTTAATAAGGAATAAACTCCAAGTTCATGTCTTTATATCACTTTTGAAAAATTTATTTCAAAAAATTCGTTTACCGAACTGAACAAACATTTACAGTAATGAACCATGAAAACGTAAGCCTTTCATTTCCGCAAACAACTTCAGTTAAAAAGCAATCATCTCACACTTCTCGTTTCCCAAGCAGCAGAGTAGCTGACTGTGAAAGGTAAGTGGTCCTTTTGTTTCTGAAACACCTTCCTTGGATATGCTGTGTTCTTGGTATGCTGTGTCTGACATTCCATGAGTTCGTGCCTAGTACCACTGAAGACTCGCCGTTTAGAGGATCGCAAGTCACACAAAGAAATATCACTTCCTTTGGTATGGAAGTTAGGAGAGGGAGTGCTATTTTTCAGGTGTCGTCCACATCACTTGATCCAATATTACAGGGTTGTCGCTAATAGCCTTTGTGTTGCTTTATAGTGCCTCGTAAATATAATTATCTCTCTCACTAGGAGAATTAGATCGTGAAATGTGTAAATATGAGCTGAAAATATATATTTGTGCATGAATTGATTCTGTAATGTAATTTTTCAGTTTCTATTACATTAATTAACAGTTCAATGTTTTATGGCATATAAAAACGAACTGAAGTTTATATTGGTGTTTGGGGATATTATATAATTCGATATCATGGAAATAACTTTTTGTCAATCTGATATTTTTATGTACATAGACCTTAATGTCTATATATATCATTCAGTAGAAGCGAAATCCTAATTAAGAAGGGATTCGAGAGCCAACCAATAATAATATAGATACACTTGACTTTGTATTACCTGCAAGCAGGGTTGAAAACTACCGTAAATCAGCAGCAATTGCACGACTTTTAATTTAATCGCCTATTCTAATAATAAATAATGAAAAAATAAATCTCTAGACCAAGGTGCCAAACTCACAGGCTAACTTGGGACAAACAAACAAGGTTTAAGTTAAGGTGGGCCGCAAAAAAATCAATATTCATGGAAATGGAAATTTATTTCAGATAATACACTATAATAATTATAAATGAAAGAGCAAGAAAAATTTAATGTTTAAGTACTCTCTCACAACTGATATCTCTTCTTTTCTAATATCTTTCCTTTTTCGGGAAAAATTTTGATGTTTTATTATAAATTACTACCTGGCATAGCCGTTTTTCACACGGGAGAATTGAAAAATTTAATAATACAGATTGAAGGATAAAGAAGTTTTGAATGAGTTAATTTTACGTGAATTGCAAATTAAACAAAAAAAAAGCTTTTGAGTATCTCAGTTGAACAAAAAAACCTATATTTCTTTAGTTTTTAAGTCTGTAGATCTAATAGCTGATTAAAAGGATTTTTTGTATTTATAACGCCTCGCAACTCTATTGTGTGTCGATTTTTGAAAATACCTTCCTAAACTGACATTTGCTCAGCAAAAGTAACACATTGTTACAAATTTTGTGTAATGAACGTTTCAAATAGTGTAAATAATTTATGTCTGGATTCTAATACGTTATTATTACTTTCTGTTGTATTTATTTTAAATTAAAATTGTAATATTCGCAGTCAACGCCGATCCTTATATTATAATGGCAATTCAATGGAAAAAGCGATATGTTGGCGGTAGAGTCAAATTCGCATAATTTTTGGCGACCCTGTTGGCAACTTGGCGATTGATTGAACCATGCAGAAGTTGATATGCTGTAGCGCCACCTGGTAGAGATTTGAGACAAACAGGATAGCACAATTACCTTCTCCGTAAAAAAAATGCATATACATGCCAATTTTCATAGTGATCGGTTGAACAGTGAAGTGAAGCGAGGTCATATGTACAAACATCCATTTATATATATTATATAGATTGTGTACAGACCGAGACGCTAGTTTGAAACCTTTGCTCTACACATACGACCACAAACGTATCCTAATAATTAAATGTTCAACATTTCCACAAATATCACTTTACATCACTTTAAGACGCAAGCTTGATTGGCATCTATCACGATTCCTTTACAAAGTGAGGTTCTTAAAAGAATCAAACAATTTATAAACTAATGCAATCAAGTGGTTAGTTTAAAAACCCTTTGATAACCCGCTAAATATAATTCCTATATTGATTAAATACTAAATTATAAAATTAGAAACTTAAAGTATGGCAATCTGTGAAACAGAATTTTAAATTTATTATGTAATTGCTATCTTGTTGATGAAGAATAAATACACTCAGGAAAGGGAAAGAGCAGAAAATGTAATATTTCCATGATTAATTTAAATAAAAAACGATCCTCAATAATAAATTGCACTGATAAATGTAAGACTTTTAAATATTTTGAAGCATTGGATAAGCAAAGATTAAATTTTTAAAAAAATGAATAAATGTGACAATGTTGGGTGAGTGACAGTTATATTAGCATTGCACCCTAAAGATTCCCAAAGGTTACTGTTGACTAACTTCGTAATATTAAACCTTGAACAAGTAGTGAAAATGAAACTTGAGCTACCAACCACATCTTAAAACATCCGCACCACACTAACTATAAGCCATTTGACCCTCTACAGATTTAACCATTCTCTACACGACAGGTCTTAGGTGATAATTGGCTAGAACTCCTGACACGCCGTCTATGAGCCCATGAACTTGACCAGTAGGCACACAATGGCCACAATATTCTTTGAGAGATTCACTTCTCTGAAACTTCCTTCATTCCTCCCGTATTATACAGATTTCATCATACAGAAAATCAATCATTAGAAATAAATAGACTAGAAGTGCAATACGTAATTAAAGTCACACATGTATAGGCTAAAAATTCCAAACACTTTTTACAGTGGTTGAAGATGAGATTCAGTAAAAAGTGTTAATTTTTTTTATTCGGAGGAATATAAAAAAAAGAAGAGTTCTCTATAGAATATATTTTTTCTCTTAACCGTAGAAAGATGCTACGAATAATAGTTGGTGAAAACTACCCTGTGTTCATTATTAACAAACAAAATGTAATATGATAGATATATTTTTCTATATATACAGTTTTAGCTTGGACACTCATTCTTTAATGTAGAATAGTTCTTTTTCATTTGTTAAAAATAAAATTTTCAATTCATCTCTGAAAATCATATCAATGTGTAACTAAAACAGACCCTTATCTTTCAGTGCATTAGTTTCTAAGCATTATCAGTAAAAATGATTCGCCTTCCAATCCAAATCCTTGTGCTGTTAGTTATAGCTGTAAGCAGTGTGATCGCCATCAAGGGATACGATGATAAATTCGTGAGCTTTAATTATAAAGCGGACACGTATATCTCTACATGTAAGTGACTTTCTTATATTTAAGAATCCGAATAATTTTTTTATGCTTTAAAATACTGAAAATAACACTTAAAAAACATTTTTGTTTGCAATAGTAACAGAACCAAAAGCCAAATAAATAGCGACAAATGTACATATTATTTAAAAAAAAAACTATAAATTAGTTCTAGATTGCGCGTGATGTTTTATGATGAACTGAAAACTCCTTATCAAAACATTTTCACTATGGTTGTCGACAAACGGTTTTGCGATTAGAAAATTACGATGTCGTTGTATAGATTATATTTCCTAAGATAATTTTAATGAATATGAAAATGAAGAAAATGAAAAAGGGTAAACAGTAAATTATCATTTGTCTGTACAGAATTACGTTATATCAAATACATCAAGTAATGTATGAATGCAATTGTTATAATCATCCTACATCAAATTGAAATTCCAAAAAACAATTATTTGAGGTAGCATTTAGAAAGAAATTCCCCTCCGTTCCAGTTTCTAAATGCTTGGGATGTTTTTCATATTATTTTTGCATCATCTCCCCCCAAAAAATGCCTTGCAAATCTTTTTCATTTTCATTTTTCCATTGGCGGATTGAGTGAGGGTTAATTGACGTTCCACAGTAAAACAACAGGATGCCTAATGGCAATGGAACTCATAATTTTCGTCATATGATGAGCAAAAACTTGATCTGGAACTCCTTTTCCTAACTACCACATTATTCCAACAGAAGGAATTTAACCGATTTAATGTGCATCAGCCTGTGAAGGTCTCTCGGGACCTCACTTTGAGAACGAGAATAATTTTGAGTCACAAAAGAACCAGTAGCCATTTTTATAAATAACTTTCTTTATTTGGTTATCTTTCCCAAATAGAATCAAAGACTTATTAACAATAATTTTATTAATATTATGAGGTTTTAAAGATAATATTCTTTAAATTAACTCAATTAATTAATGATCTAATTAATTAATTTATTAAATAACGATCACGCAGAAATTACCACGATAAGAGATCCCAGAATTATATTTAATAATGTTCTTATTGAACATTTAACTTTAATCTGACTCTTAAAACTTAAATGAGACTTTAAAGTCAAAATAATATTTACCACTCGGATTCTCAATTCTTCATGAGATTAAATTATTGACAACAATAGGACTTCAATTCAAATTCACTATAACTCTATGTTTCAATATCTATCTCCTACTGCTCTAACTTTATTATTTCGTTTGACTTAAATACTGAATCTAATCTGTATAACAAGGAATCCTGTCCGCTTTTTGGAGTTGATTGGAAATAGGTAGGGAATTAAATTTCCCTAAAAAGGTCGGTTCAGAAGGTTAGTGATAAAGTTCCGTATAGATACGTCACAAGCCCCTCTAAAGGGACGTTGTTCCATTCTATTATCAAAAGTATCAGGAATACGGTCTAATTTCATTCATGTTACAATTTCTTTCTTCCGAAACGAGTACATTGGATGGAATTTTAGATGCATGCATGAATCACATTAAAAAAACTCAGTTGAATTTCAAAAACTCTAGTACACAATTTGCGTATAATCTTGCAAATTTCCTTTCTACACACACTAAATTTTCATTTTTAAGAGGATGAATTGCGCTCAGATAAAAAGTTTTCGTCTACGTTTTAGAGATGATAAACAAAATGCCCTACATTTTCAATCTTAAAAAAATTTAATTTCTAAGCTTTCTATGGATTCAATGCCTACATATCATGTATGAATTTTAAATAATTGTTTTCTTGTGGTTCAAATGGTTCAAATTCAGCGTTTAGGAGTTTTTCATACAACGAACAACTAATACCTCCAGTTAATTAATTTTAAGGCTTAGAAAAATATTCCGAATATTTTATTTAATATTTCGAAAAAAATCCATCTCTGTATTAAATCTACAGGTAATGTGTGGCTTGATTCTGTAGGGAAGCACACAGCAGTTTTATTTTTAAGTTTATTAGTTGGTAGCATACATCTCTGGAAAATCAGGTGATTCCATATAGAAAAAAATACATAATATACTAACAACCTCTGACGTCAGGACCAATGAAAAATGAACACGATTTGCAATGACGTCAGATACGGTTAGCAGTTAACATAGATAAATCTGCATGACGAAAGGAGCAAAGTCCAACAGTTATTACGTATGTAAAATTTCGTTTCATTCTGACGATTCCTACTTGGTGCACTAATTTTTTTTGTCCATGAGTGCATATACTTTTTAGATACAATTCGCTGAATAAATATGCCCTCACATAAATAAGAACACATAACTTAAATAAAAATTGGTCAAGATTAATAAAAAATAAATAAATAAAACAAGTATGAAACAACTAAATGGGGAAATTTAAAGTAATTGAAATAAAAGTTTTAATTAATGTCCAGTTCACAGACACTCAAACACACAAGCATACCATTCTAAAATTTTCCTCATGTTTTTGAAACGTGTTTGATGCTGCATAATACATAATGTATTCCAACTTTAAAAAAAAGCCGAAGCATATTTCGTTAACTTTTAGGTGGATATTTTTTATCACTAGGAGGAGGAAAAAAAGAGGGAATAATACCTAGATATAGATTTTATTTCAATATTTGGTAAGTGCATACATAATGCGATTTTTTTTTTTGCTTTAGGGCATTGTGTTAATGAAGTTGTACCACAAAACCCCACCCTCGAACAGAGTATTATTAAATAAAAGCTGTATAGGCTTGTTTTATTTAAACACCATTATTTAAATAAATTCAACATTGGTCATTATCTTCCTATTTGTTACTAAATCCTCTACGGTTTCAAGGAATTTCTGTATTACTTTTAATCAATATTTCAGATTTACTTCCTGGAAAATACCGTAAATCCTTTACCTGAAATATTATTGCTTACCCTGATGTTGTATATTTGTTCTCATAAATACTGCTTTAACTAGGACTGAGGACCCTTTCCTGTACTGTATGAAGCTCTTATTGAAGTAAATTATACATTGAAAGCTCTCTTTATGTAAGTAGGTTCCGAAAATATCTGATGAAGTATGCAGAGATTTCCTGATGGATTATTTTCCAAATGTAGTTATCATGCAACAGCTTTTCACATACAAGCTCAAAATCAAGAAATCCTCCTATAGTGAAGAATTTATTTGTGTAAACGTTATTGAACAGGTTTTTTCCTCGAATAAGTTAATGAAGTGTTGAGTATGCCACGTCAAATTCACGCTGCTTAGGTAATATGTAATATATTGTGTTATAGTTGGCTTTGATGCAAATTGAGAGAATTCATCGGAAACCCTTAGTAGTGGTGAAATTCAGACTTATATACTGTTCTTTAACAAAGCGAAAATTACTACATTCCAAATCTTCTTGTGTACTTCAACCTTTTTTTGTATATATATTACGAATTAAGTTGTGCAGTCTTTTAAATGAAAATTAGTTGAAAACTTTGTGAAGTATTTGCTATGCTTTTGAAATAGAAGTACGTCATTTGCAAAATTGAGTCAGTTAATTTGCCGTTTTTGTTTCACAGGTTTAGTAGGATCGCTCTTACTTTTGTCGATAATTTGAAGGCAGTGTTTGATCTTAACATTTTCGAAGAAATTAGAGTCTATAGCCACAACTTCTAAAACTTTTTCATCACTAAATTACTCTACACTTTTTTTGAAAGCATCTTCAAAATTGTCTTCAAATGCATCCTTTTTCATGATTTTATGTTGATCATTTGCCGGACGGGTGGCGTAGTTGGTTTGGCGCTGGCCAAGTTTACCCAAGTTTGTGGGTTCGACCCCGGTCCAAGTCAGTGTATCTTCATGATGCAACAAATCGATGCAGCATGCTGAAGATCCCTAAAGTACCTGTTTGGTTTGGGTGCACTCGGTAAAATTGAACTCCTAGTACAATTTCACATTGTCAGAGTTCATGTACCTCCCTGTTTGACGGAAACTAGGTGTCAAAATTACATTGTAGCAATTGGTATCCACCACAGTAAAAAGTGACACCAGCTTCCAGGGAATGTACTAGGTTTGCAATGGCAATTGCCTATCTGCAACCCCATTAGAAAGAAAGAAAAAATGTGTTGGTCATTTCGTTTCGAGTACTAACCGGTGGAATATCTTTAGAGTTTAATCCATCCAGAAAGTGTTTCCAGATATTGTTTCATAATCATTTATTAATATATTTGTGTTCATAATCATTTATTAATATGTTTGTGTTCATAATCATTTATTAATATATCAGTGTGTGTATTTTTTTATTTTGTCAGAAAGCATTTTTTTTTACTTCATTCCAAAAAATTATTTTTTTAAACATTTTGTTTTCAATAAGCTCACTCCCCCTCGGAGGATTACTGTGCCTTCCCAGGGGGCGCGCCCCACAGTTTGAGAAACACTGCATTAAACGGATAAATATAGGATAAACTTAAAAAAACAACAACAATTAAACGAAGAGTAATTTTAGAAGTGTAGTCAATAGATAGAAAGTGATATAAGCAAACTTTACACTAAAAATTATATGTCTTTAGAAGTATATAAAACTCTTCTGTGTAAATAGTCAAAAACAAGCTTTAATTACAAAAGAAACTAGAAAAAATAATGTCAAGCTTCCAAACATATTTTGTATAAATGTATAAAAAAATGATGTCTTAAAATATATCTACAAATATTTTTGAAGATATTCACATGGTTAAAACTTGAAAAATTTAACCTGTGAGTTAAGGCAGATCTCTCTGCAATTAGAAATCTTATCAGAAGGATAAGTGGAATTGGAATGCGAATAATCAAAAGGAGAGAAACCAAATGAAAACAAGTAATATAAAAAATAATTCAATTCCTGCTTTGAATGGATTAATAGAAAGTATCTCATTAAGGATTGAAAATTAAACAAGATATATGTATCTTGTCAGCATTGTTGTAACAATGCTCACCCGGATTGTGTAATTTGGCTGAAAAACTGATTTTCAACACCAATTTTTTTCATTGTATCAACAGTTACAGTGTTACAACAATGGAAACGAATCTAAGTTGGCGTGGAAAACCGGTAATTAATTTAATTAAATAATATTTTATAAATTTTTAATTTTGTTTGGAAACGTTGGAATTTTATTTTCTATATTCGCCATTGATATTTTGAAATGGGATTTAGTATTATAAGATTCATATAATTTCAATTTTTCAATTGATTGTGAAATTGTGATTGATCTATATATATATATATATATATATATATATATATATATATATATATATATATATATATATATATATATATATACTCTGTGTTTTTCGTTTTTGATGGATGGATGCTCATCTCTAATTTGTAGTGAATTAGATTATATATATAGGGATAGAGTGAGCTAATAATAGTAAATGAAAAAATCATATAAATCAACAAGAATAAAAACCATCTTTTAAAATGAAAATGTTCCCATGCACGAAGATTTAAAATCTACTTTCTTACCTGGTTATGTATTCAGTAAAGTTCTCACTTACCGTGTAGAACATTATAGAAAAAAATAGAAAAAAAAGTACTGATGCTGGCTTAAAAATTATGCAAAATAGTCAGTAAAATAAATTATAGTTTAAAAAAAAACTAAAAAAACACGTTTTTACAGTGAATCAAATTAATAAGTAAAAAATTAATTCTTAATATAAGAATCAAATGATTAAAGAGAAAATTAATGTCAGTGTGATAAAAGCGCGGGGTGCTTTGTATTACATTTTTACACTAACTCAGCATTTTGGAATAGAACTAGTATAAGAAATTATAACAATTAATATAAAGCATCCCACACTTTTTCGTCCATGACATTAATTTTCTCGTTAAACACTTCATTCTTATATTAAGAATTATTTATTTTTTTTACTTTTTAGTTTGATTCACTATAAAGCGTGTTTCTAAGGTATCTTATACTATATATATATATATATATATATATATATAATTTATTTATATATATAATTTATTTTCTCTCGTCTTTTACTTCGATCTACTATAAAAACCTGTTTTTTTTTAGTTTTTAAAACTATCATTTATTCTTTGTTGATTTTATCCTTGAGTTTGATATTTGGTATTGGAATTACGTTGCTGCAGGAACTAGTCTTGCTCTTCAATAGATATTAATTAGTGGGTCTGAAGCGTACTTATTTTCTCCTTTTATGGGTCCTCGGATGAGTCCCATATCGTTGTATTTCAAAGATTCCGTCTCTATAGGTAGAGGTCTAACTAATAAAAGAGTGTAAGAAGAAATATTAAATGTCAACTGCATTATCCCCTTTTTTAACGTATTGCTATAATGTTATTTCGTATCATCACTTCTAAACTTATTGTTTTATAAAAATAAAATATATTTAGCAGTTAGAAAAGAATTTTTTTTCACATGCAAGAGTCTTCTTTTTTTATTTCCATTTTCAGAAAACCTATATTTACATTACGGTGATAAATTGTTAATTCACCCACCCTCACCTTTCTCACATAAAGAACATTGCTTTTGTTTTTTTTATTGTATTAATAACAAGCGTTTTCATTTTTAGGGCTATAGCTTTTTAAGGGTAGGGTCTTTTAGTCACCATATCTGGAATTAATCGTCAAATTTGGAAATGGAGTATGAAATTAGTCGCCAAATCTGGAAACGATATATTGAATTAGTCACCAAATCTTGAAATCCTTATTTTTACGGATCTTGATCAGGACAAAAGAACAAAATTATGAAATCATTGCATTGTCATCGGTCCTTGACAAGTGTGCAAAATTTCGAACTAATAAGACCTTTTAGAGTGGGTAAAAATCCAATTCAAGATTGTATTACATACTAGTGAATCTTACAAAAGCGTGTTAAAAATTTAAAAACCATAACGACTCTTATAATTTGCTTCATAACGGGACGAAATTATTATCAATGCTTAACATTGAAAGTCAATGCAATTTTTTTTCTAATAAGTTAGCTAACATAATTTGTAAAAAAACATAAACTTTTTCTTAAAAATATTTCCTCTTTATATATGTCAGTTGATGTTGATCAAATGACGTTATTTTCGAAATTTCATTCGAATTGAATGGCACTGTTTTTCAAATAATAAAAGAAAATTGATAAGAAGCCACATATCAGTTTACTCCACTCAAAAGATTAATATATTTTCCATTTTATAGCAGTCCAAATTGGAATGATAATTAAAATATATACATTATTAAATTAAAATAATATTAAAATACATAAAACATATCCAGCGTTTCTCAAACTGTGGGGCGCGACTCCTATGAGGGCGTGATAACTCTATAAGGGGATGCGAGCACATTAAAAAGTTGGAAATAAAAGATTATTTTAAAAAATTATATATTTCTATAAATAATAAACAATATGCATTCTGACATAACAAATTTAAAGTACACACTAATACAATGCACTTATAAAAGTATCCGTCTGTACAATGTATTTTATAATTATTTTAACAATACTAAGTTAAGAACAAGTTTGATAATTACCAGCGACCTTATGGGTTTGTATTAAAAATTATCTTGATAATGTGTATGGTTTATAATTAATACCTTAACTGCCTAATAATAGTAGCGCGACTCGCTCCCCAATGCTACCGTTTTCCACATAGAGGCTCATATGTAATGTTTTTTTGGTAGGGGGCGGAGAAAATGATGGATAAACAAGCAAATCCTCTGAAATAAATAAATCCTTCCTAAACACTCAAAGTCATTTTATTGGATTTCAAAGACTTCGGAATAATTTTATGGACAGTAGCGCACAGAAAACATCGTACTTAAGAAAGACGTATATATACGTCCAGAAAATTAATGCTTTGGCTGAGCGAGACGTTTATATACGTCGGTGGCCCTTAAGAGGCTTAAGTTGTATTGTAGCTTTAATGTCAAATTATAGTATTAATGAATTCAAGAGTTTTTTATTGTATGAAAGGGGGAGGCAAAGAAACTTTTGATTGAATATTGGGTCGCAAATATTGAAATTTTGAGAAGCACTGCATTAGTCTCATCTACATTAGAATCATTAGCCTCTTATTCATTTGAGTTGAAAAAATGCTTAAATTATCTGAGAAGTTATATAAGAACCCTTGAACTACAGGTTTTAATTATACGAAGATTCTAAATATCTAAAAAGTTTTGATGAGACGTTATTTAATTTTTTAGCTATATTTTTTATTCGCATTTTAAAGGCCATTAATAGTTTTTTTATGTCATTAAAAATTAAAATACCGAAATTCAGCAAAGAAAAAGTTTCATAGTGGTAAATTTTTCAAGCATTCAGTTAACATGACGACATACATTTATAGAAACGCTTCCATAAATTCAGAAGCAATTACGGAAAGTTCATAAAACTTTAATTAACTTGTTTATTTTAAAGAATGAATTAATACACCAATATAATGACATATATAATTAAAAAATTTGATAAAAAAATTAGCTATTATAGTACCTAGATAAGCCATTGTAAATGACAAGAATTCTGAACACCTGTGGTGAAAATTTTAGAAAATCTGAAGAATGCCTTTTCTTAAAATTTAAAGAAGAATAATTCTAATAAAACTCACAAATCCATGTTAACGATATTTAACAGAACGAAATATTTTTTTTAAAAATTCTTTAAAATTTGATCATTAAGTTCAAGGGAAAAAATTATTTCGTTTGTAGAGAACCAGTGTTTCTATCTTTATCCCTTAGAAATAATAAGCGTTTTAACTTGTAGCTCGTTTTCTTTTTTGCTATTATTGTTAGAGAATATTATGACAATACTAACATAAAAGCTCATGAAAAGGCATGCAATATACTATTAAATTTTTATAATGGACACTAATAATAGTATGATTACTTTTTATGTGTGTGAAGTTCCTTGCACAATATTTACAGCATGTAGTTAAATGAAAAATAACTTTATTATACAAAAAAGAAAAAGAGATAAAATAAAAACAATATTTCTGGAAGTGAACATAAAAATGTTAAGACTGTGTGCAAGCCTGGAACAAATAAGCGATACAAATAGGAAACACCATTTCTAGCATTTTTTTAAAGTAAAATTCTCTCAAAAATAAATAAAACATTTTTTATTAAAACATTGATATAACTTATATTAAAATTAACATTATTGAAACACAGAATACACAAGAGATATTGCTAATATTATCAATAGCATTTGATATGAACTTCACAAAATAAACATTAATGTTTTTAAGGCTACAACGAATTTTTAAAAAAAATTAAAATGGAGTTTCTGTTAAATTCTCACATAGTCTTCAGTAGTTCCTGTAAAGCAATTTTTAAAATAAAAGCACTTGTTTAAAATGTGGGAACTTCAATGAGGAGTGAATTATTCAACATTGGTTTTTATTTATTGAAAATTCTACGGTTCTCATAAAATAAAAAATATATGAATTTATTTGATTTATTTATTTTCGTGTATTAATACTAAAATATATTTTACAGCTTTCAAAATATTTTAAATATTTATGAAATCGATTGACTTTATTAACATCGATCTATGGATTAACACGAAAACAATCCGGGATAGACTTAATGATTTTGAACCAAGTACTTTGAAAATAATTTTTATTATTACACAATCATAAAAGAGTATATATGTTTTATCCCCGTGCAAAATATCAGTTACTAAAATTATTTAAGAAAAGGGGAGTGGTTTTAGGAATTTACTTTTTTGAGAGTTATTTTCAATTCTAAACATAACCTTGTCCCACATGGTATAATAGAGTAATTTTTTTTAAATTTTATTCACACACACGGTTATTTAAGAATGTATATTTATGTTTATACGTATATATGAAGGTGGATTTCCTAGTTCACAAAATGAGTCAAATAACTAATAAAACAAACACTTATTGGGATCATATACACGCTTAATACACTAAACACTGATCATACAGAACAATTAACATTCATATAACGTTGTATTTAATTGCTAATTTTCTTGCACATCGTTGCCACTCTGGCTTTGATACATAGTACATACTTATACCTAAGCCGCATTCCAAATTCTCAAAATGTTCTGTGAAATAATTTTGTCATCGATTGGAAGTCGCACTCACAATTCTCCACATGTTTTTCAGAAAAAAATTAAAAAATTGTAAAAAATGTTCATCAATATCTGATACTTAAGAATTTTTTTAAAAAAGTCAATAAAAAATAACAAGTTGATAATTAATTTATTTTACCAGTATTAAACTTTTAAATACATGCATGTACCTATAATTACTCTAACCACCAGTATCATGTTTCGAAAATGACTCGTAACTCATTGTCACCGCTGACTTCGGAATTGGCGCCGGCTTCGCCATTTTCCCCCTCAGATATGCCTTCATGCCATCCAGTGCATTCGATGTGCAACTATTATTTTATAAAAATATTGTGTTATAGAGGAATGTAAAATAATTATTAAAGATGGTTGAACACAAGCAAAAGTTATATCCTTTTTTTTTGCAACCTCGACGTATATTTGTTTCATTCGTGTCAAATTTTCAGTGGCCGCTGCTCTGTTTCCGTTTTTTTTTCTCCGTATAAAATCGCCTCTATTTTTATACTTGCGTCATAGGGAACTCTTTTTGATGCCATTACCAATATATTTGATGTTAAGGTAAACGTACACACAAAAAATAATAAATAAATAAATAAAAAATTTAAAAAAAAACCCTAAATACGAGCAAATAGCGATGTTTATTTAGAATAAACTGAATACAAGAGATAAACTTCCGAATGCGATAAGTAATCGACGCATATGACGAAGATGGACGTTTATATTTTTCCTTTTGAAAGGGGTGGAAACTCAATTTCCCCCATCCAACAAACGTTTTGCCTTCGATTCTAAGCCGCACCCAATTCTTAGTAGTAATAACACTAGAAAAATAGTGCGTCCCAGATTCGAATAAATACGGTACTGTTTTAGTTATGCTACTCGTTTTTTTTCGCTGTTCCTTTGCTTCTGATTCTCAATGCACACATATCACGTTGCCGCGTGGTAGCCCAGGGGACGAGGCATCGGATCGTGGCTCGCTTGTCACGAGGTCGAGCTCAGAACCGCTAAAACTAAACGTGTAGGGGAGCGATGCACGTTAAATCTGTCTAGAGCTCAAAAGTCCTGCTTTTTATGAAATTTTGAGCAGAAAACTTTTTTTTGTTACATAGTATGTGTGTGTGTGCACATAGGAGGCAACTAAAAAGTTTTGAAAATCCTTTAATTAAAGATTTTTGCGTAAATCGTACCATGTCCTTTTAAAAATGGAACATCAATTGATCTTTTCTATCAATAAAAATCATAGCCTTCTTTTAATTGTAAGACACCTTCATTTTAAAATCTCTTCTTTTGAGACACCTTGCATCACATCAGTAGGAACTTGACCAAAAATTTCACAATTTTACACTAACATAAGCTCACACAGTCATGTTGCTAATCGCAGTCACAAATCGAGCGAAAATTTTGCCTAATTTAGTTAAAATTAACGTAGTTTGAGTCGGTTTGAGAAAATTATGTCACCTAGGTGTGTAATTTCAAAGGCAACTTGTAACTATGGCAACAGGTAAGATGCTGATATTTTTCAATTCTTACTATTAGCTCACACCCTCTATATATTTATTTATTTATCTTCGTGGAATTTTCAATAATTAATAAAATTCATTTTAAAGCGCTCAATTTAGCTGAAATATTATATACATGATTATTTTGGATGACAATACAGTAATTAGATTATAATTAATAAAAATTATTGATTAAATCTAATTTTTTAAATAATTACAAATACAGCCACATTGGCATCATTTTTGGCGACTTAGCGACCCGTTTGGTGACTTGTGTAAAAATTTGAAAAAGTTTTTTTTTCTGACGTTTTAAAGCATTCAGTTGAACTGAAATTTTATATGCACGATTGTTTTAAATGGCAATACGATACTTTAATGTTAATTATTAAAAATTAATTAACACTTAATGTAGTGGTTCTGCCCTATGTATATTTATATTAATATATTTATATTAATACATATATACATATATACTATACATATTTATATTAATTGCAACTATTTAATGAAAAGTAGCTAAAATAAAAAAAATGTTGATCTAAGCATAAATAGACTTAATTGTTTTGTATACAACTTGTTCTTTTCATAGCACTTATTGTGATTTTTTTTATTATTAATCTATAACGTAGCAATCACTAATTCATTTAGCGCAACGAAAAGATTTTTCTTCATTCAGACGACATAATGTCTCTTATACTTTTATAAGTTATCTAACACATACAAACAGTATAAGAAATATTAAATTTTAACTCTGCATATTGAATAGTAATTTCCTTTAATAAGTTTTACAAAACCAGTATAACAATCATACTCAACGTTTGCTAATGAGATATTTAGGTTTGAAAGACATTTAATACTACTCGATGTGTTTATAATTCTAAGTTGGTTTCAAGCCTGATATGTGTGTGAAAAGTGGAAATTTGCAATGGTTCTGGTTTTGCTATTTTAATAAATTGATTGATACTTTAGGATACTTTCATATAAAACCGAAATATTTCACTGAGTTTTTTTCCTCCAGAAGATGTATCTCAAATTTCAATAATTTTTCATAGAATTAAAAGAAGAGTGTGATATTACAAAATACAAACAATAATAATATCGTGCATTTGCAATTTTGAATATGCTGTGCTTAAACATGCATGGGAATGGTACATCCTAGAAAAAGATTTTTTAGTGAATGCCTGAAAGAGTTTGAATATGCATGCGAATGGATTTTCAATATGACTGCATCGCGGAATATTCTGGCATTTTTTGATTCAATAAATTTGATCGACGATATGTAACGTAGGTTTAAAATATTATAAGATGATACAGGTCACCCATGCTAAGAAAAATTAGTATGTGTTTCCAAAATAAAGTTTTTTGAGCCTTTATATACTAAACATACTTAAGCTTAGTTCAAGTAATCCATGTAAATTTGAGTTACAAATATCTATCATAAATTTCTCTAAAATTTTCTTAACTTTTGACGCCCTTATTTTCAAGACATTTTTTCCCGATTCTCTCTCTCTCTTTCAAAGAAACTATTGAATACAAATTTAAAACTTTGCAAAATAAAATCTCTCGGTGAATTTTTTACGTTTGAACACAAATATTTTAAAAATTTCTATATTTACCAAATCAAATGTCATTGAAAAACAAAACAATTTCAATTACTTTAAATTTCGGAAAATGATTAACTTTTATTGAAGGAATAAAAATTTGCTTTTATTTATATTGTATAAACTCATCATAATTAACTCGAATTTCACTATACATTTGTACCTCAAAAACTAATGTTGAAACGACACTATAAAATTGTTTACGTAAAAAATATAGTTTACTAAGGGATAAACTTCGATTTCATGACTTTATACCACTTTTGAAAAATTTATTTCAAAAAATCCAATTATCTACCTGAACAAACAATTATAATAATGAACTATAAAGAAAAAGTGTAAGTTGTCTTCTGTTTCTTAAAATTCTTTAGGGAAGTTATTTCGCGAAATATGCATACATTCCTTCTGAAAAATTACTTTTTCAGTTTTTATTAGATGAATGTTTCTTAGCACATCAAAACGAACCAGAGTTTGTATTATTGTTTCGGAATAGTTGTTCAGTCGGCATCATTATATAAGGCTTATCTAATTTTATTCAATCTAATATATGTGTGTGCATAAGTACCTTAGTTGGGGTAGCATTCAGTAAGAGTGAAATAGTAATTAAGGAACTTAGAGAAACATAACCAATAACAATACACACTTAACTTTCGCAATTGTCTGAAAAACATTCAAACAGGATCTAAATCTAACAAAAATCTATACAGCAAACGCATTTATTTCACTCTACTCGAAAAAATTCTAAAAATATATAATGAAACTAATATTTGCATTTACAATCGTAAAGGCTATCTTACAATTACAGTCTCAGCCACGGTAGCCGAGTAGTGTAGGTATTATTTGATCGTGACTTGCTTTGTCACGAGTTCGAGTCCAGTACCACTGAGCTGAAACGTCCTCCCATTGGTGTGGTGTGGTATTTAGAAGAGGGGATACCAGCTCAGGAGCTGTTCACGTCACTTGACCATGATTCAAAATTACGTGGTCCGTCTCCAAAAGCCCTCGTATAGCTGGACAGTGTGCGACGTTAATATTCACTCACTCACTCACTTACAGTTACAGTCTCATTATCCTTCTCGATATCTTTTCATAACACTTTAATTAGTAAACCTAATCTACATATATCCTTGCTTCTTCATAAATCTAGGTCCTCAAAGGAATTTATTCAATCTTTGTGACGATTTCACTGGAGGTTGGCGTAAAAACGTTGAAAACTTTATCTTCTGCAGTTAATACATTGATTTGACATGGGATTTTAAAATCAGAATGTCAATGTATAAGCTCAACCATAATTTTCATGATATTATAGGATTTTCATTACCTTTTACAAAAGGTAAATAAAATCCGGTTGAGAGAACGATAAAAATTGTAATAATTTCATGGTGTTGTTGTCTTTACCAAGTAGTGCAAAGAAGTCCAATGGAACCGGAGGCATCCAAAACGGTTCTTGCCGTATCGTAGAACTTTAGCGAATAAAGCAGTTGATGTTCCGTGGGGCTTAGGTCCATGCTGTGCTGGTTAGCTAACATAGGAGGACAATAAGCAAAAAAATACCATAAATAACTGCAGGGATAAGCAGATAAGAACTGCAATAAATCTATTTGTATAGATCAGTGGTCTTCAAATTGAGTTCCACGAACCCTGGGATTTCCCAAGGGATACTCAGGATTCCCATGAGTCAAAATATCAAAATAAAAAAGAAATAAATATGTAAGCAAAATGAATCCAAGTTTTCTATAAAGTTTGTATAGTTACAAGTATCTAAAACTTATCCTATTTATTGAAACAGAATTTTTTTAAAAAAATATTATAACTTTAGTTTGCAACACACTTCTAAAAATAAAATTATAAAAAAAAGAATATTAATATGTTTAATCTTTAAATACATACTTCCCACTAGATTGTGAATATTCTATTGCTTACTATCTTCGGTTATACGAGATAATTTTATACTCGTTAATTAGAACAATGTCTTGCAAAACTAAATTTCTAATGAAGGAGAGGAAACAAATCAACATATTCGACGTTTAAATCTACATTTAAGCAAGAACACCTTCTAAATTTTAGGTTGCAATTTCATGCAAAATACACGGGATTTCTCTCACAGCTATAAACATTTTAATATCATTCACAGAGCATTGTGTTTATGTGAAATACATTTCTCAACTTAAGTGGATACAAAACAAATTATAAATACAATTTAAACTTATAATAAGTAATTGGATTTATTTTAACATCAATTAACCTTGACATAGACTGTTTGTGCGAAAAAACACAAGCACATATCCCATTTACTAAATACAATGCAAGCATTGGATCACCTGAATGCATAACACTTGGATCACAAATTAATATTAATGAGTAAATAATATTTAAAAAATTAGACTAGAATTTCTTAATAATAAATGCAATATTTTTATTGCCTTTACATGAAGCTCTTATAACATGTTGATCAACTTTAAACAGTATTATGAGAAATCTTCGAAGTATGTGTATGGAGTGGGGTTCCCCATAAAAACACTTTTTTTAATTTTAGGGGTTCCACGAAAGCACCTTCAAGTTCTAGGGGTTTCGTAAGGTGAAACTTTTGAAGACCACTGGTATAGACTACAGAATCCAAACCATTTTTACAGAGTGTATAGGATGGGATCCTACAGATGGTATTAATCCACCGCTTCTCAAACTTTCAAAATTTGTGACCCAATATTCAATCAGAATTTCCAATGCACCCCCTTAAATACAATAACATTTTTTTTTAATTTAATAATACTGTTATACTTTGACATTAAAACTACAATACCATTTAAGGAGACTTGGTACCCTAAAAATCACAAACCTATCATTTTTTTATTTTCATTTAATCTTATTCTTTGCATTATTATCTTTCGATTGATATATCACTTGTGCATGTCGGAAAGTTAGAAGTTGAATAAAACTTCATTTGAAAACAAATTAGGCAATTCAGCCACACCCCCTTTTAGAAAAAAAAAAAAAAAAGCTAAAAATGCGTTATGATAAAAAAAATCTATTTTATAAATAGAAATAATAACTATAAAAAAGAATGTGTAGTATTAAAAGCAGAATATTTCCGAGGCAATACAATAATGTAATTTTTCTTCCTTGTGAAATGTGTGAATGTAAAATTTTTAAATTAAGGCATTTTATATTAATAATTTTATAATTTCAGTTCTTATTCCTGATATATTTTTCATACAAATGTAATACTTTAATATTATAAGAAGAAAAACAGCTAAAATTTCTGCGGTGACAGAAAAAATTTTTTTTTTTAAGTTTTTCTTGAGTTTTCTTGTGCAATTAGTACTCTCTAAAAGTTGATCATTTATGAAAATGTGTGGGTTGAAAACATATGAAAATGCAATTATTTTAAAGAAAAACGTATAAGTAATATCTTAAAGTGGTATTTTAAGTTTTATTAAGCTTATAATAATTATTTTTTCAGAATTATAAACTTTAAAGTGGTTTTTCTCAGTTTGTGTTTTTCGAAACCTTAGTGCATTCAAAATGCTACTACTTCGACAATTATTTACCAATCACTTCAATTTTTTCCTGCGTGTTAAAAATAAAGCATGTAATAAAATTAGGGATATAAACTGAGGGATATAAATTGCTATAAACTGAATAATTTAAAAAAAAATAAAATGTAAGACATGTTGGCTTTTTCGTTGATTTTTAGCCTGTATATCAACATTTTATTTTTTTTCTCGAAAACGAATGAAGTTATTCTAAAATAGATCCCTAAAGTTGTTAAGAACATCCATAATTATATTATAAAAAATTTCAGGTCAAAAAATTAATTTTTACAAAAGGAGTAGGATTTTAAATTTTTCCCAATTTTCTTTAAAAAATTTAAATTTTTAAAATTGTGTGAATAATATATGAAAATTTTCATCTGGTAACATTTTCTTAAATAGAAACATTGTATAAAATGTTAAAATATAATTTTTAAATACGTAAATAAAGAAGTTTGGTCAAAGGATGCCAAGTCCTCTTAAACTCTTAAGTGTCAGTGGCGTATATATACGTCTCACACTTTCAAAACGTTAATTCTACCAGACATATAAAGGGTGTTTTTTTAGAGGTATAGAACTTTAAATTGCAATAAAACAACGATGTATTATTCGATTGACATGAATTTTTTTTATTCGAAAGATAATCTTGTTGCATTACATTTTAAATATGATTTCTTTCATATGACTGCCACGGCTGTCTCGGATGTAGTCCAATCTGGACGTCCAATTTTCGATGACTTTTTCCAACATTTGTGGCCGTATATCGGCAATAACATGGCGAATGTTGTCTTCCAAATGGTCAAGCGTTTGTGGCTTATCCGCATAGACCAATGACTTTACATAGTCCCACAGAAAATAGTCTAGCGGTGTTAAATCACAAGATCTTGGAGGCCAATTCACAGGTTCAATACGTGAAATTAGGCGGTCACCAAACGTGTCTTTCAATAAATCGATTGTGGCACGAGCTGTGTGACATGTTGCGCCGTCTTGTTGGAACCACAGCTCCTAGACATCATGATTGTTCAATTCAGGAATGAAAAAGTTATTAATCATGGCTCTATACCGATCACCATTGACTGAAACGTTGTGGCCTTCATCTTTTTTGAAGAAGTACGGACCAATGATTCCACCAGCCCATAAAGCGCACCAAACAGTCAGTTTTTCTGGATGTAACGGTGTTTCGACATACACTTGTGGATTAGCTTCACTCCAAATGCGGCAGTTTTGTTTGTTGACGTAGCCATTCAATCAGAAGTGCGCTTCATCGCTAAACAAAATTCGCTTATGAAAATCGGGAACAACGGCAATTTCGTTTTGGGCCCATTCGACGAATCTACGCCTTGCTTGATGATCGTTTTGATGAATTGCCAAACCAAACTGAGAATAAATCACTTGACAGCTGTTAAATCGGTCGCCATCTTGGAAAGTAATGCCAACTTAAACTTCTATACCTGTAAAAAAAACACTCTTTATATATACATCGTCCCGAAGTACTATCTTTTATGTGCACTGCTGCCCTAAAAACTATTTCAATGGCTTTGGAATACAATAAAAGGACTTTGACAGATTTTGAGGAGGATTTACTTATATCAGAGGATTTGCTTATTTATTCCTCTTCTTCACGCCCCCTTTCAATGAATCTGATGCGCCACATAGCGCGCTTATGTTGAAAATGGCATCATTGGGGAGTGAATTGCGTAACTTTTAATCAGAAGGTAACGGATTAATTAAAAGCAGTAAAAATTATTAAGATAGTTGTTAATTTCTGTATATAATTTTACATATGACAAGCCCATGGGTTCACTGGTCATTATTAAACTTGTTCCTAACTGAGTATTAATAAAATAATTATAAAATACTTCGCGCAGTACTAATACATTTATAAGTGTACTATATCAGTGTAAATGTGTATTTCATTTTTTTATGTCAGAATGTTTTTTTTACTTTCAGTAAATTAATATTTTTTTTAAATAATCTTTTGTTTTCAACTTTTCAATGTGCTAGCAACCCCCCCCCCTCGTAGATTTATCATGCCCCCTAGGGGAGGGGGCACCCCACAGTTGGAGAAACACTGTATTAATAACAAAAAGTTACAATGAGAGACAATTTTATTCAATCCCAGGAGGCTAAAACAAAGCTCCTAGCATAATTATTTCCCTAAGGACATAAAGCAATGCTTCGAATGTCAGTAAGAGGGTTCAAATCACCCTTTGTATAACAAGAACTGCAAAAGATATAAAAAATAACTTTTATTTTACATCCAGTTTTGCTTTTGTGTTTCTGTCTTGAAAGTGTAATAGTGTTTCTTAAGAAATACAGTTTTAAATTTCTCTCTAAAAGTTACATGGATAAATAACTAAAAAGGCTTTATCTTTCAGCTTCTTAGCCTAAACATTAAAAATGAGTCGAATTCCAATACAAGTCCTTGTGCTGTCAGTTATTGCTGTAAGCAGTGTGATTGCCATCAAAGGATACAATGACAAGTTCGTGAGTTTTAATTATAAATCGGACAAGTGTATTAATAACAAGAGTTATTAATACACTTGTACCACTTGTTAACTACATGCAAGTTGCTTTTGTATTTTTAAGAATATATATCACTCATGATTTTAAAAATTGGAAGGCAGTTTTAAGAAGCATATTTTCAATGTTAACTCAACAAGAAAACACGTCATTAATCAGTTCAGTTGTAGACCGTATAGGGTGTTTTATGATGTATGAAACATTCCTTATCAAATATTTTTCAATGTTCTCTAAAACTACAATGTAGTCTTATAATTTTCTTTTCCTGAAATAATTACAAGAAATAAACAACTGAGTTTATTATTTTAAACTTACTAACTTGTTAAATGAATATGAAAAAGAAACAAATGAAAACGGAATAAGCAATATATTCTCCTTAGTGTGTACGTTATCACTTTATTTCAAATACATCAATGGAAGGATGAATGCAGTTGTTCTAATCATTCTATATCAAATTACTCCTCCCCTCCCCCAAAAAAAACTATCTACGGTGGTATTCAGAAAATATTTACTCCATTCCAGTTGTAAAATGAGTTTAAAGTCCCTCACCTTTGCTTTGTATCATCTCCCTTCCCACCCCCAAAAAGAAGACTTTATAAACGCTGGCGTAGCTAGTCCTAGGTGTGTGTCGTATCAAAATTTCTTGCACACCCTTTTTGGAGCCCCTAAATATACTAGCAACTTTTCCTAACGTATGTTGGAGCCCCTGTATCTCGTACGTCCTGTATCATTGATACGGTGTTTGCTACGGCCCTGCTTACAAATCTTTTCTTTTTGTATTGTTTTTTTTTGGGGGGGGAGGGGCAATTGAGTGAATAGTTATTAAATGCTAAAAAGGACTAAAAAGCGCACGAAGTCCGAGGACTGCACAGTTTATATATATATATATATATATATATATAATATTGAAATTTTCTTTCCTACACACATTCAATGTCGATTAATTTTTTTTAAAGGACGAGCTTATCTCAGCTAAGAATTTAGTCTACAATTTAGATATGATAGAAAATGTACGGTTTCTTTAGATTAAAAAAAATAATTTCTAATATCTGTATAGATTGAATGCCTACATATATATCATGAATGGAATTTTAAAAAAATTGTTATTTTATGCTTCAAATTCACTTTTTAGAAGTATTGGATGTAATGAACAGCAAAAATCCAATTATTTAGTTTTAATGCTTAGAAAAATATTCCTTAATTTTTGAATTTTTCTAAACATTCCATCCTCTTTCTTAAACCTACAAAGAACATCATACTCTGCAAAGTCTAAATTACTTATTAAATATTATATCATTATTTCGAGAGAAGTTTTTAAAATTTTGATGTGTAATTAGATATAACACAGCTTTAGTATAATATTTTTGTACAGACATGTTTTATGCTCATATTATTATCCGCAAGCAGCAAAAATGTTTCATTCGGGGTCTGGATGGGAGGGAGTCATTATTTTTCTTTCCATTGATTAAAAATATTTCATAATAAAAGGCTGTTGTTTTTTTCAGCTGGAAATCAAGAATTGTGTGACGAAAACTTCAGGATTGCGTTCAAAAACTTCCAAAGACGGTAATGTTAATAATAATTGTTGCTTAAATATTCTCAGTGAGGCTTTCACGTTTTACCATAAATAAAACGTATGTTAAAAATTCTATGAGATTTTTGGTATTTGTTTAAAGAATGTTCTTCAGTGTTTAAAATAATATACCACTTTAAAAATGTTGCACCTTAGGTACTAATTATTGCTTTTATACAAAAACTTGTTTAATAGTCCTCGTGTTTTGGAAACCTCCTTATTTTAATTTATATCCCCATTTTCAAAAACATCATGTTTCAGTATGGTGAATGCATAAATCCAACTGCATATTTTAAATAAAGGAAAAGAGAATTACAAACAGGGTTTTTTTTAATTTGAGAGAAATTCAAATGTGTTTCCTTTCCATTGTCGGATTCCATATTTTATCTTGAAATAAGGCTTTTGCGTACTTAATTTGAATTTTTTAAAATTAAAATTTAATGCTTAATGTTAATAAACATTTATGTCTTCTACACTGACACCTCAATGAGAGCACCAAACACATAAGACCGCTTTAAAGAATTTGGCTTGAACAAATAAACTAGATAGAGACACAATTATTTTTTTTAAATTTTCAATGGATAAGAAAACGATAAACTTTTAAAATAAAACAAGAAACGCACAAAAGTATAAAACTAGAGAAACAAAACTCAATGTGTGTGTATCCCCATTGTAGCATATTTCTAGCACTACAATATAGTTTCATCTTGGAATCTCCACATAGAACTGAGCATCCCAACAAATGGTTTCTGACCATGACTTCATCTCTCTTTTCATTTTTGAATCTCAAAACTACCGATACGGTAAAGGTGATCCACACGGCAGTATTGACCCACCACACGTCACCGGTTTTTTACTAGCTTTATCGGAGATATATCTGCCCTCCAACTACTTCTTCGAATATGAGAAGTTAGCGATGCTATCCAATTTTGTTTCATTAGATTTTTGATATAAAGTTTTGACGAAAGAAAGGAGTTATAAGTATGTAGTTGCTGAATTATATGAGTTCCCATCTTATTCAGAAAACTTTCTTGTTCTTCGTCCTAAACATCACAATGTCCTGAGAACAATTTGAGTGTTATTTGTCGTCCCTCTATACTTAAAGTCACCAGAACCTTATAATCTACGATATTCATACAGAATTAAACTTTCGTTGATCCTACAGCCTGAAGGACTGCTTTGGAGTTCGACAGAATAACTACCTTATTGTGTAGGTGTCTGGGGACAATTTGCTCCAGTGCCACATATATATATAAATCCCCATAACCTCTCCATCAAAAGAGGTATTTTTTTCGACAGGAACAAAAAATGAAAAATTGAAGAATATACTCGTGTTCTGGCATTCATTGAGATTTCGGTCAAAAAACCATTGGTATAAACATGAAACTGGATGGTCTCAAATGCAAGGATCTTTAAGTTGATTGAGGCAATTGGCTCTCAAGGAAATAGTTGGGCAAAGTTCAGCTTAGTAGTCATCTCGACAAGGATTACAGAGAGCTGGGGATTTCAAGAAACCCTAAATATATTTCCACCATCAAGTTCCAACTATGCTCGTGTTTCTAAAACTATCTATAAAAAATCCATTTTGATTGCTTAGGTGCTTCGGGATGTTCCTGTAATGGCCCCAAAAGAGACCCAAACATCTCATTAGCCCTCTCCAAGTTTTGAAGAGAGCCGAAAACAAAATACGAGGCTGTCTCCTGTCTGATGAATTTCTGATGCTTAACAGAAAAAAAAGAAACAAAAAGAATAATCGTAAGAGTTCTAACTGTAGCAGTCTTTCGTGAGAACTAACATCGTTCGTTATAACTCGGCCTTAAAAATGTTAGAGGCACGGTATGATGAGAAAAAGCTTGTACACTCACTGATTCACAAATTTCAATCTTACTAGACGTAATTTAAGTTGTGGTTCAACTTTCTTTACTGTGAATCACACTATCAAATAAACTTTTAACTTTTAAACGCTTCTTCTAATGAATTAGAGATTGTTAATAGAAACACAAAATTGGCACACTGGTGATGGAAAGAGGAAGAAAAATTAATAATGTATGCAAAAACATTTATGAAAAAACTGTGTTAATAAGAGTGTATTATTTTAAGTGTTACATCAAGAAACATATTCTTCAGCAAAATAGGAAATAACTTTGTAAAACATTAATGAACTATATTTAGACTCTAATATAATTTCCATAATATTTCTCTGAATAACTAGAATATAAATGCGTTCTATGGCTCCATTTTATTAGAGAACTACAGCCGCTTCTCTAATGTACTAATCATATATAATATTTCAGCTGCTGAATAATTTTAATCAGTGCATAAAAAATGTTTATTCTGATGGCATGTTAGGAAAATACAATGACGAAAACAATTTGTTCAAATCACCGGACAAATTCAAACAGGTAAGGAACATTATGAAGTCATTCTATGTGTTAACATATTTTTATCCCACAGCTGTTCAATTGTTTCTCTCCTTCGAATAAACCCATACAACTCTTTGTCAAATACGATTTCAATCACTATCGAATTTATCCCAAAAAATTTGAAAAGAGTGATGCATGGAACCCATGTCATGAATACTTATATATCAGAAAACGTAATTTTATAAAAGTCAAAAATATTTGTATATAATCAGAATTTTGAAATTATTTTTAAAACCTGGAAAAAATATTTTCTCGATTTTACGGCAATTAAATGCCTTTTTAAAAGAAATGGTTGTAAGGAATTTATTTATAATGTGTTTCGCACATAACAGAATTAAGAACTATCTTGAAAAAACAATTGTGTTTTTAAATGAATAAATTAATATTAAAATAAATTATCTAATTGTCTTTTTATAACTTTTAGGAGAGTATGAAATTCTGAAATACATAATTTCATCTTAAATGCATGTTTATTAACAAAGGAAAGATTAATTCTTAAAAATATATCAGGAGTCTTTCTTTTCGAATATCACGAGAAAAATTTCGCAAATTAAATTTTATTCCAAATTCTAGATTACCTTCATATAATCAGAATAAATAACTTCGGTACTGAATTACATTATTTAAAAACCATCTCTAAGTAAATTATTTTTTCTTAAAAGGATTGCATGTTGTTTCGTACACAATATATTAGGATTTAAAAAAAACTGTATTAATTTTTGTTTAGTAAAACAACAAAAAATACAGGAGAAGAGACATTTTTTAATTGTTAATTTTGATTAAATGTTAAATCATTTCAAATATTTTCTTTATTGAAGTAATTTTATTAAGTAATGCTGCCAAAAATTTTGATCCTAATGGAAGACTTATAAGTTTATTTTAACAAACACACCATTGTAATGTCATCAGAAATTCATTAAAAAAATAAAACATTCAAGAATTATTTTAAATATGTTGTTCAAAAATGTGTTTTTTAATTACTTATCGTGTAAGTATTACACGCAGAAATGTAAACAATATCCTTCAAAACTTAATTTAGTTGACAATGTATCATTTTAAAATGTATTTATTTCATCCTTCAAAATATTCCTTGTTTGTTCTACTACGATATGAATAAATCGTGTTCAAGAATTTCATGATATAAATAAATCAGGTTAGTATATAAAATATTTCGTAACATATGTTAGCTCAGTTATTTATTTTTCTATTTTCTTTTTAGTACTTCCAATGCTTCGTTAGTAAATTGCCCGAGGTAAGTACATTCTGTAATTAGTACTCATGTTAAAAAAATTGTAAAAATACTTCAATATTTATATAGATTAATTGATGTATGAATTTATTCAAGCAAATATTTAGCACATTTTACGATTAATCAAGAGAAGTAACTTCTAGAATACGAGATTTAAAGAAAAATTCTCAGATTTTTTGTCTGCAATAACATTACTAAAATGGTATATTATTCGAAATAGAAACTCCATTAGAGAAATATTTTCTGATTGGATAGATATAGAGAAGAGAAAGGTGCAACACACACACACATACACAAGAAAATCATCTGAAATTATATTATCGTTTCTTTCCCTAAATCATCTAACGTTAAAACTCAAAAAAATATTATTATATGAAGAAATATATAACACATACACACAGTATACCTAAATTAATGACTACAGAAAACTGTTCATACTTTTTTTAAACGTGTGAAATATTGGAAACAGTAGATAAATGACACGAAGGACATTCAAAATGTACTTCAAAATTATCATGCTAATAGAAAAAGAAGGAGGGGGGACACACAAAAAAAACACAAATATTTTCAGTAATATTACTTACAAGGAGAGGGCATGACTAAGAAAATTCATTTGGGAATTAGACTTGGTGTAATAGTAGTACTCCTGTAGGGTGTTCTCCTCTCAATGTAATTCCGCCGAGTGGCCAGTCAATTCGGAGAAATCAGCCTTCGAAATTCATGCTTAGCTTTTATAAAATTAAATTTTAATTTTCCGCAACGAGTTCGTAAGTTGATTGGTAAATCGTCTGCTTACTATGCGCGAAGTCTGGGTTCGATTCCACAAATCAACTTTTTTTCTTCAATTCATTTAATTATTTTTTTGATTAAATACATTAATTTATGAAAGGTTTATTAAATATTAAATGATATTTTTTTGTATTTTATAAAATAAAAAATACTGTAATTATATAAATAATTATATTAAATTTTAAATAAATATATTTTATATTAATAAATAATATTTATAACAAAATATATAATAAATATTAAATATTTTACAAAAAAATTAGCTACAAATAGTTTTATAATGAAATACAATATACTATAAATAGAATGTTTAATATAATTAAAAATTATTTATGAATTATATTATTATTATTAAATTAATTCTTGTATAACTAGTATAATAAAAAAATTTTGATGTATTATTAATTTAATTACTTTATAATTTTAGAAAATAATTAATAAGACCTTTTCAAATAAATTTATTTAATTTCATAAAGTTTATTTAAATAATTTTAATAAATTTATTTAAATAATTTCTATAATAAATTAATAAGAATTTAAATAATAAATCATAATTTTAATAATAAAGTAAAAATAATGTTAATTATAAATTAATAATATTTATTATTAATACTAATGCTTAATAATACTTAATTAATTATAATAAATATTAAATAATTAATTGATAATAATAAATATCAATTAATTAGCTAATTTAATAAACAATAATTAATTTACTAATTTTAATTATTAATAATTTTCATAATTAATTGTTTTAAATATTTTTATAAAGTAATTATTTTAAATATTTAAAATTAATAATAATTTTAAACATTTTTAATTACTGATAATTTTCAATATTTTTAATAACTAATTATTTTTTCAATAATTTTACTTATAAATAATTTAAATTACATTAATTTTTTTTACTTTATGAAATACAAAATAATTACAAAAAATATCATTTAATATTTGATAAACCTTTCATAAATAAATTTATTTAATTTTAAAAAATAATTAAATGAATTGAAGAAAAAAAGTTGATCGCGTGGAATCGAACCCAGACCACGAGCATTTTGAGCAGACGATTTACCTATCAAGCTACGAACTCGTTACAGAAAATTAAAATTTAATTGTATAAAAGCTAAGTATGAATTTCGAAGGCTAATTTTTCCGAATTGATTGGCCATTCGGCGGAATTTCATTGCGGGGGGTGAACACCCTAAAGGAGTATTACTATTACACCAAGTCTAATTCCCAAATGAATTTTCTAAGTCGTTCCCTCCCCTTGTTAGAAAGGAAATAATTTTCAAAGGATGAGCGATAAGAATGTTATTTTAAGTATTTTAATATTTTATGCTTTTAGCTACTTATTTATTACTTGTTTAGATTTCTGATTCTTCACCTAGATTTTTGCAGTATTTATTATTTTTGTTCTATTTTTCATAAGGTTGTGTATTTTTTTTTGATGCATGAGTAAACTGTATAGAAATGCTCCTTTTGTAAGCACACATTTCCTTATAAGCACATTATTTTTACTTATTAGAAGAGACAAAATATGTTATTAATAAAAACTACTTTCAATACATATTAAGAAAAAATTTTAACTCAAATAATTACCTACAAAAAGACAAAATAAATCGTAGGTTAATGCAATTAGAAACAATTTTCAGTGTTGTTTTACAAAGGAGGTGGGTAAAGATCGACATTTTTTCGCCCACAGACAAATTCATAGTACGTATTTTCTTAACACTGATACTCAGTCGTTAGGTGATTCTCAAAAAAAAATCTTTTATTAAAAAGAGGAAACAGGAAAAAAATAACAATGTTGAACTTTATATATATATATATATATATATATATATAACAAATGTCTTCGATTATATTTCTTTCTCGCTTTCACTGGCTGAATGGTCACTGGACCATCCAGTAGCAGCGTCTTGAAGTGTATCAGCATATCCAAGACTTGGTGTTTTTGTCTGAGTGTGATTATGGCGCCAGTATCCCAAGTACCAAAGTTCAGACGTAACATGTGCACAGCACCCAACCACTGTAGCACCCACTTTGCTTTGATAATACCATTCAATGTTTGGACTAAGACCCGTATTGTTCTTATATATATGTTGTATACTTTTGGACTCGTGATCTCAACTGGAGTCGAACAACTGATGAATTTTCTCGATGTACGTAAAGAGAGCGCAGCCCCGATTTATAAAGGTATTCGTGAGTGAATGATTGGCTTTGCTTAAGCTGATATATCCCAAGAGTTAAATATCTTAACTCCTCCCATGTTAATCGTGAAAATCTGTAAGATCAGAGTCACTTAAAACAAAGTCCATATCACCCTTTTTCTTGTCCAGCCACTTTCTACAACTGTTTGTTGTAATTAATTAGGCTTCTTCACTAAATCTAGCCATCGTTGGTCAATTACATACTCCTCCCCAATATTGTTAAGTCTTGCAGGGTGGAAAGCATATAAGTTTGCCAAGTTTGATGACTTTTTATCTGACTTGCTTTTTTTCATTATTATTTTAGAACAAAAGTAAAGATCAATACCTAAAGTTCACATAAATATAACAATATAGCTCCAATAAATACTTTGATTTTTCACGACTAGGATGGGCGAAAAATGGCCAATCTTTAACTACCTCCTTTGGGAAGACACAAACACATTTCATTTATTTACTCAAAATATACTGATTTTCTGAAAATGCACTAAACATATTTCCCTAACTTTTAATGTAATATGTGTTTCTTTTTTTCCTTAGAAATCAAGTTTAAGTGATGATGAGCAACAGCAATTTCAGGTCTATAAGGTAAAGTATTTACTTCTGTAGAGTTATATATTCGAGGTTCAATTTAAGAGTTAATATGGGATTTTTTTTTGCTTTGGAATTTCTCTTTCTATGTAATACAGTTTTATGTATGAATAAATGCTGGCTCATTGATGAATAAGGAGCTTATCATATGGCAGAGGGGTGTAAATAAAATAGTGGCTCGCTAGGAGTTTATTTGTGTCTCTCGAAGAAAACTAAGAATTAACAGAAAAGATGTTGCAAAACATGTCCGCGGTTTCTCTTTCAAATTAAAACTTGGGATTGTTTTCTTGAATTTCATTGAAAGTTTTACCGTCACTTAACAGGGGAAACTTGATATGCAAATACGATTTTAATGTATAAAACAGGTTTTTGAATGTTTAAAAACAGTGGTTGATAAAAACTTGGTCAGTGTGTGATAATAATTATTCAGTCACCTTGGCAACAGTTCCATACTTTTATCTCCTATTGAAATAATTGTCATAGTGATACACATGATCCGATCAGATAGAATTCTGTGGTTTATATTCAATTTTTCCACGCCAAGTGGAGAATTATTTGTTTAATGGAAACTTACGTCAGAGAGCTTGAAAATGCTTTGGTGCTTACATAGAAATGCATATTGTTTATTAGAATTGAGATTATTTAATGTAAACTTACTCTCTCTCCTTGAGTCATCCTGTAAGTTCAAAGAATTGTTAGTTAATTAACTGTGTTTCTGAATGTGTATTGATGCAAACATCAATACACATTCAGGTGTTATATATAAACATTTTTTAACATTTCAACTAAATTTTCCTCTCGTTTTTTCATTCAAATTTCAACTTCGCAATAACAAGAGAGATATTTTACGACTTGACATTCGCCTTTATACTCAATATCTGTATTCTTAATCTCAGCTCAAAACAAATTGGAGCAGTAATCTTAATGTTTAAACTAAAATTTTTTACCTTCGGAAAGTTCTTATTTATTTATATTTTCCCTCTCTTCTTATTCACGAAAACTCTCACTTGACCTCAATATTTCAATAACACTCCAAATTATAATTTTCTTCAAATTTTAGTATTTTGAAGTAACCGACGGTCACGAACCTACCTTACAAGTTGTGCACCGTCTTGTTTCTTAGCATTTCAATTGTAAAATCTAAAAACGTAAAAATTCGGGAGTTAATGAACATGCCTATGTAAGGAATAAAATCTTTAACTCTGTTAAATCTTGTGTTAATAGATAGGGAAAACTTTATTGTATTGCATAATTTCCCTAAATTACAATACATCTTCACTTTAAATCAGCATTTTGGAACTCCGAGGATACCTGCTGCTTATTTCATTATCAATTACAATAAATTAATTCCCATGTATATACAATTGTACTGCATGCAAATATCAGGAATTTAAGGTAGTTTTCTCTCTTTCTTACCATAATTTGAGGACATTATTTAAATATTACGTTGCCGATTAGTTCATATTGATACTTTTTAACATAATAATACTATCATAATTAAGGACATATTATAAAATAATACTTAAAATACATTTGCATTAATTTGCAAAGAATCGTTTGTTAGAAAAATTAGTTTCATAAAGACGTAATTGAAAAGAAAAATTTCTCTAATTAGATTCTAATTTTTCTCTCACATTTAAAATTTTACTTTTTTTTACTTCATGGAAAAATAAAGAGACAATATCATGTGAAAATTAAAACTCAATTTTGAAAATGATTCAAATTTTGTTCTTTTTCAGAAATGCATGCTGAAGGTCGGCCACAAATGCTTGGGAGATAAAAATTAGATTTTACTATGGTAAATGAAGAAATGCAATAAAAAATTCACTTATGAAACTGATATTTTTCTCTTCCATGTAAATTATCTAAGACTAATTTGTGCCTATTCTTTCTCAGATTTTGTAATTATAAGAAGAAAAATAATAAAAATACATATAGCAATCAAACTTTCCCAACCATTCGATAAATTTAGATTCTTTAGCCCAAGTATATACATCTGCATTATGTATATATACCATGATGTGTATTCTCAAAAAAAAGTTTTCAGAAAAGTTTCAAATTATTAAACATTAAGTTACGAAACAACAATTAACTAAGCAACAGGTAACGAAACAAGCCACATAACAATCATGACATCAAAGCACTGAAAGATTGAAAAACATGCAAATGTTTTTTAATAAATACCTGGGAAACCCACTCTCTCTTCTTTAAGATAGGAAAAAGCTGGCTTCTGGCTTTTTAATACAAATAAGATAAACGGAAGGTAGTTATTTAAAAGAATAGTAATAGAAATTATTATCAGGCTTAGAACTGTTTGGGAGCAGCTGAATAACCTTCATGAACTGCTTTCAACTATGGAAATAAATTTTAACTCTAGAAGTACAAAACACAGATATATGTTTGAAAATATAAAAGAAAAATGTACTTTTTATCAAAACATTTACCTATCCTGACCTTCTCAGGATCACACATAAATGTATTAATTCATTTTTTCTGATTTTCAGTATCACTTCTGCACCTTACATTATACTGCGATACTTCGTTTTTTGTCTCTTCTGCAGCAATTTCTTAGATATTTTGATTAATTAATATGGTTCCTTTTTAAATCAGTAAGTTTTATTGCATCTGAAAGAGGTGTTTTAAAAAGGACTTCCAGCCACAAATTCTGTAGAGAAATAAAACTTAACAAAACATTTCCATGCTCACTTATGTACAGCTTTCTCATAGAACACAATTCAGCTGGTTGTGCATGATGTTAGATACTTTTAGGCAGTTTTTGTTTTATTTTGTATCTTGCATAGGGTTATTTAAAATTTATTTACAGTCTGTTTCAGAACGCCCTTTTGGATATTTTAAATTACATGGAAATATATTATTTAATATTTTTGTTTAGTGTCATTGCAACTATAAAACACTATATATCTTCTTCATACAAACTGTCCCCACATTTACCTTTATATTTATAAGGTAAAAAAGAAATACCTTAGTTTTCTTTTCCGCTTGAATATTCTTCATTTCTTGCAATTATGCATTCAGAAAAGAGCATTTTTATTTTACAAATGTAGCTGATAGAAGAAGCAAATGTCTTTGATTAATTAGAACATATTTTTTAAAAAAAAAAAATCACATGTTCAAACAAAATGATAAAGAAAAAAATATTAAATAGTGAAATGGGGACCTCGAAGTAGTTGCAATAGATCCAAAAAAGTTATAATATATAGACATGCACAATTTACCAAACCATTCATTTATCAATTTTCTTTCTCAACAACTAACTAACTGGTTTGTGGTTGAATAATACATTATTCAATCTGATCAATAAAAAAGGTTGGAAAACATTAAGCATCAAATTCTCAGTTGGATAAGTTTTATCACGATGAAATCGTGAAATTAAGAGAAAAATTGCTACGAAACAAAAGTGAAATGTTTAGATGGTTTTTTATACCAACATTTTGTAAAATTCATATCTAATGTGATTTTTTTGTAAGACAACATATTGTTTTTATGAAGGCCTCTCGAAGTTTAGTTGATGTGTGTCATCTTCAAACTTAGTAATATTATTTAAAGTATCTATAGGTCAGTATTATCTGAAAAATTTATCTCGTGATTTGTCAACATTGATGGGGAATTTCCTATATGTTACTAATTTTTCTAATGTTTCAAGGATGTAACTATGTACATCACATATAGCAAGTTTCTAAGGTCTGATTAAACTTCTGTGAATAATTCAGTTCCAAATTGAGAAACTGATAACATCAGAGAACATACCAATTTAGAGACCTAATCTTATAATTTAACTAAAACCACAAATGGTTTTGATAGACATGTTTATCTGCAAAATAAGATAATTGTATCATAAATTTAAGGGAAAACGTGCTAAGTATCGATATATCCTTGAATATCTAACTGATGATATATGTTGCTCATAAATTCGTGTAAATTGGCGATATATATATATATATATATATATATATATATATATATATATATATATATATATATTTATATGTGTGTGATTTCCGTTAATTCTCTCTTTTCTCCTATGTTTCTTTGTTCCGTGCCTTATGTAAACGTGCAATTTAAATCCTAGTTTAATAAATATTTCCAAGTATAAATTAATGTTGTTATTTTTCTTATGATCTAACAGTTGAAGAACTCAGTATATAAAAATAATTAACAAATTCTGTCACTTAAAATACTTTTCAAGTATAAAGAACTGCAATAATTGTAATTAAGTAATATTTTTTTTCCTGTCAAGTTAGTTATTTTTAATGATATTTAGTACGCTTATTTCAATTAAATATATAAACTATTTGTGCCATCCTGCTTCTCTCGAGGTCCTTATTCTCAAAATTAATTAGCACATTATAGATAAGTAATTTACTTATTTGTATTTCAAATTTGTACTGCTTTCTTTACATTTAAGTTTTTGCATAGCTTATTTTTTATCCTATGCAGAAATTAATATTTTATCTACAGAAAAATTACGTACAAAAAGAGAAGGTAGGTCCTTTGAAATATATTTTAATCTGCTTTTCAGTACTAAATCTGGATAAGAATTTACAGAATGGACTCTAAAGTGAACACATTACCCAGTTTTTCTCTCATTCTCATTTACTGTGTAATATGTATTTTCATACTTTTAAATTTTAATATATTTATACCAATTTAAGCATTCTATTATTCTAAATATCTACCATTATATATATAAATATATATGCCAGATCTGGAAAGTTAAATTTAAAAATTAAAATTGAATAAAGAATAAAAATAGAGTGAATTTTTTATTACCGTATAGGGATTTTAGGGTAAATAGGACTATTTAAGGTACATCGCACAGACATAGGTAGGAGAATATTCAAGAAGATATGCTGGTGAGACTCCTAGTAGTGTTGGTGTATTTTGTTTTATCCGGTTAAGCGCCAAGTGGCCGCCATGTTGGAGTAGTTATTCACGAACAATAATAAATGGCGGATATTTGAATTTGACAAATTCCTTTACTTACCAGCAGGCCTGGGTCCTGAAATGTGTGTGTGTTTGCATTTTTAAAAACAATTGTTAGGATAAATTCTCCAATGAGAAGGTGTGAAGTATCAATTCTAAAACTTAGCATTCGAGCATAAATTAACCCAAAAATATAGAGAATCCACGATATGCATAATAGTTTATACACAATGAGTAAACTTTAATAGTATTTTTTTCTTCGCGAATCTACGAAAAAAGTTATTTTCACTGGATCATTCGAAATTCGATGGCTGAAATGGGAATAAAAGTTCTCTTTTGAACTGTCTTTATACCTCTCCAGTGAAAACGATTTTCTGCTACGTAAATTTTTGTCGCTCTTATGTGAGCGTCCTTTGAAGAAATAAACCTCGAGTGGCAGCAACATTACACGAATTTAAGTTCCTAAGCAAAATAAAAGTTCAGAATACTTAAAAAACTTCACCAAAAAATAAGATCGAAGCAAAACGTTTCCCAAATCCACTCTTAAAATACTTCCATGTCATTTGGTGAAAGTAAAATTTGAAAAGTACATAAATTCAGACGTTCTTTTTCACTTTTTCTTTGAAACACCAGCACTTTAAAACATTTAGAACTTTACAAATTTGAATTGTCTACTAAGAGAAAGAATTCCAAAGGTTTTGAAGAGGGTTTGAAAGAATTTTTAGAGCAAGAAATAAAATGCCTTTAACAAAAAGATTTTTCAAGAGACAAAAGGCGTGTGAAAACTCTAGATCTCTTCCCAGCTGCATAAATAAATATTAATCACACAAAGAATTAGAAATTATGAGATTGCTCGAAATTAATGAGTTCGAAAGATTTGTACTTTATATCAGATTTTATGTAATTTTTAAGAGTTTTTTTATTAGGAAAACTTTACGAATGCGAAAAATTTCATGGGAAAGTATTTGTGATAAGTTGACATTAAAAAAGGGCTCTCTCTTGGTATTTCAAAAGAGGTTTCTGTAGTAGAAATAGGATTTTTTCCCCTTAAATATGTTAACTTAAAACTTAATTTGTGGAAAATGATTTTCTTCCAATGATTTATCATGTTATGATGTGTCAATGTTTATTTTTATTGTATAACAAACTAAAAAAACTTTTAAATTTGGAATGTTTTTATGCATAACAAATCATTTGTGAAGCTCGTAAAAAATAAAATGTTTGTCGTATTAATAAAAAAAAAATGAAAGGAATACAAATAATAAAAAGGAGATAAATGAAAAGAATAAAAATCAGAGCAATGTAAGTAGTTTAACGTTCAACTTTTTTTACTCTATATTCCAAATTATATATATTCATTAAAATTCTCATTCACTATTGAGTTACATAAAATGGAAAGAAATGGAGATTTAAGTACTGAATCTCACTAAAAGAATGCCCAGTCATCACAAAAAATAATTAGACAACTGCAATGACTCACACTAATCTCTTCGTAACTGAACACAAATAATATCAATGTTTCCAACCCCAAAAAAACTTAAGTTACAGAATTATAAAATATGTTAATTATAATAATTTGTAAAAAATAACATATTCTAAAAATTATTTTCTCAGTATATATGTTGAATTCAATAGAAATTGAATAAATTGTACATTCTCAAACTTTCATTTGAAATTGATCAATAGTTTATATTCGATAAAAAGCCATCTATCAGATTATTCCATGCTAAAGAAAAATGTATTCCCTAGCCTTTAAAAAAATAATAATTGATCGATAATTAATGTACACTCAGGAACATTGACAATAGCGACTCAAGAAGAAAGCATCGGATTGAAATGAAATTTGATACACATAATGACACAGATGAGAGATTCACTTGATCTAAAAAACAAGACAATTAAACGAATACAGGGTGTGCAACGACACAAATACTGGGCAACTTCAATAGCGCGTTGGACCACCTCCAGCTGCAATACATACCGCCACACGGTCTCGCATTGAGTTGATTAGACACCTTATGTTGTCCTGAGGCAGATGGGCCCACAAATCTTAAACAGCCAACTATAAATCATGTACAGAGTGACACGATGGCATCTGCCGTTTTAGCTAATCCCACACGTGCTCTACAGGGGACAAATCGGGGGAGCGGGCCGGCCATGGAAGTGTCTAAAAATGACGTAAGAAATCTTGAGAAACTCTTGCTCTATTTGGACGAGCATTATCTTGCTGGAAAATGGCCCCTGGGAGACCTCATAGGAAAAATCCTACATGGGGTCGAAGAATATCATCAACGTAACGTTGGAAAGTGGACCGGCTATCATAGGCTATGCCCCCCCAAACCATTACACCAGCTGTGTGGGCAGTGTCACGTAGAACAGTGTGGGCGGAATTGTACCTCTCACCAGGGTGCCTCCACACCCATACACGGTTATCATCTGTCCCCAAAACAAACTGGGACTCATTACTAAACATAACCTTTTACCAATCTGTGACATTCCACATAGATCTGGCTTGGCACCACTGTAGACACAGTTGCCGATGGTCCGGTGTTAAAGGGAGTGCACGGAAAGGGCGCTTGGATTTAAGATTTGCTTCTGCAAGGTGTCTGGAAATTGTTTGTAGAACAATTGCTACGCCTACGTCTGCTCGTATCGTTCAACGAGTCACTGTGGGGCCACAAGTGCTTACCGCACGATTCTACGATCCTTCCATCCTCTCTCCTCGTGGTCTTCCTGGTCGCTCCTAACCCGGTTTTGCGCGCGTGTGTACCTTCTCGTGTCCACTGCTCCCAAAAATTTCTAACGGCACACTCCGAACGATCCATCTGGACAGCAACATGGCGCGTCGACCAGCCTGCCGTTTTCATGCCGATGATCAGGCGTCTCTCAAACTCGCTTAACTGTGAGAAATGTCTTCCAGCACGTTTACCTGGCATATTTTGCTTACCAAAGTCTTCCTACAATCGGAGGGTAATCGTCACGTTTATGAATCTTCAAATTTGCGCTGGCTTATATAGCACCCTCTTCCTGATTGTAGAGCCACGTCGGCGTGTATGAGCATGCGTATTGGCACAAAACTTGGATCATTTGTATATCACATTACGCTGTACGTATTTGCAAAGTTTCGCGATTGTACTTCTTCTTTCCTTCTTGGGTCGTTATTTTCAGTGTTCCTGACTGTATATACATTGGTGCATGATTTTAAAGGCTTCTGTTTTTATTTTCCTATCGTTTGTTAGACTTCAAATATTTTTGAGCTGTGACCGAAAATTGTTTGAGATTTTGAATCTTTAGGTTTTAATTACATGATAATTTGAAGTATCTAAAAAGGATTGATAAGTGGTAATTCAAAATTTTAGCTATATTTAACTATTCTCACATTTTAATGTAATATTTAGGGATTGCAATAACGGGATACCGAATACTGGTATTTTGAGCGATTTGTACAATTTTGTAATACCGGTATTCACAAGTTTAAATACCATTTTTTTTTCGGTATTTATAAGGTGTCTCCACTATATGTTCAAGGATCACCAACATAGTAAAATTGTATACATTTTTGTTTTTATGTCTCTCTCTAAAGGGTGAAATTAGTTAGACTGAGAATATAAAGATGCATCGTACAATCAAGAAAAGAGATAAAATATGTGAAACTTCGAGAGAAGGTAGTGGACCAAAACTACCCCATTACAACTCAGAGCAATATTTCACACACGGAGGATTCGTAGTCTAATATTCGTATCTGTTAAAACCAGGTTGTAGTTGTGAAGAATGTGCGTATATTTTTAATTGCTGAGTTTGTTGTTCACATTCTATTTGCATATCACACAGCACAATTTTTGCATTTACGTTTCTCGAAATTACATTTCAAAAATTTGTAATAGTACCACAGACTGAATAGTGATATTTATACTTTTGAGTAATTTAAATAACTAAAATGTTCCTTTACTTTTTTGTGATTCTTTATATACTGTTATAATTTATCAGTTACAAATTATTTAGGGGATATTTACTCTCTAATAAAACACAAATAAAACAAAGAAACGCATGTGTTTTCTTTCTTTTTTCTAAAATTTCTACTATCTGTATTAAAATCGGTATCCCGGTATTTATATCCAGAAAGTGCCGAATACCGGTATTGAACTATTGGTCCGATATTGCAAACCGTAGTAATGCTATATTCTAAAAAGTTTTTATATTTTAAAATTGAAAAATACTATTCGTTGAGATTTATGAGCTATTTCGTTTTGAAAAGGGAACAGAAAAAAAATTTAAAATGTTAAATTCTTAAGACTTTCAGTTAACATTGAGTCTTCCGTTTTTGAAAACTCTTCCAGATATTTCGAAACTTTCAAACAAAATTTGAGGAAATTTATTATTATTTAGTTTGACTTACAGGATGGAAATTATGTACATCAAAAAGCGACATAGATAACAAAAAATCATTTTTTGAAGTAAAATTTTTAAAAAATATATGATTAATTTAATTTAATATACATTTGTACTATTAAAACAGACATGCAATCGATGCATCTGTGGAAAAAAAGTATAGGGTGGGGTTTTTTTAAAAACAAATTCCTCATTAAAATTGAAAATGGAGTGGGTGATTATATATATATATAATATTTTTCTATGATATTTCTGAGGATTGATAAAATTAATTGTAAGAGGAGGCGAGTGGATGTTATTACTGTAGCGAACCAAAGGATAGGGCGTGACCGATGATGCGATTTTCTAAGTTACATGAAGCGTGGTCGAATACGGTACTATCGAAGAAGTACTCATGTGAATCATTATTCCTTTTTATTCACATCCGGAGACACATAAAGATCCATAAGGGACGGCATTACACATACAAAAAGCAAACATCATGGCACAAACACAGACAAAGACACACACAAAACGCGCTGCAGCCGGCTACATGACTACAGAGAAACGAGCGATGAGACAGCGATTTCCAGAGACATCGGTTTTTATACTCGACGGTGAAGATCACGTGACATTTTTGTACCAAGAGCTCTGATTGGTTACAAGGGGTGGGGCGGGAAAGGGATTTATGATGTAATAATGTTAGTCGATTACTATTAAGATCAGAGTGTTAGTTTCGAACCAAATAATTAAAGTATTATTTGAATATTATTAAAAGAGTTAATTAAAAGGATGCTAGAGGGAATTATTACACACACACACACACACACACACACATATATATATATATATATATATATATATATATATATATATATATATATATATATATATATATATATATGGGAGTTCGACTAAAATCTTCGAATAAAAATCAGACTCATCAGAAGGCGGGATTTTAAATTGGCGAGGTGGTTGTCTAGGGGTAAGTATTAAAGGGTTGGTGATGAATTAATGGAATCAAAGGCATTTAAATGCAGATACTTCAATAAAAGAATTTATTTCAAGTTAAAGGGGAAAATTTACAAGGGGAATATTTACAAAAGGAACCATACATGCAGAAATTAGGTTAATTGAAAGTTGAGTTGTAACTTTAGAAGACGGGGAAATTAATTACACTTCTCATGCTTGGACTGAAACCCCGCTGGGCGCGAAATGCGCAAAAACATGATGTGTTGAACCGGCCGGGGTTACTAGGCCTTTGCCGAAAAATCATTCAAGCCAGCGCTCCGCAGCCCACCAGATGACGCTGCTTCGGAATGCGGTAATAAACAAAATTGACATTAATAGTCCTCTGAAAAGGATATGACTCAGCCTTTTACAAATTGGTTCAAACGAAAAATTCTATATATATATATATATATATATATATATATATATATATATATATATGCGGATCTGTTTTCACTCCCTTGTATTTGGCGGGAAACACATTACTAGTTGAGGCACTCCCGACCTACGTCTACACTGCGAATAATATTAGGTTATATTTTTGTTCATATGTTATTAGTTTAATGACTTTTTATTATTTAAATTCCTCATATGTAATTCTTTCCTTTCCTCTTGGTACATAGTATTACAAACTACAGGTGAAGGTTGTCCGGCCCCAAAACATGTTTAAACCTGCAATCCTCGTCCCTAAAGACAGGAGTTTCTCATTATACTTCTTCTTCCTATTTATAGTTATCTTAGGTTTATAACTATCTGTTTATTTTTATCTTTTCGTTTATATATTTGTGTATATGTATATATATATATATATATATATATATACTGGACTTTATATTTTGAATTATATATATATATATATATATATATATATATATATATATATATATATATATATATATATATATATATGTTAAGTATTGGCCGAGTGGTAGTTTTTTGACGAGTGATTGCAGGTTTTCATCAAAAACACATCTTCAGTGAACAGATATCTTTTTTATTGTGGCGCATACATCGAAGCTTAGGACAAAATTATAATACACTTTCACATCGACGAGACAAACAAATTAATGATGATATTAAAGCACAGTGGACAAGAGACAAGCAGAAGTGACATCTTGACGCGAACACAACACAAAAACACGGAGAAACAGCTATATTTACTAGTACATTATGACGGCAAAAAAGGAAGAGCGCTGAACGCCATTAGACAGAAGTTGTTTTTATTCTTTACCAACAGTGCAAGTGCGTGATGATTACGTAATCATAGCTCTGATTGGATAGAATGTGCGGGACAGGAATTTTTGATGTAATAATATTCATCGATTACGATTAAAATCAGGGTGTTAGGTTTGAACCAAATAATCAAAAGATTATTTCAATATTGTTAAAAAGTTAATTAAAGAGAATGCTAGAGGGAATTATTACATATATATATATATATATATATATATATATATATTAATGATGGACGATAATGTAACTCGAGGGCTATTGGCGGACAACCTCGTAATTTTTAGTGACTGTCGAGTAACCTCAGCTGGCAAACCTCTCTCCAAACTACCACTCCTGGCCAATGGATGTAATCTGTTTTATTATTAATTTAATGTGCATCCGCATCTGTATATGGTGAATCTACATTACACTAAGGCTTGACCCCTCCAGGCTACCATGGTCAAATAAAATTGTGGAACAATATTTTTTTTATATAATTCTTACTTATCTACATTAATTAGATTTAAAACTCATAATTCTTTCTATTATGGAATTGTCTTTTTTTAAAAATGTTTTTTTTTTAAATTTTATCCCAAATAACCCAATAATATTTTTTGTTAGTAAAACAGCAGTATTTTATCTTTTTCCATTAAAAAAAAACTAATACTGGTTCTAACATATTTTATAAGCTTTCATTTCGTTAATATTGGTGTATATGATTATCCCATTTGGACCAAAAAACTCATAAAACGACACGCGTTGTTAAGGATTGTTGTTAAAGCTTCACAATAAAGAGCTGTTGAACTTAGAAATTATTCTTTTCTTAATATTTAATGTACACTAGTCAATGCGTACAATACTACAGTCATAACAAAAATAACTTTATTACCCAAAAATGTTTCCTGTTTCCGGAAAAATAACCTGAAAAGATATACTGTAAAAACGTGAAACTAATGTGTGACTGGAATATAAATTCCTATCACACAATAAAAATAATAAATTTCCTCAAATATGACATTTTTCATTTACACATTTGCTCGTAACTTTTATTACATTATATATAGTTAATACATTAACTACACGACATAATGCTATTATTTTCAATGGCATGTGATATAAGCTTAGCAGAATGAATATGAGGGTCTTTTTTTTTAAGCAGACAATTTTTCATTTTAAGTCGATTTCCTTTTTAAAATGCTTCAGAAATTTCTGTGCATGCCTTCCAAAAGAAAATAACCACTTAAAACAGAGACACATAAATCAGAAATAAATAACTCACCATTATTTGTTATTCTGCAAAGCACTGATTATTTTATTAAGAAAACAATATAACTTTTTTTTTATTTTCAGTGCATTCGTGTTTTAATATAAAAAAAAGAAAATATTTTACTGTATTAAAGTTATTTTAAGTTTTTTTTTAATTCATGTATTGATTTATTTATTCACAATGCTCTATGAATCAAGACGAGTGCTGATAGTAATGATCTGCATAATTTTGAACTATATGTTTAGAAATAACACATACCATTATTATGCAATCCTCAACAGAACTATATTATTCACACAAAAGGTCTAGGCTCTAAAATCATTCAAACAGCAACAATGGAGATAGAAACTCGAATTTTTTAGAAGGTCATATTTTGTTTAACACATTTAGTGAATTTTCGTAACACATTTTCTCAATATTATTTTAATCGTTTTAAGCGGCCTTACTTCATATTTTTAGTTCATAATTATTTAATAAAAATAATTTTTATACATAATGTAATGCTAGCAATTTACCTTTGTTTTCCTAGCTTTGATCAGGTGTATAGATCGCTGACTTGGGGAGTAAACGATTTAATAAACATTGATTCTAGCATGATCTAAGCGTTTTCGAGTGTTTCCTTTTGTTTATAACCTATCTAACGATTTTGAATTTAGTTCTTCAGGCTTTTTTATAATATTATAATATAATTATTATAATACACTATTTTGACAACAGTCAGAGAGACAAATGGGTTTTTCGCAATACAAAAAAAACCCTAACAAAGTAAATAAAACCAGACCAAAATATCCGATTTAAGACCAATATATGAAAAAAATATATGGAGCATTCCAATATATGGGTATAAAAGTTGGCACAACCTGCAGCTTAAGTAAGAAAACTGATCATCTGTCCAGCACACCAGCTGACCTATTCCCTATCAATCAGAGAAAAACATGTGTAGTAGGTTGTATGATCACCTCTAACAGCTACACAACTCTTTTGCATAGGTTTTCCCTACTTTTTATAATGTTTTTATCAATTCTAGTGAGAACCCCAGCCACTTTTACACCAGGCACTCGTCAGCTCATTGATAGTCGTTGGAGCTTGTTTTTGATCTGCAGTTAGGAGTACAAGGACGTCAAGGACGTGATCAGACGAGTTTGATGAAATTAAGGTCACGGGACATCGCAGGCTAATTCAAGCATTGAATACCCTCTAATTGGAGGTATTCATCTACCAACTGAGCCTTGTGTGGACTTTTTTATCGTCCATAAAGATCACATTTGGTTCATATGCCTCGCAGAAAAGTTTGGGTTAGGGTGCAAGGATCGCGTCCCTGTACCGCTATTATCTGTCAAATTACCTCTATTGAACACATGTAAGTCTGTCTGCCACGACGCCTGCCTAAACCATCTGAGCCACTCGACTAAATTGGTACTTTTCGACAATGCTAGATGAACCATATTGGTTCCCACGTTCTTTTCGGTTAAAAACACGTCTGCATTCGCCATCCAGAATGAACTGCCCCTCATTACTGTAGAGAACCCGCTTCCAATCATTCCCTGTCCGAGACAGGTGTTCTCAGCAGCACGCTAGATAGTCATTTTTGTGGTTCATAGTCAAAAGTAGCAGAATACAGGGCATTTGTCATACAGACCACCTACGTTAAATCTTTGAATGCTTGTGGTTAGTGACATTTAGGTTCATCATGCATTATACAGGCTAAGATTCAGTTTTTTCTCTTATCGCTGACCTATCCGGTCTGGCTAGAAGCCACAAATAATGATCTTCAGCAGGAGTTGTTAAACTTTTACTGCAGTAACCAAGTCGATGGACCATTGTTTCTCTCTCTGTAAAATGTTTCCACATAGTGGATGCCACATTTCTCGAAACCCCGAGGTTACAATAGCAGGTAGCATATGATTGGCTAGCGTTGAATTTTCCCAGCTATCCGTCATTCCGTGTCCCCGTCTACACTTTACACAATGAAGAATGACTACATTAATAATAGCTAAACATAGACATTCATAAAATAATGGTTGAGCTTAGCTACAATATCTCAAAACATCTTTACGCTAATAACCTCATCGTGCAAGTGAAAAACCTCTACTTAAATGCGATCACATCACCATATTCTCGTGAAGTTTGCAGTTTGCCTTTTTCGGAAAAAAAACTTTCCTCTCTTTAATTGTTTTCACCAGTGTGTGTATATGAGTATATATGTATACACACACAAGCGCATATATATACCACCTTTGTGAAGGCGGCTAGCCCAGTAAAATATGACACTTTCGTTATGTTGATGTACACATCTGCTGAGTGAGAGCGCTGTCTGACTGCTATAGAGCTATCTTCACTTGCAGGATGATATATAGCACTTGTTTTTCTGGTACGGCCACCGCCAACTTTTGTAACAACTGTACCTATGGTTTGAAACAACAATTTTGTTAATTCCAAACTCTTGAGCTACACTTGCCAAACTACGCCCTTCCTCCAGCTTTTTGATTATTATTTTACGTGTGATGTCATCCATGTGGTTTCTCCTAATCCTATTATCCGAAAGAACCCATTATCACTTGAAGCGAATATCTTTAAATGCTACTCCAGTTTTATTTTATTTTAGTCTGGAGCTGTGCGCGCTGACCGCACACGTTTTGCGTTAACTCACGTCGTCTATGACGTTTTGTTTTGGCATTTGGCTACGCATCTCCTTTCTAAGTGAATTTGGAGTCCATTGAACTGATCGCATTGACCTTCCCTCTTACTCTTTCATAGCTATCTGCTTTTAATTTACATTGTTCCTTAAGTTTTGCACACCAGTGTATGTACACCTGATTGCATTGGTGTTACACCTAATAAATAACTTTAGTCTAGATAAATAGATTTATCTATCTGCAATAAACGTATTTATTTCCACATCTGAAGAAGAATTAAAACCATGTTATAAATTAATTATGTTGGATACTTAAGCAACTGTAATTCATATATTGAAAGAAATTAAATTTTAATTATTTTTAGAGAATTCTATGGAGCTTTTATTTAGAGTTGTATCATTTCTGCTTTACTTTTTTAGTTTAAATTGAAATATTTCCACCAGAGCTTCGTTATAAAATTTATAGCCCTCATATTTTTGAAATTGTACTGGGCTTTGCCAAGTAAGTTTGGTGGCTGCGTAAACAAATGATTGCAAACTTTTGGCCAGCATTGATTTGGTTGAGTGGTGGTTTGAATTTACATACCACAAAGGAGCCCTGATGCAGGTTAAATCTATGATTGATTAAACTCCTTATATTATCTTAGTTCTAAATTTAGGATAAAAATTCCACTATAATCTTTGATTACAGATTTCTTAATTCGGGTTCTTGAGTTTCAATTATACATGACCGCTGTGCACACTAATGAAAAAACATTTAATATTCAGTGTTATTAAAGCACAATTAAATGTTTTTAGTTAATTTCTTTATGAAGATCTTAATATATATAAAGGTTTGTGTGTGTGTGTGTGTTTGTGTGTGTGTGTTTTGTGTGTGTGTGTGTGTGTGTGTGTGTGTGTGTGTGTGTGTGTGTGTGTGTGTGTGTGTGTGTGTGTGTGTGTGTGTGTGTGTGTGTGTGTGTGTGTGTGTGTGTGTGTGTGTGTGTGTGTGTGTGTGTGTGTGTGTGTGTGTGTGGAATACAACCTTGACAATAATAACAATAATTTCAAAAACACTTAGACATAATTTCAATACATGTGTCTCAAATTTTCTACTGGACTGTTTATAGTAGACTAAAATATAAATTTTAATTCACCAATAGCTAGATAGCAATACTAATATTAAATTAAGAAAATTTATTACATTGCCAACAAATAGTACTTCAAAAAAGTATAGACTAAACTCTAAAGAAGTAGATACAAATATATCACGTTTAAAATGAAGAATTGACAGCCTGATAAATTTTGTCACAATAGGAATTGGCTAGTCCAGCGTTTCTCAAACTGTGGGGCACGTCCCCCTATGGGGGCGTGTAAATCTACGAGGGGGGCACGAGCATATTGAAAAATCGAAAAGAAAAGATTATTTAAAAGATTACTGAAAGTAAACGAACAAAATACATTTTTGCTCAATAAAAAATGAATAATACGCCTATAAATGTATCAGTACTGCACAATGTATTTTGTTATTAATTTAACAATATTAAGTTAAGAACAAATTTAATAATTACAATTGAACCCATGGGCTTTTCATATATAAAATTATAAACAAAAATTAACACTTATCTTAATCTTGATAGCTTGTACAGTTTATAATTAATCCCTTAACTTCTGATTAAAAGTTGTGCGATTCGTTCCTCAATGCCTACATTTTCCTCGTAGATCAGTGCTTCTCAAACTTTCAATACTGCCCCCCCCTTTGCGATCATAATTTTTTCGCGCCCCCCCCTTATACATTAATAATGTACTGAATGCAATAATAATGCACTTTGACGCTAAAGTTACAATAGGCGATCTTAATTATAAACCATACAAATTAGTAACATAAGTATTAAATTTTGTATACTACTTTTAAGCAAAATAAATAAATAAAATAATAGGATAATTATTATGTTAGTTTTCCTTTCTCTAATTTTTAAACTTAACATATTGCAAAATGCGGTAGCTGCTTAGAAAAAAAAATATAGATATCTGCTAAATATACAAAAAGAACTCAGAGGGTCAATTTCTAATAATAAAAGCCTTCCTTATAAAAACTTTGCTTTCCAAGACAAGCTCATGGACGTCATTAATACTTATTAAACTTGTTCTTAATTTAGTATTAATTAAATAGTTATAAAATATTCTGTGCAGCACTGATACATTAAAAGTATACCGGCTGAAGTGCCCGCTCTTGCCACGAGTTCATTTATAAGAAAATAAAACATTATTGATATAATACCTGAATTGTAAGGGAAGCAAAGCCAAGTGCTCGACAATATTTACAAAAACGTAAAATGAATTTTTTAAAATCCTTGCTCAAATTATAATTAGTTTTAAGCGAATTGTAATTTTAAGCCTCACAGAATTAACATTTATAATTGATGTTAAACAGTAGCGTACACAGGAATTTTACAAGGGGAGCGGGGCGGGGTCGAAAGTTCACCAATCTTGTATCACGTTCCTTTTGATTTTGTCGATTTCCGGGAACAAAACACAGTAAAAAACTAATTCTTGAATAAATAATTAGCATTAATGAATAAAATTAATCATTAATAACAAATACTTAACTAAATTTTGCGTACTATAAACTTAGAATTATAAACAATCGGAAAAAAAATCAAGGGCTTTGGGGGTCCGGACCCCCCTTGTGTGCGTCACTGATGTTAAATAATGATCAATAGTATAAAATATCGATGAAGAATAATTGTATTATTTTTAATATTTAAAGCGAAAAGACTTCAACATGTTTTAGCCCGGGAGCAGGCGCGCACTCGATACGGTCGGGGTATTGAGTCACCCCAATCCTTTTTTTTTATAATTATTTTATTGTACACGATACAAATCATGATTCCAGTGAATAATTTAACTAAGAGAAAGTTTACTTACCTACTTTCAAGGACTTTTCAATTTTTCTTTGGCAATAAATAAACAGTTTTGCCAGAATTAAAGATTTCGTAATCTGTGTGTCCCGCGCGACCAATTCCGGGTAAAAAGTATATTTATTATGATAATATGTATGTTACTGCTAAAAAAATTGTGTGAAACGTTTTTCGTTATGATTTATACGTTGAGAATATTTATAAAAATATGTATTGGCCAAGTAATCCTTCATGTGCTTGTTGTGTGTGTGTGCTCTCCGTGGTTTTCAAAATATCATAAAACTCTTTTGCATGAAAAAAAGCGCAACAGAGAACACATAAGAGAGGGGTCATAACTAACTGTACCAATAACTTAGAAGGTCAAACAGATTACAGCTATAATGTGCAGTATTTCAAAAATAATGACAGTGATGAATTTTTTATGTTCCTAAAGTTTTTCGATTCTGGGTCCGGGATCTGTTTTTTCTCTGAAAGAGTAGTATGTTAGGTTAAAAAAAAGGGTAATAAAAAAATCTCTCATCACGGGATGACAGCAAATCAAATAAAAGTTTTTTATTTGGTTATAGGATCAAAGATAGCTAATTAGGTATTGAAGAAATTTTTATTTTTGATGGCTTAATATCGCCTATAAATTATATCAGAGTAAAAGTGCATTTTTTATTATGTCTGAAAGTATTTTGTTTTAATTCATTTCAGTAAAAACTAATTATTTTTTAAATCTTTTATTTTCGATATGCTCGCGCCTCCCCAGGGGGGCGCGCCCCACAGTTTGAGAAGCACTGTCGTAGATGCGTTTGTGTATGATGTATTGGGGGGGGGTAGAAAAAGGAAAAAAAAAAACAAATTTTCTGAAATCCTCTTCACAAACACAGTCAAGGTCTTTTTATTTCACTCCAAAGGCTGCGGAATAATTTTATGGATAGCAGTGCACAGAAAAGTTCGTTCATCGGAAGGATATATGTATACGTTCGGGGCAATTATTTCTTTAGCTGAGCGAGACATTTGTATACGCTGGTGGCACTTAAGAGGTTAAACTCTTATTGTACTTTTAACGTCTCAAAGTATAGTAGTATAGAATTCAATAGATTGTTATTATATGGAGGGGGCGTGAGGAAAATTATGATTGAATATATATATATATATATTGGGTCACAAAAGTATTGAAAGTTTGAGAATCACTGGGTTAGTCAATGAGTAAATCGCAGCAATTAATATTTTTTAACTTGTAAATGATAATCCTAAATCCGAATTCACTTTTATTTTAAAATGATCCTAATTCGATGACAAATGGATGATATTTATTTGTCCATATCATTCAGTAGATAGGTAAAATTTTAAAAAATCCATATTTCTTAAAATATATCTTGACAAAATACTTCCATATTTAAGATAAATAACCGTCTATATCAGCGAATCTCAAACCGTAGGGTTCGCTCCCCTAGAAGGGTGATAATCATATGAGGGGGGCACGAGCATGTTGGAAATAAATGGTTTGTTAAAAAATTCAAGGTTGTATTGTAGCTTTAGAGTCAAAATATATTATTATTGAATTCAATACATTGTTATTTTATAGGGGGGAGTGATGGAATTGATTCAAAATTGCGTCATAAATATTGAAAAAGTTAAAGAAGCACAAATCTATAGATAAAATTTACTAATTTTTATGTTGATAATAATTCATTGGAATGTTTGCAATTCCAAATCAATATTCTAATAAAAGTATGTACCCCCTATTTTCTTTATTAACAGAAATTATATGAGAGACGGTATTTTATAATATTTCTAACTTTTAGCACTGGCTTTTTTAACAAGTCCAATTTAATGTCAGTTAAGCCCAAGGTTTGATCTTTAATAAAGATGTCAATATGGCTCACCCTAAAACTCTAGTAATACATCAACTTGTTTGTATTATTAGATAATTAGTAAAATATAAGATAGGACACAATACAGTCAAGTTAATTTTCAGAAATTATGCTCATGTAATCTCAAAAATAAAACATATTTTTATTATTATAATAAGAAATGTTTGAAATATATTCCATTGCTTCAGAGTTAAATTTTAAAGATTTTTTTCTATAATTTATTTTTATATTCCTCTTCACCTGAAGGAAAAATGTATTATTTCTAAATGCACATACGAATTTTTATTCGTATGAGCACTTTTTATAACTTATATATATATATAAGGAGAAAAATTACATGAACAATTTATTTTATTAAGAGTTTCTGAAAAGTTTTCATTTTATTTCAGTTATATTTATCCCTTTTTAAGATTATCTGTAGGGTAGCAATGGAACAAAATACGCGTTTGAATAATTCATTAGTATAAATTACATTTATGTTTCATGAAGCCTCTATATATATTTATAACATTCACCCCTCTACACACGCACACAACTCACTATAAACTAGAAAATATGTAAAAAATAAACATTGGATTTTTGATGGATCTCACTGACTGTAAGCAAATATTGTTTTCAAGCCATAACATTAATAAATTTATATTTTTTTCTTAAAAAATAATTTTAAGAAAATATGTTGAAATAAGCCATTTATTTCTGCAGTTGAATTTGTATTGGTAATTTTTTTTCATACGAAAGAAACTTTAACACGAATTAATATTTTTTTCCTTTTGTTTCATAAAAAAAAAACATAAGTAACTGTAAAAGAATCCACATTATTCAATTGCTCTTCAAAATTAAATGAACTAATTTTATTTTTAACACGCTTTTATAAGTTTCACTTGTATGTAATGGGGTCTTTGGACTCTATTTTCCCCCACTTTAAAAGGTCAAATAACTTCGAAATTTTGCACACTAGTCAAGGACCAATGACAATACAATATTTTCAAAATTTTCTTCCATTGCCCTGATCTGGATGTCAAAAATAACGACTTTGAGGATTTACGGGGTTTGGCGACTAATTCATTATATCGTTTCCAGTTTTGGCAACTAATTGCGTATACCATTTTCAAATTTGGCAACTAATTGCGCATACCATTTTCAAATTTTGCGACGAATTCCATACTCCATTTCCAAATTTGGCGACTAATTCCAGATATGGTGACTAAAATACCTTACCTCTTAAAAATGAGCAACTCTAAAAATGAAAACGCTTGTTATTTTTTCAATTAAAACAAACAAAAACGTGTTCTTTATGTGAGAAAGGGGAAAAAAGACTGGTGCAAGTGAATAAAAAAAATTAAGTGTTCTAACTGCTAAATATATTTTTTTACTTTTATAAAGCAATACGTTTAGAAGTGATGATACGAATTAACATTATAGCAATACGTTTAAAAGGTGATAAATTTATGTTCTAAGTGCTAAATATTTTTTTTATTTTGATAAACCAATATGTTTAGAAGTGATGATACGAATTAGCATTTTAGCAATACGTTTAAAAGGTGAGAATACGATTGAAATTTAATATTTCTTCTTAACACACTTTCATTAGTTAGAATTTAACAGGCTTTTATTGCTGATCGAACTAAAAATGAAAATATAAATTATAGTTTTAAAAAGAAACTAAAAAACACGCTTTTATTGTGTGTGTGTGAGAGAGAGAGAATCGGAGTAAAAAGTAAAAAAATAATTCTTAACATAAATATAAAATGATTAACTAGAAAACTAATGGCATTGTGGTAAAAGCGTAGAGTGCTCTATATTAATTGTTAGAATGTCTTACTAGTTCTATAATGAAATGCTAAGTTAGTGTAAAAATAAAGTACAAAGCACCCCACGCTTATTTGTTTATTTTTTACTTTTTAGTTCGATTCACTATAAAAGCGTATTTTTAGGGTTTTTTAAACTATAACTTATTCCTTTAAAAGTTTTTCCTATTGATTGCTATTAAATAGTAAAATTACTTTCTCTCACACGAATTCTTTAACCGATTTTTATCCGAAATTAAAGGTAGCTTTTTTCTTTAAAAACCTTTATTATGAATTTAATTTTATACAAAAAATTCGTTTAATGTAAATCTTTGCTTAACGAAATTCACGGACAAATGAAGTGATTTTCTATGGAATTATAAAATTTGCAAATACAGTAGAGTCTCGAAAACTCGGCACTCGATAACCTGGCAGTTCAGATAACTTGGCCTCACCCTTACATGTCAAGGACCCAGAAAGACACCGAGCAATACATTACATCCGATGCCGAAATTATTGCTGCAGTCACAGTTAATAAAAAAACATGTTGGAAAACGATGATGATGTTAACGTTGAGGGCACTGTACAACTTCCAAAAATGTCATATAATAAAAGACTACAGGTTATCGAAACCGCCCAATTGTATTTTGAATAAAGTGCGTCGGTAATGAACTTACCGTTCCTTCGTCGATTTTGGGATGAAGCAGCAAAACGTAGAGTACAGTAGGAAAGACAACAGGATACCACGCATTCCAAAAAAAAGTAGCCAGTTTTCAGAAAATCGGCTACTTAATTTTCATTATATAAATAGCTTTATGCCCTTATAAAGTACTTTTGTAAGACTTGTCTAATCAGGTATATTACTGTATACTATGTATTCCTTAATTTTCTTTTTCAAGTAGTAAATGCTCTATGCCTTCATCAAGTACGTACTTTTTCCTTGAGGTATTTTGGCAGTTTATGTTCAGTTGTTCTCTTTAAAACAGGCAATACATTCAAGTCCAGAACGATATTTTCTGAAGAAACTCTCGTGCTTATGGGTTTTTAATCTCATTCTCGATAACCAAACATCCTCATAAGCTCATCTACCCTTCGGTCCACATTGGGCAGAATTTTTGGGACTCTGCTGTATTTCATTTTACACCGAGTTTCCTAGAACATCTTTAATAAGGCTAACTCTATGTGCTCTTTAATGAAATAACGCTCCGATATTTCTGTTATGCGTCATTCTTCCTGTGTTTAACTTACATTTGTGCTCCTCTGTGGTAACCCATTTAAGAAGTTTTTTTACCTCGATAACTATATGTAAGTATTTACTGGAACGTTGATTATTTTTAAGAAGCTTTCATGTGCTAAAGGTATATAATAAGAGATTTATCTTATAATTATTTTTAATAGTCGTCTGAATAAGTTAAAAATAAACATGACTTATATATATTCAGAAGAATTTTGAGCATTATTTTCTTTCTAGGCAGCATAAGTATGTGAGTGAACAAACATAAATAAATAATGTATATTTAGAATTTATTGTGTGTATGTGTCAATACTTTCAGAGTTTATAAATTGCTTTTTTTTATGTATTTAAAATTCAAGATATAAAAATAATCCCTTTGAAAATTAAAATAATAAACGTACAACCAATGAACTAAAAAAACTACCGGGAATAAAATCGGTGGTACTGTCTCAAAAAATATGAAATGCACTGTGTTATTTAAAAAAGAGAAATAAAAAATTTATGAAGATCCGACTAAATATGGATTTACATAATGCGTTTATAATCCATTGTTTGCGATTTAAGATTAGCAAATCAACGTCAGTCTGCTATATTAGGCAGACATTTGAAAACTATTTAAAAAAACCAATATTTGAAACCACATACTGTTAGAAAATCGTTCTTTTTTTCAAACAATTAAAAGTAATGCTTTTAAAAAATAACACTTCGGGGAAAACGTCAGAAATATTTTGTATACTAGTATACTATAGAATCAGCTTATTTAAACCAAATACAAAGCTATGTCTTGTATTTCTCTAAACTCGTCAAAACTGATGAAGTAACTAAACTGCTTGAAGCAATAGTATATGTCAGATACGTGAATGAAGAATACGTATCAGAGGAATTTTTGGCTGTAAAAAGCTTGAGAAAAAACAAATGATGAGATAATATTTAAAATTTTTAATGGCGCTTTAAGGTATCCGACTACGTTCAGAACCGTGGTTTTTCAAAAGCGTATAAATGGTTAATATTTATGATATTTAGTGTCACTTAGATTAGAAATCACTTGTAATGTATATAAAATTGTTTTAAGAATAGTATTACAATAAAGAATTATTTAAGTACAATACTTTGACAAAAAATGAACATAGAATGACCAATTTTCCAAATATTCTCCTTTTGTGAAAAATCTTTCTATTTTAGCAATATTTTGCCTGTATATAGCTCTGACTCTGTACAAATGCTCAATTAGATATTTTGAAATATATAACTTAGAAGTGGGTATATCCATGTTTTACGACAACAGAGGGGAGGAATTTTAAGGTATCCGAACACGTTGAAAATGACCAAATTCAGTCAAGACAGATATTTTTGTTTTCTATTTTATTGAATAGAGCTATTTTTTGGCTTTACAAAACATATTTTGTTTTGTTTGTACTCTACCTAGAGGCCAAGCTACAATAAATTTTATTGAGTTAGAAAAACCGGAAGTGGGTCTTTGATCTTCCAGAAGTGGGCATTTAAATTACTCGAAATCTATCATGGTGAGTCTGATTACTCAAAATATTACAAATGTATTTCTATAAACCTTTTTTAACCTGATATTTATGCTATTTTCTGGAGAATGTACTAAAATATTTCTTATTGTATGAATATTTTTTGAGTTAGGGCTTGTTATTTTAATAATGGTCTCATAAAGAATGTGATTTTTCTTATAATGTTTACTCAATCAACTGTAAAATACATTCTCTAGATAAATGCATCTAGATTTTTTTGGTAATACTTTTACTAAAAATATAAGTTTATTACTTTTTTCTTTAATTGCTTTGAAGTTTTACAAAAATGTTGCTAAAATTTCACTTGTAATTGTGATTTTTGTGAAATTTAGGCAATTTACTTTAAATATTGTTAGTTAAATATTAGTATCTATTAGCATTGAGTCCTAAAAAAGCCTTTATAATGTTTGAATATGTTATTTTGTTAAAAAGTGCTCCGAACGTGCTCGGATACCTTAAGAAAAATACTCCGATAATTATTTCAATTGGTGGTAACTCTGCAAATAATGTGATTTTTTCAAAATTCATAGTTGAGCCTCTGTACAGAGATCTGAGCTATATATAGGCAAAATATTATTATAATAGAACCATTTTTAACAAAAGGAGAACATTTGGAAAAAAAAGGTTATTCTAAGTTAATTTTTTGCCGAGATATTGTATTTAAATGAATTGTTTTTGTCAAAATGTCATTAAAACAATTTTATACATGTATTCTAATCTAAGTGACACTAAATATCATGAAAATTATCCATTTATGAGTTTTTTTTAAATCATGGTTCCGAACGTAGAATCGAATCACTTCATCTGTACGCATTATGTCGGGATTTGCGTTAATGGTTCTTTAATATTTTCAGGTAGTAATAAAGGACTAAAAGAAAAATGATTCCCATCAATAAAATTCTGAAAAAATTAATAAAGAAATGTATCATCTTTTAGTGTCCAAATTCTGTTTTCATTTTCAGGAACACATTGAAACAGATATTAATTGTATAAGATATTAAAGAATGTTTTATTGATGTTACGTTGGAACACCGAAATCAGGAAAATGTCAACTTTCACCGGTGAATGTCAACATTCACGTTGTCGCTTGGTGTATGTCCAAAATATTTGTTAAATATCCTTATTCCTGACTTACACTGGTAAATGTCGACATTCACCATACACTAATGGTTAATGTTGAACATGTCGGACATTTAGATTTTATTCTCCGTAATTCATTCGTGATAAAATTTTCGCTTCTGATTCTGAGAGGAATGACCAAAAACTTAAAACGCACAGTACATTTAAAATGAGAAAGGAAAATTATAGAAGTTAAAAACTTACTTAAATATATAGTCTGCTCTAAATGAGAAAATAAAATAATAGTAATAAAAAACTTACTAAATTATGTGATTCAAGTATTATTTATTGCAACAACTTAAACTATTATGATATTTTGAATTTCACAAGAAGCCCTTGCTTGTACAACTGCATTTATTTGTATAGAACACTTCCTTTTGCAATGACAGCGTGTATAGTCTTGCCCACCGCTTTTCGAATTAGCTGCAGCTGCTCCTCTAAGCGACATTTCTTGAAAACAAATCTCATCTATGGAAAGTAACTTTTCTTTACAAAATATGAACTGATTACGTGTGTAAAGCTGCTTGAGGGTACCATTTTCATTTGCAATTTTATTGAAGTTGGAGTCTTCTATTCCAACAACAACTGCTAACATATTTCTGTTATCTGTACGATCACTGTCATCATCGGGGACTTGTATTCGTTCAGTATCACCAATTTCAGCTGGAAGAAATTTTTTTGTATGAGATTCGTAACATTTTTGTTGCTTGCAGTAGAAGATTCTCTTTCATGACCGCTCTTTTTTTAGAAATTAACTCGTATTTTTCAGTCAGAACTTGATGTGAAGACGTGTTAGATTTCCAGTCCTCTTCAATACTTTTCTTTGGAATTTGGCTTTCGGTATGACCACTGATCAAGTTTTTTTCAGAAGTATTACCAGTTTCTTTAAGCTTTTCTTCGGTTTCAAAAGTATTGGCAATTTCTTCGGGTTGATCTTCGGTTTCGATATTTGTCATTTGTTCGCTAGGAAAAAAACGATGATATGCCTATTTTTGCTTTAACGCCAAACATGGCTTCATAAGGACTTTGGCGTATTCCTTCGTGGTATGTAGTGTTCTTCTTCTTATATTTGTTTCGCCTGGTTTTAATGGTAAAATTAACTTCTCTTCATCATTAATTTTTAAAACGTCAAAATGTTTTAATCGTTTGTAATCCAAAGGTGTATTGCACTTAGTTTTAGATGAAACCACTTCGGAAAGTATTTTAGAGTACTTTTCTATTGAAAAATAAAAAAAAATTGCCTTCTCGTTTACCCGCAGTCAATGCATTTAACTTTTCAAGAAAAAGATCACGATTCCCTGCTGTACCCATTCAGTATAAATTAGGAAAACGTGGTTCGTACCATCAAACATTGCAGAAGACTGGCAAAGCTGACTGACTCCCAGCAGAACAAATAATTTGGCGGAAAACAGCCAGTCGCCTCTTTATCGACCTCCACCAGAGCATATGTGTGATTGTCGACATACGTCGGTGAAAGTCCGAATGTACAAGATTGTAATACAATATTCGCGATCTTTCATCGACATATTTGGTGTGCGTCGACATTCACCGGTGAAAGTCGACATTCTCCAATTTTGGACATCCACAGTAACATTGCAACTAATTACATTAAAAGCAAGACGTTAAGCAATCGTCTTTATCCTGCCCTCAGTATTGACATAGGCTCTGTGCATGATGCATAATAACTACATGTCAAAGTCAGATTTTTCACACGTTGGGAAATACGACGGCACATTTTTATGAAACACGTTCACTTTTTTATAAGATCGAAAATTATATTTGAAAATGCATTAGTTAATGAAATTAATCATCATTAATTAATCCATTCATTAATGAAAATGTATTCATACTCCGAAAACTTTGTTAAGTGGTTGATATATTCCAATACTAAGGTGATTTGCATTTAATTTTAATAATTAATGAATTTAAATTTAATAAAAATTGCAAAGAGGGAGAGAGTACAAATATTATACATATCTTGCACAAAATTGACTTTGAATTTATTCATTCACGCTTAGGAGTTTTCATATAATGCGTATTTTTTTAAATGTACTTAGTTATTTATACAACATCTAACAATGAAGTTCGTTGAATAGTCCTGTAACATTAACGTAGATTAAATATTAACGAAAGTTACATTACTGTCCTTCGAAATAGTCACCTCCCACCACTATACACCACTGAGATCTGTCATACATGCCTGGAAACTTTGTAAGGTGTCTTCTTTTGCGTTGGAGTTCAAAAGATTCGGCACGTTTCATTAGATGATAGGAATATCGTCAAACCTATATCCTTTCAAAACAAGTTTGAGTTTTTGGAATAGGAAAAAGTCTGAAAGGCTGAGATCTGGCGAGTATGGCGGATGTTAAATTTGCACAATTCTTTTTTTTTTTTTTTTTTTGCTTGTCAGAAACTGTTTGACGATATTGGCTGCGTGAAGACGAGCATTGTCATGAACAAAAAACCATGAGCCTTGTTGTGCGTATTGGGGTCATACCCTACATAGACGTTTTATAAAGCGGATCAAATGTATCTCGCAGCTTTCCTATTTGCTTCCTCAGGTAGAAATTCATTGTGGATAATGCGTTGACTATTAAAAAAGGTGATGATCATCGTTTTGATTCGTGATTTTTCTACCACGATATTTTCGCGGCGATATAATGCAGGAGAAAGCGATTCCATGATATGCCATTTCGTCTCAGGATCGTACCTGAGACACCAGGAATCATTCTCGGTTTACAATACAGTTTAAGAAATTTAGTGTCACATCCGCCGCTTCGATAAAATCCTGTGAAGCCTCTAAACGCGCCTCCTTCTGATCGTCAGTCAAGTGATATGACACAAGACGACCACACGTTTTTCTCATCCCTAAATTATGCGTACGATTTCACGGTTAATCTGCCGTTCATCAGCTATCACGAACACAGTTAATCGGCGATCTTCCGTGGTTAATTTCTTCCCTTCCTCAATATTTTCGTCTCTAACAGTGGTCGCCTGTCTTCCGCTACGGTGGTTGTCAAAAACACTTTTCAGGCATTTTTCAGAAATGGGAGAACCCCTCCTGCACCCAGTTCGTGGACAGTGCTTGATCATAAACATGTACCAGCATCACATAATTTTTTTGTTGACTTTCCCTTAAAATAAAACTTTTAATTTATCTTTTGTTCGTTCACTTTCGTGTTCTGTTTTAAGAACCAACTCAATGAACAAGAATTTTGTAAAATAAGTCTTACACGGAACACAAACGAGGCTAAGCTTAAGAACAGGGGGGATAGATGGTTGACTCCACGTGTGCGCCACTTTTAGTATCGTCAGTGTCGCCAGATGGGTCGTTATGATTTCATTCACCGAACTTACTTGTCAGAGGTTGTATTTTAATGCATAACAATTTTTTTACTCAGCGTTTTTCAAACTGTGGGGCCCGCCTTCCCAAGGCACTATATAAAAAATAGAAAATAAAATATTTTTTTTACAATAATTACCAATTTAATGAAAGGCAGCAAAATGAATTGCATTCAGATATAATAAAGAATAATATGCACATTAACACTGATACCATGTAATTCTGAATTTATCAGTACTGCACAAAGTATTTGATATTTGTTTTTATCAATTCTCAATTAAAAACAAGTTGAAAACTTACGTGTGACTTTTGTGGGCTTGTCATATATAAAATTATATACCAAATTTAACATTTATTTTGATAATTTGTACGGTTTATTATTAAAGTCGTAATGTAGCTTTGTTATCAAAGTACATTATTATTAGATTCAATGCAAAAAGAGGGGGAGGGCGGTGAAAATTATAACTGAAAACTGGATCGCAAATATTGAACATTTGAGAAGCACAGTAGTAACCTAATACATGAACCGATATTTTGAAAATTCCTTGGTGAGAAATCCGATATAAAAAATTATTTCAAGCATATTGAATCATATGCATATGCAACACGGAATATTAGTTATATGCATTATTTATATACAGTGGTGGCCAAAATTGCACACTTTATTAAATTATAAGGTTTTTAAGTTAGTATGCTTATAGAATATTTTGCGTTGCACAACATGCTAAGTGTTTTATATCATTTTAACGGGAATTCAATACTGAATTCAATAAAGAAATTCCAATATTTGCAACGCATAAAAAGTTATGCTCCAATAACTGTCGATATACATTAGAAACTGATGATAGCAGTGAGCTATCACAACTTAGTGAGTTTGCATTTAGTCTTTATTACAGCTTGACATCGATGTTTTTTTTAGCTGAAAATAGTTTTAAGCTCTTCCTTCGTTAAAACATGATGATGGGAAACAATTATATCCTTAATTAGCTCTTTTTTATTTCATGTGTACGTCATTCGGACAAGAGTTTTGAAACGTTGCTGCAAATTTGGATATGATTGAGGTCAGGACAGTTTTCTGGACAGGATAACAATGATATTTAGTCAAAAAGCAATGACATCAAATAAAAGAGTAGATTAGATACATGTGTGACGTGAAAGTGGTATTTCCTTTGTTGAAATTGCATATCAGGTGGGTAGTTTAGTGACTACATCTGGAGACTGAGAGTTTTATTTAAGATGTCAGGAGACAAATTTAATAAAAAAAAAGCAGAAAATGGCAAAAAAACTGCACCACATCTGTTAACGACAGAAAAACAAAAATATTACGTTTCAGAGATAAAATAATGTCGTGGACATCCATCAGAAGTGATCTGAGAGTGATGCTGGTGTTTCTGACAGTTCAAAAACAATCAGGGGTAGATTAGCAAATGTAAGACTTGAAGGTGGAATTTCATGAAAAAAACGTATCTCAACTTAATGCAGCGCTAAAAGGGACTGCAGTGCGAAATGGAACACATTAACTGGACCAATGATCATTCGTCCAGAGTTATATAGAGGACGAAACTAAAATATCGTTATTCGATATGTATAGCCTAAAATATGTAAAATGTAAAATAGCAGAAATGCTACATCCTCACTGCATCCAGGCAACTGTGAAGTACCCACATGGTTTTATCACATATTCAAGAATATCAGCAGATCGTATTGGTCGCTTTCATGTCATCGATGGGACACTGAATGTCATAAAATACATTTACACCATTCTTGAACCTAAACTTCTGCCTTCCATCAGAGATCTATTTACCAACAATGCTTCATTTATTTTTCAGTAAGATTATGCTCCTTGTCACACAGTAGAGTAACTGAAAGACTGGTACCCTTCTAAAATCATTGAGTTGTTGTCTTGGCCAAGAAACAGTTCTGACCTCAATCCTATCAAAATCTTATGGTACGGTTTGAAAACTCTTGTCTGACTCATGAAATAAAAAGAAACTATTTAAGGGTATAATTGTTTCCTGGTATCATGTAATAACTAAGGAAGAGCTTAAAACTATTTCAGCTCAATGAAAAATGGATGTGAAGCTGTAATAAAAGATTAAATGCAACCTCACAAAGTTCTGAAAACTCACTGCTTCCATCAGTATCTAATGTATATTGACTGTTATTATAAAACATAAATTTTTATGCCTTGCAAATATTTGAATGAAATTTTTTTATTGAATTCAGTATTATAAATTTCTTTTAAAATTATATAAAACACTTAGCATGCTATGCAGCGTAAAATATTCTATAAGCATACAAACTTAAAAACCGAACAATTTAAAAATGGTGTCCATAATTTTGGCCAGTACTGTATATAACATAGAAATATATTAATTTAAAATAAAAAAATGGAAATGCGTATGTTCAGGCACATCAATAAAAAGAAAAAACACTTTTACTCTCTTTTTTAAAAAAATCATAATGACATTAATACGGTATACATCGTCTTATATAAGCAAAAAAATTATATTTCTAATACAATAACTTAATTTGTAAATCTTACACTTTTCTATACATTGAAGTTATTCCAAAAGGAAACTTAATATCCTTTCAAAGACTTGCGAAAACAGTTTTCTCTTAATACCTTAAATTATATCTGCTGAATAGCAAACATTATTGGAGGGATGTCAAATATCTCAGAAGAAATCACACTTTGTTTTCATTCACTGTAAACTTACTTCATCATAAGACGATACCAAAATGTATTAAATGAAGTAGTCTAATAAAACTTTAAACAGAGATTCTCTCTATTCCTTTCACTGAGTATTTAATTTTTTTATCAAAAGACAACTTGAACAAGTCAGAGTGAAGGAATGGGAAAATATGTAAATTCAACAGAACATTATTTCCTTCTTTATTTAGGATTCATTCATTTCTTCAGGGTACATTTAGGGATACATGTGACAAAGCAAACAATGATAGAAATTTCGATGTAGAATTTTAATAAGGAAAGTGAAGAATTTATGTGCTTCTATTTAGTGAACTGAAATAATTTTATTTATATCAAAATGAGATTGGCAGCAAATTTCTTTGTTTGTTACCTGTCATAAAGTAAATTGCTGTCAAGGAATAGAAATTTAATGAATGAAATTATGAACTTATGTGTGGGGTAAAAAATGAGTATGTATATTATATACGTTTATTTTTATCTTCAGCGTTTTTTGAACCATTGTGTTTTTCATTTATTTTTCCACTTAAGTTTTCATGTATAAAATTAAAAAGCTAATATCCTCTCACTAAAGATCTTCCAATCCTATATAATTTCCGTTTTTGGTTACAGACCGTACTTTTCCATGTCTTACTGTTCATTCGAGATATGTGTCGGTTCCTATTCGTGCTCTTTTACTAATCCTCTTCGGGATAAATAATTCTTTATTTGCTGTTTGAGTTTAAAACATCCTTGCGAAGAGATAATTTAATGTCTTGCTAATTTGAGAACAAATTTAAGTCTTGCAAAGGGAGTGATAGAATTAGTCGTTAAGATTCAATTTTAGTGAAGTTTGCGAAGCGATTTTCGGAAACTTTGGTGAAGTAGATAAGAAGCTTTTGACGGCAATATCCGATTGACTTGGGTGAATAAAGTTTCATTGGATCACTCTCAGTTAAGTGCTTCATTATTTGTCTTAGGAATTTAAGATAGCTAATTAATTTGATTGCTCCCTCGGCTAAAAATCGTGTTTGACAGTAAATTGATAAATCAAATAAAATCAGTTATATCAGTTCTTTCATAACAATGCCTGTTCATTCAATACCTAAACTTTACCTGAGACCTTAGGGTCAATACACACAAGCTAAAAGATGATGATTTAGCAGTTATTGAAATAAATATCCAATTCAGCTCAAAATGAGAGCATCTGGCGATGTTGTCCTTCGCAGTGAAATTGTTGAAAAATGTTATTATGAAAGTATAAAAAAGTGTTTCCTGAAAAGTCTCCATGCTGCACTTTTGATGAATGTGCGTGTGGGTGTCAATCTAACAAATCAAAGGAAGGTACTGGAAATGCAAATATTAGCCTTTAAGGTATCCGACCACGTTCGGAACCGTGATTTTGCAAAAGCGTATAAATGGATAATTTTCATGATATTTAGTGTCACTTAGAATATATGCATAAAATTGTTTTAAGGACATTTTGACAATACAATATTTTATCAAAAAATTAACATAGAATAATCTTTTCTTCCAAATGTTCTCCTTTTGGGAAAAATGCTTCTATTAGAATAATATTTTGACTGTATATAGCTCAGACCTCTGTTCAGAGGCTCAACTAGAATTTTTGAAATACATAACTTAGAAGTGGGTTTATTCATATTTCACGACAACAAAGGGGAGCAATTTTAAGAAAAAAACGCGAATAATTATTTCAATTGGTGGTAACTGAAAATAATGAGAATTTTTTAAAACTTCTAGTTGAGCCTCTGTAGAGAGGTCTGAGCTATATACAGGCAAAGTATTATTATAATAGAACTATTTTTCACAAAAGGAGAACATTTGGAAAAAAGATTTTTCTAAGCTAATTTTTTGCAAACATTTTATATTTAAATAAATTTTTTTGTCAAAATGTTCTTAAAACAATTTTATGCATGTGTTCTAATCTGAGTGACACTAAATGTCATGAAAATGATCAATTTATGTGCTTTTTTAAAATCACGGTTCCGAACGTAGTCGGATATCTTAAATGCTATTGAAAAACTTAGAAGGAAGAAATGATTTTTTTATACAATACACACACAAAAAATGCTGTGCTTGTTGTTTCTAAATGGTAAATCACATTTGAATGTTGGTTGGTTGTGGGAAGTACGTATTAGCTTTACATTAGAAATAGAGATTACTACCAGCTTTTGTTGTAATGTTATAGCTTACGCATCTTTGCTTGTTGAAAGAGCAGTCCATCATCCCTCGAGGTTTACCTAGTAATGACAGGAACGTAATGATTGAAATTTGAATACGAAATTGACGGGTTTAAAAGAACCACACTTATTGCCACGCATGGTACCATCACAATTAACGTTCGAAAGGGTAGACGTGTAGTCAAGTATGATGGTAAAGACAGCTGTGGCTACTTGGCTCTAGCAACTCTTGGTCGAGTCTTTAGTGATCTGAAAAGGCGCTGTCATATTTCTCTGATGTTAAGACTGATGTTTATTGCCTATATTCAAGGACACGTATGCTTCAAACAAGATCACAAACTGACAGTCGTGTCCTGACCTATATCGTCACAAAAGGTGTTCAACTGATACACTGTCCAGCACGCTCTCCAGATCTCTCACTCATTGAAAATCTCTTGTCATGGATTTGCGAGACAATGAGCCACCACCACTCTCCAGGCACTACGATTGATGATGCAGGTCATCGACTTGGATCAGTATTGAATAACTTACCTGTATCTGTCTTTGAAACCCAGTTAGACTCAATGTCTAAGCAGGTTAGAGTTACTTTAGTAGCAAGATGAGACATATGCGTGTACCAATTTTATATATATATACCCTGACCACCACATTGCTACCAGATTTAGTAATGTCTCATTGTTACTACGGTGTATTTGTACAGTAAGTAAAGTTTTGTGTTATTTGCTTTCTTACCAGTTGTTAACATTTTTTGACCAGAAATGTATATGAAGTATAGTAATTATCTCACTTAAGTAGATTCAATAGATTAAAAGAAAATAAATAGCTATTTACTTAGAACAAATATAATGCAGCTGTATGAGAATTAAATGAACTTCGTTTATATAAAGAATCAGAATTTTTTAATCATCCATTCCAAAATATAACGTACTCATCAGAAATTCAACAAAAATTGTTGTGAAAGAAATTCATATTTCAGGGAGATTTCATGTATTTAATCATTGCGAAGAATAAGTTTCAAGCTTACCACAGATAGCATTTATATCGAATATCAAAAGTAATTTATAATTTTATGTTAAAAGAATATCAATGTTAATATATTTGTAAAATAATGGTCTAATTTAAAATAAAAGACTGCTACACGCGCACACTGTTTGTTAACATTTCTCTCTTTGATAAGCATTTATTCAAATTAAGAAAATACTTGAACAAAAAAGCATTTTTCTATAAATGATAACACTTTTTTCTCCATTTAATCTTACAAACGTGCACATTTATTTTTATTATTGGTTGAATAAAACATAGCGGTATTTCAAAAAGCGTTTTTTCTAATCAGTTTGATTTATTAAGAGTTGCTGAAAGAAAACTGCTGAGATTTATGGCGTGCCTTAAGAGGATGAAAAAGAAATAAGCTGCAACTATACAAAACCTATGAAATTAAATTTATGAATTATTCATTCGCGGAATAAGCGATTTAAATCAGTTTTTTTTTCAAACAATAATGTATCGCATCGCTTCAAAATCATGAGATATTTCTTTTTTCATATTTATATTTGCATAAATAGGCTTGAAGTTAATTCAAAATTTACAATACAGAAATTTAAAAGTAATAACAAATAGAGTTATTTCGGACAATTTAAACAATTCAGTTAAATTTAAGCCTTAGGAAATGGCAAATGTGTCTTAGTATTTTAACACAATAATAATCTTTTTTATCACTTGAATACTTAATATTTTTTTTTTTTGTGCATAATAGAAATCCTTTTTTTTTCTGTGTGGAATTTAAGTTTAAAGCAAAGATCACTCAATACTTTGCATCGTAAAAAAGTATAATTTGTGACTATTCTTAGTTATGAACACGAATTGAATCTTAATTTATTCATAATTAATTTTTCAAGTTTTCATGCATTTTTCATGTTTGGTAAAAAACACACACACACACATATATATATATACATTTTTTAAAAATTTATTCATTTTCAACAATTTACTGTACTCAAAGTAATGTTGTTTTCTACACAGTATTCAAATTAGATTGATCGTAAATTTTAAGCAAATAAATGGTATAATATATATTTTCTTAGATTCTATAGCCTAAGTTCTTTTTAATGCTTAGTTGTCTCATTATGAAAAATTTAATGTGCCATGTTTGTAAGTCCACTTAAATTTAGCTTGAAAGTTGACGAAATATGTTTTGTTTGATCCACAAAGTAATTGTAAATAATAATAAAAGTAAAAAAAACTGCACAATCAATTAGTTTTTACTATTATTTAAGTAAAACATAAAGTGTGTTGTGCTGAGACATAAATATAGGCCTACGAAAGAAAAATAATACTTTACTCTATATCATCCAAATTTCACATAAAATTATATTTTCCGTTCTCCTAGTAATATGTTTGAATGTATATTTATGTATATATAGTACAATAGCTTCCTTCAGCTATCAATAAAGAAATGTTTCGAATTCCTTACGTAAATTTGACGAGCCAAGAATCCCCAAACATTCAACAAGGGTTTGAGATCTCGGTGACAAACAAATATTCCAGTAAAATCGACTTTTTTAGCAGTTAACCCCTGTTCGGTGCAACCACTGCATTGAATGGCAACATCGAGGACATGTGGACAAAATTATCCATTCATTAGTCACCATTCTTATTCATTGCCACAATTTCGGTAATTATTAAAAAGCAATAATTTGTTGCTTAAATTGTTTTAGTGTGTGTTTAATCTGCCTGATTCAAAATATACGGAATAGATTACTGAAAAAAATAAAGTAAAATACAGAGGTTTTTTTTAAAAAAAATATTTTTAAATGTTTGTTTAATGTATATACAAATATTTAAGAAAATTATTTTGATAATATTCTAACGAAGATCCACCATGTAGATAGCCTGATGCACATTAAATCTGTCAAGGCTCTAAATCTTCCCTAGGCGTGGTGTGGATGTTAGATGAGGGGAATGCCAAATCACAGGTGTCATCCACGTCACTCATCATGTTAAAAATGACAAGCTCCGTTGAACATAGTTTTCTCATATTAATTAAAAGTGCAGAGTTAATTAAAATCAAATAAAAAATGACCCTTTGATTAACGTGGTTATATAACTATTGGGGGTGGTCGGTATGTATATCTATTAGGTTGTCGTGGGATGCATGAGATAACTATATATGCAAAGAAAGGTGAGTTTTTAAAGTCATATAATTTATTGTGGCCATTGCGCTTTGAGTGTTTAACACTAGATTGCCCAAAGGAAGTCATTTTAACTGCTTTTTAATTTCAATTAGAAAACAATTACATATATAACTAAGAATTTCTTAGAATTTTTTAGAATATATTTTTTTTCCAAGTGAAGAAAAGTTTTCTTTAATTGTTAATATTTACTCATGACTTGTTATGCAACTTTAAATAACATAAAAAAATTTAAAAAGGATTTTTAAACAAATTTCTTTACACATTAATCATTCTTTCACAATGCAATAATATTTGCTGCTTTTGGACAATATAGGTATATACTAAGTTTCAGTCTTTCTAGAGTTAATTATTCACCAAGGAGAATTGTGAACTAATGTGAGAAGAATGACGTCTACTTTAAAGGAAAATAATTATTCTCTGGAATTATTCTTCATGTTTGAACAAAAAGTTTCGTGGTATGTATTTGGGCCAGTCACATGTCTTTAAAAAAAAAACGTTTTTAAAACCCTTGAAATTTACGTAAATAGTTAACTTGTATTGAAGGCATAAAATTCGCATTTTATATTGTAAAAACTCATAGGAATTAACTTTAATTCCTTTATATATTTGTATTTCAGAAGGGATGGCTGAAACGACTCTATAAAATTGTTTACAAAAATACATATAGTTTTTGATTGATATCTGCGATTTCCCTCACTCATGACTTTATGTCACTTTCATAAAATGTATTTAAAAAGTCTAATTTCCGGTTAATATGAAAACAAATTTATTGTAGCAAATTTGACTTTCATTACATGTTTGTATCTCAAAAGTTATTGCTAAGACTACTCCATAAAAATTGTTTACATAAAAAAATATCATTTTTTATGGATAATCTCCCCTATTTCATGACTTTATATACTAAATTCAATATGACTTATAACACTTATTATAAATTTATGTCAAAAACCCAATTACCCAGAAACATAAACAGTGATGAATCATAAAAATGTTCAAGAGATTTTTCAGTTCAGTAAACAACATCAGCTAGTGATTTAAAAGCGATCATCGCACACGTTTCCTACCATAAGCAGCAGAGTGCCTGGCAGTGAAAGGTAAGTTCTCTCATTTATTACGTTTTTTTTAAACATCTTCCTTGAGAGAGTAAGTTCGTGAAATATGTGCATTGATAAAAAAATACATACTTGTGCATAAACTACTCCTAAGAAATTGTTTTTTCAGTTTGTATCAGATAGATCAACAATCGAATGTTTCGTGGCATAATGAAAGGAAATAAAGCTCTTATTAGTCTATAGGGGTAACTGACCGCCAGTCACACACACAAACATCATAATAAAATTCAGCAATTGTTATTCAATCTAATATATTGATATATTAATGCCTTAATTACGGTCAGTATTTTATTTCATAAGGTAATAAGAGGAGGGTGTAGCACCTGTAAGCCTAACGGCGAGGGAGCCCTCATTGTATAAATTATATACACTTGTTAATACTCATTGCGCAAATTATAAAACTGTAATTTTGATATATTACGCAAATCAATTTTTTTTCAACAAATTGCAAGCAGCGAAAATAAATAAATAAATTTTTAGTCTCCATCTTCGCATTTTGTGTGTGATTATTTTATTACCTTTTTCAAAAACAATGTTTCTAATCACCTTTTCTTTTAAATTGTATTGAATTTTATATTCCGTCATTTCTTCTGCACCTTGACAGAGACTATACAATTGTTCATGAGTCAATATTGTTTCCTTCGATGTTACACATAAACTGACTTTTTCAAAACTCTGCTTTTGTGATTTATTAATAGTCATGGCAAATGCCAATCTTACAGGGAATTGCGTACGTTTCAGTACCAATGGAATATCCAAATTCCCTTCAGTGTCCAGTGTGATCCTTGGTTTACATATAATTTTGCCTTTTTTATCTCCTTATAAAGTTTCACATTGCATTAAATGTATTAAAGCATCATGAACAACGTTTTTTACATGGAGAATATATTTTGTGTAATAAAATGTTTCTTGTAAAAATAGTGTAAATAATTTATATTTTTGAAGTGATAACTTCTTTAGGCGCGTTTTGCTGGAGAGTGAACTTGAATGATGCGTTTTAAAAACCCAGGCATTGTTACGCACAGGTTTGTAACGCTTGTAACAATGGTAAAAATACTATTGAATGGTAGCAATACTATTCACAACAATACAACTGAATAATTTGGGTTTAACGAGTTATGTATCGGAGAAATTTGTGCAGCAAATGTAGAGCAGAAAACGGAAAAAAATTCTAATGGTTACTATTTATATTTCATCAAATCAAAGAGCATAGAAAAGTATTGATTTTATTCACAAAAATTTAGCGGCTTGCACTGTGTAAAGCCGTATCAAATCTTCTGAACAAATTTCCTATTATTTTAAGTAAGGATTTTAATGTAGGTTTTTAAAAGACAAATCAAATCCTTTATTTGATTTTTTAACCCTTTATCCATCGACGGTACTTGAAAGTACCACTCACTTTAAAATGACATAGAATAACCATTTTTATGAATACTCTGACGATACTTAGCAGGAATATTCTTTGTAATTCCCTCTTCCAAGTTATATGGCAGCATGGCTTCTGTGTTGTGTATTTTAGCGGGGAAGGTGAATAGTTTTATAGCAGAAATTGCGTTTTCAGTTGACGGTGTTTTCAGTGCATTGCGAAGATTGTCATTTTTGTTCCAAAAAATAGTCAATGTCAAAATATAAGGGTCTTATTTTTTTTGTACGTAAATGAAGACTTCAGAAAATGATTTAACTATTTATTTTAAGTGAACAATGTATATAATTTATTTTACAGTTGATTATATTTAATTAATTAATTAGCTCTAACAGGATAAATTAGCCCCCAAAAAGTTGGGTATTTTATATATATATATATATATATATATATATATATATATATATATATATATTCTTTACTTTTTAATGTGGTGATTTAAAAAAATAATTGCATGAAAAAAACTGCAGTGAATCATAATGCGGTAGATAAAATGTTAAATCAAAATTCAATTTAACTACCGGTTGATTCATGAATAGTGTAACCAATTTCAGAGGATCATAAATTTTTATTGAATATAGTTATTTACATGGAATTTTCAAAGTGGTTTTCTCTAGCACAGTATACTTTTTGTAAGCGTTTTGGCTAAGATAAAATTGTTTTTTCTATCATTGTTGCGGTATTTTTCCAACTCCCTCTTAAATTGCTTTTTGAATCCCTTAAAATACTCTTATGTAATTTACGTCTATTTAATTGATTTTTGAAGTATCCCCATAAAAAAATAACCGAAAGGAACACAAACAGGGGATAGTGATTGCCATTTATCAGGATACAGAATATTTATTTCTTTTATCTTTCAACCATTTTATAGTTGATTTTACAATATGACTTAGTGCAGAATCTTGGTGAAAAACAAAGTTTCCTAGAAAGTAAAAGTTTTGAAAAGTTTTTTTGATTGAGTGTTTCAAAACTTTGTTCTTAATGTATTTAGCATTCATTTTAAAGTTTCGTTCTACAAAAAATGGTTTTGTTAAGCCTTGAGAAGACATTTCAGTCCATACCATAACACCTGAAGGCGAACTTGCATTTTTCAAAACAGCTGCGTCTTTGCGACGTTTTTTACTAGAAATGTATTGAATCTTCTTTTTGCCAGTTGTAAATGACAGATGAAACAGTACTTCATCAGAAGTTATCCATGTTTTGCATCTACCTTTGTGTATCCTTAAATAACGAGGCCAAGAATGTTTTCTTCGTTTCTTTACGGTCTTAACAGACACTTGACGACAAACTGAAGAATTTAATTTTGTAGCTAAATTTCTTTATTTGGCGATAAATTGCTATATTTATAGTTTCTTCGCCGTAGATTTTGCAGGCAAAGAACTTTCTACAGCGATAATTCTTTTCAGCTTCTTTTTTTCTCTCTTTCATTAAGGACTTCCTTTCGTTCAATTTTTTCTTGGAGCTTTTGATTGCGAGCCAAATTTCATTTCTATTTGAAGTTTAGATAGTAATACAAAAGAAAAATATCTTGTTTTGATTTTTAAATGCTTTATTATTTACAGAATTTGAACAACCATCCTTCAAAAGTTGTAAAACTTCGTTCTGGGGCTGAGGATCTAATTTCAGTACTATAATTTACTCCCACTAATAAAAATGGTTATATTAGTAATTTAAATGTTTTATTTTTCAAATAAAACCAGTAGTAAAACGATAGAAATTTATCATAAATAGTTATATACTTTTAAAATTCGTCACACTTATTTTGAATTAACCGGTATGTCAAATGATCCAAACGAAAGCACGACAAAGTACGGAACAACACTTGATGGAGTCTTTTGTAGATATTTAAATAATTTTGAATCTAAAGTACTTATAACCTATTACCAGTTAGCATAAACCCATTGTTTCCGTCTTAGAATACAATTAATTCAAAAATATGATTGTATATTTCGCAAAAAATATTACTTTATGAGGACATACATATGAATAAATAATTTTATACAACAGTACTAATATTCTCTTGTTTTTTTTTTTTATTCACCTAACTAATCCCTGAAATAACATTACGAACTTTGAAGTTATCACTTCTATCGTGTGGTATTAAGCACACACACTCATTTTGTTTGTTTGTTTAATGTTTCAATACTACTTTATGTCGTATTTATTTTGAGATAAAAATTGTAATATTCTCCAACAACGCTTTCTCTTGTATTTTATAATGGCGTTTCGACAGAAACTTCACGAAATATTGGTGATACAGCCAGGTTTGGCTTTATTTTTGGCAACCAGTGTTGACAGCAACCATGTAGGTGATCATTTTTGGCTACTTAGTGACCATACCGACGCTTCTGGATATTAGTAGAAAAATTTGTAACATAATGGTCTATGGCGTAAATGAATTTTTCGCGAAAGCACTAGAAGGTTGGGGGAACATTTTGGCAAATCTTTCTTAATGATCTTCTTCAGTTAAATTCAACATTTTACAACTCATTTTTAACTATACCTTGCAGATTAATAAATTTACGACAGCATCTGAAAAAACCTTTTTATATAGAATGAAATAAATAAAATAGGGCGAGAGGAATGCTAAAAAATGCTATGTTTTCATGATGAAATTACATAGAAAAAAATGGTAATATTAATTCAATAAACGACATTTAGATATTTGAATGTACTGAATAAACAAAAATCATATTTAAAAATGATTAAAGATGGGGCTGTTGGGGATTCAATATTATAAGTATTTTAACTAATAAAAAACTGATAATTATCAACAGGGAAAAATAGAATAGAATTATAATGCTTTGTGGATGATCCATACATATAGACCAAATAATCCAAAAAAATTATGCAGAGTGTATTGGACGTTATCCTGTAAACACTGTTAAATAAATTGTTTTACAAAAGGGAAAATTTTATTCCAAAGAAGAAAAAAAAAGTAGTCTATTTGAAGAAATTCCTTCCTGTAGACGTAGTAGCTGCGGTAGTCTAGTGGTTATGCTCACAAACGCATAGCCGGCGTGTCGCGGGTTTAGTCCTGGTGCCAATGAAGACCCACTGTGTAGAGGCTGATAATGCGCGCAAAAGCTGTCGAGATCAAATTCCTCCCGTTGGTATGTTGTAGAAATTTTTCAAAGGGGGCACCAGTTTAAATGTCTTCCTCTTCACTTGATCAAGGCTCAAAATTGCGAAGTCCATCACCAATAGCCCCGTGTTGCTTCATAGAGCGATATTAATATAACTATCACTCACTCTCCTGATACGTAAAACAATGCTTTGAATGTCAGCGAGAGAGTGAAAATTGACATGTGTATAGTTATAACAAAAAAAATCGCAGTAATAAATAGATTTTACTCTGCATACCTATATTTTACTCATGGGCTTCTGTTTCGAAAAAATAGAATAGATTTTTTTTTAAAATATACAATTCATTTAAACAATTTTTTCTTAAAATGTCTTAAATTTATTTTCTGCAGATTGTCTTAAAATCAACTCTTTCGAATACTTCTTTGAAAATGATATGAATGTATAACTAAAGTAGATTCTTTATCTTTCAGTATATCAGCAACCGAGTCCGAAAAGTAGCAATGAATCAACTTTCAATTCAAGTTCTAGTGCTGTCAGTAGTAGCTGTAAGCAGTGTGATTGCCATCAAGGGATATGATGATAAATTCGTGAGTTTTAATTATAAATCGGACAATTGTATCTCAACGTGTGAGTTGATTTTTTTTTCATTTTTAAAAATACTTACCATGCATGATTTTAAAAATTGAAGCGAAATTTAAAAAAACACTCATTTTAGCAATGGATTAACGACAAAAACCAAATGAAAAAAAAAAGAAATATACTTTAAAAAATTTTTGCGCATATATTACGTGATATTTTATAATTTATTAGAATCTCCTTTTATAAAATTTTTTGCATCGGACTGTGAAACATCGAACTTATGATTAGAAAGTTCAAATGCCAATCTATAGCTTATACTTCCTAAAACAATCAAGTGAATTTATAATTGTCTAATCTTATAAATTACAAATTATATTTATATTTATGTAAAATATTATTTTATTATGCAACAATATTGAGTTTAAAATTAAGAAAATTTTCTGATTTGGTCCATTATCTCGAGAAACTCTGGACAAATTTTAATGAAATTCGGCATGAATGTAGAATTGATATAAAAAATAATACTTATTTACAAGTTATATTACACATTTGTGAATGTTCGTAACACTAACCGGAGTCGGAGGGTATGGCCCATCAGCTACAGAATAGAACAAAAAAAACTTAGTTAATAAGGGTCCTCTTTTACAAACATACAGACCTCTCACAACTATTCTATTTGGAAATGAAATTTATGAGTTTCAATGGCTATTAATACCATTCATTTAGCAACTCTGTCCTTGGATGGCTCTCGAAGGGGGTCACAATGCTTTTCCCAAAGTCATAGAGGAGTGTGTGGCCATCCAACGTGATGCCTACCTAGACCAACAAACATCCTTTATTGAAATGACTGATGTCTCAGACATTGGGGGGGAGGTAGAAGTAGGTAGGTTTTCTCCATATGAAAGAATGCCGTGGATCACTGGTTATAGGCTGAATATCAATGAAGAAAAAGGTCACATTTTGATTCATGTTCAAATATTTAGGATTTCTGCACTATTTTAAATAGATTATCTTGTAAGCAGAATTGAGAGGGTGGTAAACAGCAGGTATCCTTAAAAACAGCCTTATCTCGTGAAGTTTTCCAATGAAATGTTTTAAACTATATTTGAAATATTCTTCAATATTTCGAAGCGTTTATTCCAATATCAGTGTTAAGTCTATGCTCTCTAGAATCTGATATTCTAGAACGCATAAATGACTTATTTGATTTTATATAACTATTCCATGTATTTTTTTTATATTTGGAGTCTGTCTGAAACTTAAGCCTAATGAAAATATTTTTGAGTGAGGACATGTTTTGGGCTGCATGTAGCTAGCCCATTTTATTTTAAGATTTTTCCATTAATATTTTTTTATTGATTAAAAAGCGTTTATAGAGTAAATTGTTTTCTGGTTCGTTTTTTCAGCTGGAAATCAAAAACTGTGTGACGAACTCGATAATTGCATTCAAAAACTTCCACAAACGGTAAGTAAAAAAAATGCAGTTAAAATATGCATTGATGCTTTAACGTTTAGAATTAATATAAAAGCTATCTTAAGAATTTCATAAATTTCTGTTTTTATTTAAAGTTTATCCTTCAGGGTGTTAAAATAATGGACCATATTAAAAACCTTTCGCAGTTTTGCATGTTTATAGTTTTATCTAAATTAAAACTCGTTTTATAGCACTCCTTTTTTTTATCCTAATTTAATTTGTTTCGTATGCCAATTTTGAGTTACTATTCATTTGAATATATTAAATGCTGTTACTTATCCCACCTGATTGATAGAAACTTCAAATAAAGGATCACAAATTTTATCGTGGCAAGAGGCTAGATTTACACCTGATGTTTTCAGTAGCTTTGAGTACCATACTAGTGACAAAGCGACTTAATTTGGCTCCATTTCCCTTTTGAGGGAGAACTCCCTGGGCATTGTCAGGAGCCTCCCACCTCTCTTCCCCTTCCACCAACCTCACAGCGGAATTTATTAGTAATATTGAATACTTAAAAATACTGTGTCCTATATTTCTAAAAAAATATATTAAAAGTGCACACGCTTTAATCGTAGAATTCGTGAGAGAAAAATACCGTTCCTTATAATTATGCCGTATAAATTTACGAGAACGTAAATGGTAAGAATTGTCATCAAGTGACAACGTTTCATCTTGCGGGTCAAAAATTGAATTTTAGATAGTTCCAGTAATTGCACACTCACAAAAGAATTTTTCAAAATTGCCGTCGAATGGGAATGGATAAATGATTGTCAGTGAGCACACAAAAGTAGGCAACCTGATCATCGAAGTAGTAAGTAAAATTGATGATCTGTACAAAAAAATCCTAAGTGTTGTTCTTGTTGACTTATTTCACCTGATCTAACCTCACATTAGACCTGACCCATGAGCCCAAGAATCTTCCAAAAATCATATACAAGAGGATTAGAGTAAATGCCCGTCCTCATTCTCAAAACCCACTCAGTTCAACACATGATCCGTAGAGGCCTGCATTGTTTGCACACATCAAATGGGCCGTTTGTTCATCAAGAAAGGGAAAACATTTTATGTGTCCACTTGCAAGTCTGGAGATGGCGGACTGGATGACTATCATCTTGGATGGTAAGGGTACCTGCAGCTTGTGCCTATTATACCAGGGATGGGTCGGGGAGTTTTTTCATAGTTGCTGATTTGAGATTTTTATTTTGGAGAAGATCTGGAACCACAGGGGATCAATTCCTTGGCCTAACGCTGAGTCATTTCATTGTCAAACAGTCCAATGTGACACAGGATCTTTTGAAAAAAGATGTCGTAAGTCTTACCTAAGTGCAAAATGTGTTACAGGGTTTGCCCGATTTGTATTATATTACATGTTTAAAAACAGAAGGCAGATTCAACAGAGTAAAAAAAATTACAAAAAAAATGGCACTGCGGAAAGTTTAATGAGTTTTAAGTAGATTTCTCTAACATAACTTTCTCGATATTTCTCTGGGATAACAGAACCTGAATGTATAATAATTCTATGCTTCTCTATTTCATCAAACGGATAGTAGTGCTTTTACTGGTGTTTTAATCGTATATAATATTTCAGCTGCTGGATAATTTCAACGAGTGCTTAAAACAAACTTACTCTGATGGCAAGTTAGGAAAATGCAATGACAAAGAAAATTTGTTCGGAACATCTAAACAATTACAACAGGTAAGGAATATTGTTAAGTTTTTCTATGTTAAGGAAACATGGTACAATTTATAAAAAAATCTTGATTTTAATGGTTTCCAACTTTTTTGTTTTCCCTTTATATAATAGTATTATTATATTAAACACACTTCGTTTAATATCAAAATACTACAAAATACTAATTATTGTTTTTCTATGAAGAATTTAAAAAATATATTTAGAAAATTTGAAATGTTACACTCTTCCTACAATAATTTATACATATTCATATAAAATTTGATTTACAACTACGTTTTGAAATTTGAAAAACATCTAACTAAAGTTTTAAAAAAAACGGAAGTATTGCTTTGATTGAAAAATGCATATCTATTTTTTACATGCATAAATAATAAGTGAAAAAAAATATTAAGATATTTGGCGCAATAGAAAAAAAACATTGACTTTAAATGCAGAAAAGCTTGTGATTTTTTTCTTTTTGATATAAATATTTTTAAGTTTTTATTTGCTATTGGGATGTTAGCAAAAAACGCATTTAAAAGTTATCATAATTCTGGTTTGTTTGTTTTTCAATTAAAAGATTTCCAATTTTTATGTTTATGAAAAATGTATAAAGAATAATTTAGACCTAAAACAAATGGATCTGATTTTTTCTCCAATGTCTGTCAACTTTAAATTATTTTTATCCCTCACCACACCAAAAACTTGCAAGTGCAAAAACTTTATCAAATGTTTGTCAGATTCGGCCGAATACAGGCCCCGAAGAATTTGTCCCAAATATATGAAAAGAATAATGCATGAATGAGACGTTCCTAATACACATTTACCTGTCTAGAAACATCAGTTCATTAAATTCAAAAATATTTGAATACCATTTTTGGATTCTGTAAAAAAATGAATTATCAGTTTCAGGGGTATTTGATGAACGATTACAATATATTCATTTGTAATTAGTTTCATGAATTTCAGATTTGAACATGTTTTTTTAAGAAACAATTAGGCTTACGCATGAATTAAAATATTTTTTATTAATCATCTAGCATTTTTATGAATTCTAATGAAACACATTTTTTTTTTATAAATCTTTAATTATTTTAACGAAAATTTAGCTTTAAGTATCATATAGGCGCATTTATGTTCGATTTTTTCTACAGAAAAATTCTTGGGTCCTAATATTTTATTAAAAGCCACAATCTCAATTACCTATACGTACATCTAGATAAACACCTTTGGCATGGATTTCTAATAGTATTTACAAACAATTTTTGATATATATTTTTATCATAAACATTTCATGTTGCTTCATTTCCCACGTATCACAAAAGGAATCTTAAAAAATTCCATATATTTTAAATATATTAACAGAAAAATAGAAATAAGAAAAAGAAACATTTTTAAAATTGTCAAGATAATTTTAAGTAATGTATAAAGTTTTATATATTTCTTTTACTAATGCAGTCGTTGTCCATTAAAAACAACTAATGGATTTTTTTTTACAGAATGAAATCAATACTATATTAAATTATTCTGATATATTAAATATATATAATACGTATAAATTATTTATGAATTATGTTAAAGATACTGTTTGAATAGGTACTTTTGATAAACATAATGTAATATTTTTGCAAGCAGAAATTACCTATATCCATCAAACTCAATATATTATTTGACACATATTATTTCGAGAAATTAATCCTCCAAAACTTTCCGATTTCACTCTACATTTATATCCCTTCAAAACATGAACAAAAAGTTTAAATAAAAAAATTTATTTGCATGTTAATTAATGCTTTATTTTTTTTAATTTTATAGTATTTCCAATGCTTCCTTAATAAACTGCCACAGGTAAGTACTTTCTGCAGTTTCTATCCACATAAAAAAAAAATTCTAAAAAATTATTTAAGCAATTTGTAGTTAAAGTGATGCTTAAATTTATTCAAACTACTTTACTAAAACTTCTGATTATTCAAGGAAGAAAATGTGTATATATCATCTTAAAAATACTTAATTATTTTTGCTAATTTGTTTAAAAAAGTATGATTTTTAAAATTTACAAAAGTAATATATACCTTATCTATTCGAATCTATAAGCCGCACTTTTTTCTAATGTTAATACTACTAAAAGATAGATGCGGCTTAGAGTAAAAGGAAGAAAAATTCCCTTTGTATGGGGAAATTGAGCAAGATACTGAAGGTTAGAAAAATTACAAGGCCATGTACTATTAAAGTTTTTAATACTCGTAAAATAAATAAGTTATTTCGTTTATTTTTTTTTCATTTTGATAAATATCAAATAAAGATAAACCATTTTACTCTATTTCTTTTATATTTTTACAAAAACGTTTTGAGAATTTGGTGTGTTGCTTAGGGTTGATGGTGGCTTAGATTCAAAAAAATACGGCATATGTATGAAAACAACTATTGGTAATTCTTTACATTTTTAAATAACTTATAAATTTAAAAGACACTTTTGAAAAATCATGAGGATAAAATTGATACGGAAAAGGCACATTACCACTTAGAGAACATTATTTTTCAGATGTCAGAAGAGAAGTGAAAAGGGTAGAAAAGAATCATCTAAATTCTTATCGCGATTTTTTTTTTAATTTTCACCCAATAGAAAGTTTAAAAAAATACAATCATTTTATCTTATACATAAATAGAAGAAATATTGGGAACAATATGTGATTGACAGGAATCAAGTTTAAGATGTGATTCAAAGTTATTATGAAGGCAGGGAAAAAAATTAACAGAAATTTTCTTTTACTTCATTCTGCTTTGAAAGAAAATAATTGTGCAGTTAACCGAGATATTGAAGTTATTATTATATTGTAATTGATTTTTGTCAAATGTGCTTACTTACACTTTTTGCGGGCGTATAATTTTAATTATTCATCGAGATTTTTACATCAACTACTAGTTTCTCTATTTTCCTTAGAGAGCGTGTTCTCTTTTTTTTAAAAAAGCTAAATGTTTATGTAAAAATATTATTTTTTGTAAGCGCATGCATTTTTATAATGTACATTATTTTTTTTCTGGAAGAATTAAAGCGTTTTACCCAGTGTGTCCAAAATTACCAACGACTTAAAAAATAAAGAAAAATGCAAGAAATTCATGGATTGCTTCATTCTACTTAAGTAGCCAGGAAACATACTCTCACCAAGTTTCAATATTAGTTACAAAGTTATTCAACAGATGATGCTTCCGTTTGGGAAAAACCATAAAACAGTGTTTTATGTCCGTACCGTCTGACCGGTATTCTAAAACTTCGCTTAGCATTCTGCATGTGCTTCAAAAATGGTTTACTTGGTTGAAAAACGAATAATTCTTGTTTCAAAATTCCCTGACCTGACCCTTTATTTTGTTGTAATGAGAGGAGATTCCAAAAAGAATTAATGTCAGAATTGAGCCAGCAAGCAATACAATACCAGCAAACAATAAAAACACTGTTCAAAAACCATCACTTACTGGGAATGTCAATGATGACTGTGCTGGAAATGTTGTCCACCGAATCACTGTAGGTCACCCAATAGCGACATTAATTTTCTGTTCATCGTGTTGTTTCTCAGATTGGACTACGATGAATGAATATGTACCTTCTCAAAGGAATCGTACCTTTACCTAGATAGATTCGTCAATAAGTACTGGTAAATTCCGAGAGTGGAAAATACGTATATAGCCATTCCTTTATCCTTGCATCCCTCAAAAATCAAGGAAGGCTTATGTCGTCATTTCCCCCAGAGGACACGTCAGGCACATTTTTTTCGGGGGTGGGGGCACCAAACAACTAGTGCAGCAAAATACCTGGACATTTGCCATGGATTAGTGGAATTTCAGACGGATTTGGAGTATGATACCAGCAGCAAGATAGTGCCTCACTACATCGAGTGGCTGCAGTGCTCAATATTTTCCAAGGACATTTCGATGATCATAACGAGTGTTTTTTTTTCCAGGTATAGAAGTTTAAGTTGGCATTACTTTCCAAGATGGCGACCGATTTAACAGCTGTCAAGTGATTTATTCTCAGTTTGGTTTGGCAATTCATCAAAACGGTCATCAAGCAAGGCGTAGATTCGTCGAATGGGCCCCAAACGAGATTGCCGTTGTTCCCGATTTTCATAAGCGAATTTTGTTTAGCGATGAAGCGCACTTCTGGTTGAATGGCTACGTCAACAAACAAAATTGCCACATTTGGAGTGAAGCTAATCCACAATTGTATGTCGAAACACCGTTACATTCAGAAAAACTGACTGTTTGGTGCGCTTTATAGGCTGGTGGAATCCTTGGTCCGTACTTCTTCAAAAACGATGAAGGCCACAACGTTACAGTCAATAGTGATCGGTATAGAGCCATGATTACTAACTTTTCATTCCTGAATTGAACATTCATGATGTCCAGCAGCTGTGGTTCCAACAAGGCGGCGCAACATGTCACACAGCTCGCGCCACAATCGATTTATTGAAAGACACGTTTGTTGACCTTCTAATTTCACGTTTTGGACCTGTGAATTGGCCTCCAAGATCTTGTGATTTAACACCGCTGGACTATTTTCTGTGGGGCTATGTTAAGTTATTGGTCTATGCGGATAAGCCACAAACGCTTGAACATTTGGAAAACAACATTCGCCGTGTTATTGCCAATATACGACCACAAATGTTGGAAAAAGTCATCGAAAATTGGACGTCCAGATTGGACTACGTCCGAGCCAGCCGTGGCAGTCCTATGCCAGAAATCATATTTAAAATGTAATGCGACAAGATTATCTTTCGAATAAAAAAAATCATGTCAATCGAATAATACATCCTTGTTTTATTGCAATTTAAAGTTATATACCTCTAAAAAAACACCCTTTACCATTACACTTTGTAATAACCAGCTAGTGGTTGTTGGTGTTTCTAGTAAAGATCAGCCATAACTAGTTAAAACTGAGATTTATTATCATTCTTACTTAAAAAAAACTAAAGGTAGTGAAATGCACTACGCCACTAATTAGAAGAGGAATCACACGGCTTAAGGATACTTAACATACGAGTATAACCTACTCCACTTACTCTTGAAGCACTCTGGATTTCTACACGAGTCGTCACGCTAAATCACTTACTTGTGCGACCTACAGTAGTAATTCTTAAGTTTAAAATCTAATGACTTATTCCCTAATTATCAATAATTGACCATCCAGTGAGTATCCACCATTTTAGACTAACTTCGCGTACCTAAATTTGTGTGTGTGTGTGTCCACGCTTAACTATAACAACTTATTTTAACAATTCAAGTCTTCTTCTTGAGGAAAATGTTTTCAATAGAGCTTTCAGTTAAAAAGAAATACATTTTCACTCCATGAAGGTTAGTTGAAGGTTCACGGATAGATTCGTTACAACTTGACTTCCGAATATACATTCTAAAAGTATCACTGAGTGACTTCCCTTTTGCTCAGATTTAAGGCCATATTTAATTTCTTCGAGAGTACGCGATTTATCAGATGTATCACAACAATCTGCAAATCATTGCTGATTTGAAAAAATATATCTCTGATTTATATCGAGCCATTCAAGTGAAAATTTTACGCGGGCGTCTGCTACATTGACATGTTTTTAAGTTTGAAAGCATTGTGTTATAGTTTTTTCCAGTCGGAAGCTGCGCCTGTTGACGAACTTTTTAATTTTGAAACTTGGAGAGAATAAATTCCCTTTTTATACCAATGCAGCACGTAGTAAATTGTTGTCCCACATTCCTTGAGTTTCAGTACATTTTACCTCAAATAAACAAAAAGCACCAGTGACTAGAAAAAAAAGAATATTAATGTGCGAACAGGAATTTTATACTTGTGTGATTAGAAAGAAAATATGCATTATTGTTTTAAAAATCCAAGAAAGTATGAACATTATATTCATATTCTCAGAATATCCAGAGTGCACATTTCTGTAAGTTTGAATTTAATTTTTTTTTTCTATTTTAGAAATCAGATTTGAGTGATGATGAACGAAAACAGTTTGACAAAACCTACAAGGTAAAGTATTTATTTTGGTAGAGTTAATTGAGATTTGATAAAAGTTAAAATAAGTACTTTTTTTACTCTGAAAGTAATAATTCCGCTATTTTTAGATAACTATGTTGTTTCTAAATATTTAGTGGTGTTTTGTGTCACAATAATACTCCCAATATATTGCGTACGTATTACAATCTTGCTGGTGCAGAAACCTCGAAGTTACATATTCAAACGTTGTGGGAACCGTTAAAAGGAGTACAGAGAAACGTTTTTTACAATTTTGACTTTTAAAAACATTTCGAGCCTGTCTGTAACTAAATATTTGCCATTTTTCAACATTTGAACTTAAGTATTACCACTTGTTTTCAGTAGCATTTAAATCTTATTATTATGGAGGTGTTTATTAATTGACGTTACTTTTATATTACAAGTACTTTTGAGATATCTTGAATTAATATGTTGGGTCATGATCCTCATTAATTAAAATTTAAAGCTCCATTTTCGTGATTTTTATTCTTTAAAATATTTCACTACATAATAGTTTATACATATTTCTACCAACACCCTCTATCAAACACCTCAAGACAAGATGAATCCGTTTTCAATTTCTTACGTTTCCTTGCACATTCCTTATAGGAAAACTATTAATTCTAAAAACGTTGAATTTAATTGGATGTGGAAAAACCGATCCTTATTCAAAAGATAGTTCATATCATTTAATAATTAATAAATAGTAAATTCAGTAGTGAATTTTATTAATAGTAAATGCAGTTATTTATTTTTACTATTCTTTGTATAGAATTTTTTTAATTTTCATTCACTGTGCTACTTTCGCCTCTTTAGTATCGATGAGTGACGTTATCAATATATTTAAAATAATTAAGATTAAATCTTTAATTAGAAGTTTTTTAACTTAAATAAATATTCCAAGCTATTTACTAAGAGTTGAAATATACTACTTTCGGTGTATATGTAATAATACTTTATAAATTATTATCAGATATTTAAGGGAGTTTCTCAGTTACTTTCCATTATTTTTTTGCACACTATTTAAATAAATTTTTTATAGAATAGTTAATATTTTTAAATTAAGCCGTCTAAAAGGAAGTTTCAATAAGACTTAATTGAGGACAAAGAGTAAATTTTTATAATTAAAATGATTTCACTTATATTTTTTTTTACTTTTATTTCATACTTAATGGAATGCGGAACAATATCATATGAAAATTTCAACCCAATTTTGAAAGTGATTTCATTTTTTTTTCAGCCATGCATGTTGAAGGTTGGAAAAAAGTGCTTGGGAAGTAAAAAGTAGATTTGTTATGAAAAATGAAGAAATTTAGTGAAGGAAAACATGCATCAAAATCTAATATTTTCCTCTCATATGCAAATTAGCTAAGGCTAATTTATACTTATTTTTTTCCAAATTTTGTAATCATTAGGAGAAAAATGAATAAAAATACATACAGCAACAAGACTTTTCCAATTATTTGGAAGTTTTAGATCCTATAGCATAAACAAAATAACGTACATCAAATACCATAATGTATTTTTACAAAAAAAAATTTTTAATTTCAAATTATTAAAGAACAAATACCGAAACATTTCAAAATATCAGAGTTTTAAAAAAATAAAAGTGTATTTCTCAATAGAATCTTTGAAATGTAAAGTTCATAAAGAGGAGTGGGTTACGCTTTGAAAAAACTTCAAACAAAATGCCAAAAATTAAATAAATACTGGATTTATATATCTGTAAAGAAGGAGAAATGTTTGATAACAGCTCCCTCAACATTCTGCATGGACTGCTTTTAAAATTCAGAACAGAATTTAATTGTAGATTTTCAAAGCAGAAACATGCGGAAATGTACAAAATAATTTACTGTTGATTTGAACACTTATCTACCTTGATCTTTACAGGACCAACATAGAAAATCATGAAATATTTTTCCTATTTTATTATCTCTTCTGCCACTGCCCATTATACTACGATACCTCATTATTTTCACATGTCTCCTGAAACTATTTCTTAGATCTTTTGAACATTTACTATACCTTGCAGTTCTTTTTAAAACAGGCAGTTATTTTTTTTATTTCTAAATCCCTTACTTGTCAAATGATATACAAATGTTTAGCGCTGAGGTTTTTCTACGTTATGCATCAAGCTACTAAATGATTCTACAGCTAAAATGGGTGTGTTTTTTCTTTCCTTTTCATTGTATTATTCGGTTCACGGCATCGTAGGCGTTATTTCATCAAAGCCTATCAACATTATTTGGGGAGTCTTGCGGGTAATTACTATATTCCAAATTTAATTATATCAAATGAACTCATATTATCGGTTTATTGCTTCATACACTTAGCTTTTATTGACCTTAACAAGTATTATTACTTAAACTAAGAACTCCATCACTATTCTATTAGAGGCCAATGTTACATATTAATTTTCTGCTACATCAACCTCTTTATTTACATTTCAAGAGATTAATTCTGTTTTTACAAGAAGTTGGTAGAGCTTTCATTCAAATTTAAACAGCACTTTTAACAATGAAATATACCTGAATTTTCTTCATAACTTTCTGATTAAACAGAACAAATGTCATTGACACCGTATGGAAATAGAGATGTGTGATGAAGGTTCGAGAGCAGCAGTTATTAATGTGTACATAAAATGCATAACCAAGTAAATACTCGGCTCTCTACGTCAGGTTTGAGGTCTTCACAAACTTCTGAATACTCGCTCGGAAAGGAAAACTACGAGTTTTACCCGGTCCAACAGATAAGCAACCATACGTCAAACTAAGAGAAATTCTAATCAAGGAGCAACAGAGCAAATGTGTCTGAATTATCTGTTTGCCTCACACACATTACTCTATATAGACTATGGTAGCCAAAGACTTGTTGGAAAGTTTCTACTGTCAGCCATGAACAAGAGCTTATGTCGCTATTTCGCAAAAGGAGCACAAACATTCCATAGCAAATGACAAAAATAGTCTTGTGGTTTAATTTTTATCATGTTTTCAATTTCAACAAACAGGCAGCAGGCTGCGAATATGGAGAAATCAGAACGAAGGCTTGGACAACCTGATGCATTACCACAACTCTTCATGATAATAGAGGCAATATTTTTGTTTTGGGGATGTTTTCTTGCCATTTCAGAGGTCACTTGATTTGTATGGTAGAATGTCTGAACGCTCAAGTGTATTTTAATGTTATCATGGATGATGTGCATCTCATTATGTTAATGCAGTGAATGGATTATTTTAGTAGGACAATACTCCCCGAAATACAACTGATACTGTCCACAGATGGTTTGAAGAATATAACAGTGACTTTATATTGCTTAAATGGCTTGAACATTTACTAGATCTCAATCCAATCGAGATTCTGTTAGATGAGATCAAATGGGATATCAGAGAAAGCTAGATCCAGTACATTACGCTCTGAAAGTATAGGAAAGTGCAAATCATTGGAAATGACCTCAGATTCCTCATACCACCCACCAAAATCTCATACACTCTATACCAAGAAGATTCCGTGCAGTATCAAGGACGGGAAATGGTATAATATTGTATAGTTTTCAAAATAAGGTGGGAATTGTGTACCACGCACGCAATATGCGTAATGTTTAGATGAATTTCTTTCCAGAATCGTATCTAATTCATATCTAATTTGATACTTTCATATGTCAGCATATAATCTGAGTGGTGGCCTTTCGAAATTCAGGTGAAGTTAACCTCAAAAAGAATTTTATTAATTTAAATGTACATACCTGTATTACTTAAACGATAACTCTTGTGATACTACTAACACTGATGCTTATGTTTCTATTTCCTCGCAATTCGCTTAAGTTTTTAAGGTATTTTTATATTAACCTTTATAATTATTTCATTCTTATATCACAGGAAAGAGCCACTGAGCCTACCACGATAATATGAAAGTTTAAGGTTGAGTGGAAAAGTCAGTTGCTTAAAATTTATACAAATGTGGGCTGAAGACACTGCCCTGCATGCCATTCATGACCAACTTTCCTTCTGAAAAATTATGACGCTGAAAAACTAAAATATTTTAGGCTTCTTTGAGGTTGAAGAAAACATTATATTTGATCTACAAAAAATGCCAGGCTAATAATTACATGAGTTTAAATAAATACCTACTTATATTAAATTTAATAAATTTACATGTAGAAAAATACGAATATAGAAAATATTTAAATGCCGAAAAAAAGAATAAAGAAAGAATTAAAAATGAGAAAAAGGGAACTAAGTAAAATTAATCAGGTTGGCATAGTTAATACACCGGAAGAAATTATTCAACCTTTGATCTTCTAACAGCAATCACCAAACACATATATTTTGTCAAAACATGCATGTCTCTTATAAAAACAAATAGGTAAAAAAAATTATCAATAATAACAATATTTTTAAAGTTTTGTTTTTGATTTTGCCAGTTTTTTTTAATTTATATTCTTAAGAAATTTTGTTTTAAAATTATTTTAAAATATTTCTCACTAAGAGATATAAAGCTAATAATTGTAATTATCGTGCGAGGTGTGAATCAATTTCTTAAATATGTTCATTTCCTTTTTTTATCCTCAGTTCTCTTGTTGGCATCCTCCAGATCAATTTTAAAGAATTTTTGCATTACATTTTACTGTATTTTAAAAGCCTTAGTTCGTGAATTCATATTAAAGATTAAAGATTTTTAGTAGATAACTATTTTTATATAGTTACACATTTTTAATTTTCATGTATTATTGCATATTTGGGTCACTTGTTTAGTTATTTTTATGTTTATTCTAAAGAGAAATGAAAACTCTATAACCGTTAAAATCACAAGTTAAATTTAAAACCAATTATTGTACATCATAAAGAGATACGATGTGTGGTAATGTCCTTAAATGCGCTCACACATCTCTTGCGAGGTAGAAAATTGTAACAATTTAATATAACCGAAGATTTGCGTATAGCGTAAAATTAATTTACATTTTAATTTTGTAAATTTTTTTCTAAATAATCATTACGAATTTAATTTTTTAAAATGCTATTTTCATTTCATTTTCTACAATAAAAAGATTAAGCATCCTGCTTTCATTCATGTACTTTTCATCGAAAAGATTACCAAAAACACTTTTTAAAAAACTTACAGAAGAAAGCAAAAAAAAGTGAAACAACCATTCAATGCCATGTATGAGCATCAAATGCAGAATGCAGGTGTAAAAAAGGCAATACAGAAGAAAGATGCAAAAAACAATTATTTCAATGGAATCTTAATTGTTTTAAGAATGGTATAAAGAACAAGGAATGTGTGTGTGTGTGATGCTCCAGGGTAACAATTTGGTTCCATGTGTGAAAAATTGACACCTCTCTCTTGGGCACCTTGATATGTCGTAGGTAGAGAAGAAGCACTTGCCATGATTCAATCAATCTATGTATTTATCACACAATGAAAAGACACATATCCAATTAATAATAGTGAAAAAAGGTCTCTGTGCTAAAAGTGGAACAAAAGTGGAACTACGACGATAATGCACGAATGAGTAAAAGACTATCAAACTTGCTCCTTCCTTTATAAAGGATCTAACCTATCATCCGATTTAATCTAATATGAATTTAATCTCAGTGAACTATCGTCACTTTAAAGCTTCCTCCTAATTAATCTCTTAATCACAATAATTCAAATATGATACCTTCAATAACATTCTCAGCTGGTTTCTGGCTTGTTTCCTCTCCTTATCTCTATTCTAGCTAGAAAACTCTACGACTATATATAATAAGTTAATTTGAATATCACGATTTTCTTTTTCCGAAGGGTTGGTTGTGAATAACGCGAATTGATAGCCAAAAGATTTCCCAAGAGAAGTAGTTGAAGGATCATGGATACATCCCTCACACATGTAAATTACAAAAATACTGATTGTTTGGAAACGAAACAAGATGTTTGATATGGTGTGTGGTCCTTCCCCGAACTGCTAAGACATACCATACACATGTTTAGAATGCCTGCGATGATAGAGTGATGAGATGTTGAGATGTTGGTGAGATGTTGGAGAATACTGTGCCATTGTTGATGAAGTTTTGTCTCTAAATCTTGGACAGTAAAAGGAGACCTTAGACTTAGAGAAATTGGACGTTTAAGAGTAATTCAAACTTGCTCGATTGGATTAAGATCAATAGAACATGCTATCCACTCCATAAGTTGTATTATTTCAGAATTTTGCCTGCTAATCTTTCAGTTTCCAAAATACCTTTCCGAATATATGTAGGTTTATACGTCAGACTTTGCAAGGGGTAGCCAACCTTTTGGGGAAATGTGCCGCTATTTGATAAAAAAATTAATCGTGCCACTTCCGACTTTTCCAGCAAACGAATGTGGAAGAGTGAAAAAAATTGTTACATATATAAGGTTATTATAAGAGTTTTACGCAAATAGCGCATTTTTAGGGCAAGTCTATGTGGTCGAAATTTAAAAATAGTATGATAAATAAGACAAGTAAAAACCATTTTACAAGTTCAGTCAATTAGGTTAAGTATAAAATGGAAATGAGTGACTTGAATCATTTAATTCAAAATAATTATTAAACGCTCAGTATTTACTTCATTTGGCTTTTTGAATTACTACTTTTTTTTACCAATACATCTATATTAGGATTAACTCTTATTGATTCCTACAAAATTAGGTTATTATAGGTGCATATCAGCTGGTTTGAAGTGATATTTTATCTGATTCTATTCATAGCAGAAAATATTTATTTACAAACATATTTTCTTCCAAATGTTGAGGGTATTTTTTATCTGAGACAACTCCACTTTAATAAAATTGTAAAAAAATGGTTATTTATTATTTTTTGAAAAGTTCTGCTACATTTTCTTAGTAAGTCTTCCCGTTCTGAGAATTTTGGCCACTCCTGGTTTATGCTAATTCCAACCCTACAATGTGGACGCGGTAGCCGAGTGGTATAGTTATCGGGTCGTGGCTTGCCTTGTCACGAGTTCTGGTCTATTACCACTAAAACCCGCCGTGTAGGACAGCGATGCACGTTAAATCTGTCGAGAGCTGAAACGTCCTCCCATTGGTGTGGTGGGGTATTTAGGAGATGGGTGCCAGCTCAGGTGCCGTCCACGTCATGCTTCAAAATTACGTGGTCCGTCACCAAAAGCCTTCGTGTAGCTGAACATTGCGATGTTAATATTTAATCAACCAAACCTACCACCAAACTACCTCATCTGTAATATGATCTTTCATGAACGAAATTAAAGTTATTTCGATTTCTCCTTTCTAGCCTTACTTGAACATGTTTGATTTCACATTTTTAGCTTAACAGGGACTCGCCCGTTAACAGCAATCGGCTCTAATGACTTTTTATCCAAACTCGCTGCTCAATAGCTCTCTTGCTTCGGGCGCTACGGTTTCTTGTTGAGAACGGAATACATATCATTGATTTAAGTGCATACAGACTATCAGCCTATTTTGGATAGTTTTTCTTGAGACCCTTCATCTTGTCATCAAAAAAAACCGTCTTTGAATTTGTATAGCACTAGCTGTTCTGTCTCGAAAAGCTGTAACTTGAAATATCAGCAATTATTTGCTGTGGACAACTTTATCTGGACCAACGACGAACATGCCGTACTTCTAAGAATCAATTAATTCTGCAGAGTTTTATAATGATACTTTTTACCACACCAACAGCATTCATTATGGGGTTGTTTTTTTGTATTTTCCCGCCTTCCAGCCTCCTGCCAATACGTCAAGCCACATGAATTCAAATAGATCACGTTGTTGTGATGTTATCCAGTCACCTTTCTCACACAACATCCGAAATATTGAATTTCACGCTTGAGATAACAAAACACAAAAAGCTTGCGCGAAATCACGATTTCTGAACTAGTATTCTTTTCTCGTTTGTGACGTCATGAACATTGATTTGCATATGAAGCTTTTTCTACTACGCTTTAGACCAGAGGTTGCTAAAGTGGTGGTCCATGGAAAATTTCGCTCCTCTACAGAAAAATGTGGAATACACTTACGCATCACTTTAAGTTATGTTTTAAGATGTATTGTAATATAATTTGATTCATAACAATAATCTAACACTGTAAAAATCCTTTTAGTGGTCCGCAAGATTTAAATTATGAATTAACTGGTCCGTGAGGTCAAAAAGTTTGGCAACTACTGGTTTAGAAATTGGATGGGTTTTTTTCACTTTAGTTATCAGAAGAAGTATTTGCTTAACCCTCTAAGTGGATGACCCACTAATTGAATTTCACTTCGAAAGCGGACTACTTTTTCAAAGCTAGTGGTAGCGAAAAGGTTTCGGATGAATTTCGCGAAATGCTTCGAAAACGCACCGCAGTTTTATGCCTTCCCCTCTGAAAACTGCGGGAGGTCCTCAAATGGTTTTGCAGGGGATGATTTTATTGCTTTTCGGTCTCTGTGTTGTTCGAAACGGGAGGTTTCTCATTCACAGCTGTGGCCTAGGGCGAGGATTGTGAAATGGACATTTTCTACACTTCACGGCCAACAGAGAGTTCACCCAATTTATTGCAAATATATATTTCATATATTTGGAAAACTTACTCAATTTCTGATCTAAAAACCAATTAGGTTTTAAGAAATTTTAATTTTCTGAGTTTTGATTTTAAATTCGGTTTCATTTTAAAGCATTTTTGCATTCCTAGATTGAATTAATTAAAAATATTTTTTAACACAATCCAATATTTCGTGTGAAACGGCAATTAACTACAATTTTAGTTTCTAAAATCATTTCTGCTTGCTCATGTTTTTAAGTTTTTGAGTTTTCTCACATTTACTTAATTAAGATTGATTTAAAGACCAATATATTTTTTGATACATAGTTTATATAATTTAAAAGCTCTTTACTTTGTTTTCATTATTTTCTTTTCCTTTTGAAAAATGCCATGACCAAAATGTACGCAGGCTACTGTGATAAATAATACTTGAAAGGGATGGAATATGACTGAAAATGGTAAATCTAAAATGCAGCTTTTTCAGGTAATATTACAATTAGACTACAGAATACAAATGTTGCAGAATGAACTAAATATTTCCCTGATGTACCACAAACTACATTATAATAAATCTATTGTAGTACTACACTGCAGTATTTTAAAGTCATGCAACAAAAACTTAAACTTGCTTAACTGCCACGATGGGGAACTGAGAAAAAAATAGATATTATTTACAAACTTGGGGATCTCTGGATTACGTTTGTATAACTACTAACTTCTATATAAATATTTTGCATTTAAAACTCTTGTGAATATATAAGGTTCTGATAAAAGTGAATAATTAATCAAATTAACAGTTGTTATCAATGTTATGTCTTAGAATATTTTGAATTAAAAAAGATATTTCAGTCATATTTATTTCAAGTAGAATTTTCATGTAGACCATAAGTTGGATAGTAACAGATTAAAAAATTAAAGCTTTACAGGCATTGGAATTTTTTTTATGCCTTTACAAATTTTAAATATGTTTTTCTCAGATTTTTAATTTTGAAAATGAGAGTGTTTTCTAATCCCTAAGGCGTTTTTCCTGTTCAAGATAGTCTTGAAATATCTTGTAAATGTTCCCTTACATATGTTCTATAAAAGTTCATATGCATTTAGGTCTGAGAGCTCTAGTTATTTTTTAAAAATATCTTAATGCTAATATTTAAAAATATTGGGTTTTTTCCAGGTTTAGCCATAAAAATAATTATTAAAATTCAACAAAGATATATATTTTAAATTTTATACTTTTTGTTTCCAATAATCTAAGAAATATTAATCACTTACAATAATTAAATATTTTTAATAATTTAACATTTTATAAAAGTTTTAAAAATTTCAAAACTGTTCAATGCTTTAAAATTGTGAAACAAAGGCTTGTCAAACCAACCTATTATTTTTAGAATCAATATAATAGTATAATTTGAATATAAAACAAAAATTAATTTTACTGTGACAAATCTGTTTACGACTTCTACTCATACTGTAAAAAGAATGAAAGATAAATATATAACATAGTGGCAGTCAAAAACACATTCATAATATGTTAAAATCCTGTCCCGATACAAATTTCAATGCATTTTCCAAACTGTAGCTAAAAACAATTATATGTTTATTAGGCCAGAAATTATTTATATTTTTCCTTATTAAGTACATAATGAATAATGGCAAGATAATTTGTAAAATCCTGAAAGATTTTAATGAAGAAAAAAGTCAGACACATAATTTTAGATAGTTAGAAATTTAATTATATAATACACAAATATGCATGTTTTAAAAGAAATAAGTTGGCTAAGAAAATGAAATTTACTAAAAATTTCCTGAATAAATAAATCAGATTTCATACTCAAATACATATAATTGTAAGAAAAGGTTTTATTCAATTTACAATTAATTACAAAAAACCTTTTATAAAAAATAATTTTAACAGGTATAAATAGTAAAAAATATCAAAGTATGAGAAAGACACATACATGTCGTTTACAGAAATGTCACAGTGTGATATTTTTCGAAACACGGCACTGCACACAGTCCAACATTACAGTCTTTACATTGAAAACGAGTTTCTTTTCGAATGCGTTTTCCATTATCATTTATCTTAAGGTTGCATACCACACATTTTCGCGATGTTTTTTTAACAGTCACTTTCTACATATGAAGGGAAGTGCCTTCCCATTAAGCGGACTACATTTTCAGGAGTTTTAGGGGAAACAAAGTTTCGAGAACTAGAATCACTACCTCCTTTTTCTATCAATCGTTCTATCAGTTTCATTCGAAAACTAATATGACTTAAAATCCCGCCATTTTTTTAAAGATAACGAAGGAATTCCACACAATTTGATTTAACAAATGTCGAAAAATCTTCTTGTAGTATTTTCGCTGTTGATTTCGGGCAACAGGATAGTAAGATAGACACTGATCTGATCTATCAACACCCCCCATGCTGTTATTATAAAACACCACGGCTTTTGGTTTCAGCTTCACAGAATCCCCCTTCTTAGCTTTCACTTCCATCATGTCAGCGTTATGAAAAGTGAATACTGACAGATACAAATGTCTGTGTTTTTGCCATGTACATATTTCAGTTAAAATTTACACGTCAGATAAAACGTCAGTAAATATTTTATGTTCAAAGCTTATCTATCTCGACGTTCAAATCTTTGAATACGCAATGAAATGGCAAAGTTTTACGGATTCTACTGGATAATATTTGTTTCATAGTAATAATTTTATGTAAATTTTCTAGTAATTTACTTATAAAATCTAAGTATTTCTTTTCCCTTAATTTCTTATACAAATATTTTATCCAAGTTTTTGATGTTTCACGACTAAATCGTAAATATAAGAAACAACAGTCAAATATCACGACTGCAGACGGCGCTCGCTGATATTTGAGTGAGAAAATTACAGCAGCATAAAATGCGACCTCGTTTGAATTATATCTAATATGCATATTTGGAACTGTTTAGCGTACTCGAATTAACTCAAGTGCACACGTCAAGGGTTTATATTGCATTCTAAGTCAACACGGTAGCTACTGACGAGTGACTACGTATATATATAATTTTGAACCACGGTTAAGTGATGAGGACGATACCTGAGCTGATAACTCCCCTTCCAAACTTCCACATCACACCAACGTGAGGACTTTTGACCTTGACGTGTTTAACGTGCATCAGCTCCTCTGCAACGCTAAACTTTTGTGGTACCAGGGCTCGAACACTGAACACGAGTTCATAACCATGACCATCAGGATACCGTGGCCGCAAAAGGAAATAGCAAGTTTGAGAGAAATGTAATGGAGAAGTATATTTGAAGAAATAACTTCAAAACTTAACGAAAAACCAAAATATCAAAATTTATTTTAGAAATAATAGTGAATATAACTTCGTACACCTAAAACCACTTTATGCAGTGTATTTTGAAAGTGAACGTTTCCCATATTAGAGAAACTTACTATAATTATGTCATATTTCTTTCATTTTGCTCTAAGAGGATCCCCGAAACAATGTAATTTTTTTGATACACAAAATTACTTATGGTTGAATCTAATACAATTCCCTACAAAATGAAAGAAAACCCTTTTTTTATCATATAAATTGTGTTTGAATAGGAGATGGTTAGTTAATAAGAACATTTAAAACGTGTCGGCAATCTATGGACCTGTGGCACGTGGTACAATTCTTAGTGGCACTCAGCACTACTCTACAAATTTGTCAATTCTTGAGTGGATGGAAGTTGATAATAGACCTTATTTGACAAACATCTTCTGAGTTATGGACATTTATGGAACTACAAAATAATCTGAAAGATAATTCTAAGGATAAATTTACAGCTATTTTGTAAATAATTAAGTGTTATTGCTAGGGGATTTAATTGTTGAAAAAAGAAAATTGCATGTACTATGCTTTCCACTTATGATTCGTAATATCAAAGTAAAAAATCTTTCCTAATATGAAAAATATTTCGACTCCGCAAAGAAAGTGTTTAACAACTGAATGCTCAGAATCATGTCACGCATTATACCCCTGGTTTTGCGATATGAAAGAAGAGTGGTGAAAGAGTTAATTCGCATTACAATTTTTATTTAACTGTAATGAAGGGAATAATTTATATTTCACTTTGTCTATTTCTTATTTAAATAAAAATGTTGGAAACATACATTTTTAATTTTTTTTTTATCTTTGTTGAAGAAATAGTAACATTTTATATTGTTTATTTTTATGTTAATAAATGTATTTTATTGATCCATAATTAATATAAAATAAAACTGTAAATCTGAATTATTTACCTCTATTCTTTAAATCTGCAAATATTACCGTAAGAATCGAAGAATTTCAAAAATTTCCTACTATGTGCATGCTGAATGATACTGACAGATTGGTTTGGCACGTCTTAGCTACACAGTTGCCGCCCCTGATTTAAAATGTTGGGTAAGATAACCATCAGATTTTTAAAATTTTATAAATATACAAAAGGAAAGTATTTTGGCAATACATGTTTTAAAAGGAGTAAAGTTTACGAGAACGAAATATAAAATTGCGTTAAAATTATTGGTACTCTATTAACCGTACTTCTTATATATATATAAGAATCTTATCTTATATATATAAGAATATCTATCTTATATATATATAAGAATCTTATCTTATATATATATAAGAATATCTATCTTATATATATATAAGAATATCTATCTTATATACATATAAGAACTATCTATTATCTTATATATATATAAGAATCTTATCTTATATATATATATATAATATATATATAAGAAGTACGGTCGATAGAGTACCGTAGTTACTGCCAACTCGTGACAATGAATTGGAAATTAAGTTCACAATTCATTGTTTTTAAAATATATAAAATTTTACATGACTTATTTTTGTATTTGTTATTTTTATATTCCTTACTGAAAGAATCAAATGGGAGTTCATTGCCTGCCAAAACTGCAGAGGCCTGGTTGTTTACTCCACAAGCTCCTACCTTATGCTTACTCTGCCCTACTAAGTAAAAATGCCGTCTTCTGCTCGTCAAGATCAGGGAATTGCAGATATTGTTTTCCATATATTTTAAATATTAGTTTTCTAAATTCTACATCAGCCTTTTAATAGTCTACACTCCTGCAAAGAAGTCTGAATTCAAAACTATAAAAACTTATTATTCCCAACAATGTCATTTATACCTTTATTTTTTTTTATAATCTATGAATGCGTTAAACTATTAATTTGTTTCGCGACCATTTAATATTAAATGCGAAAAAAAAAACGGATAAGTTTCAAACTGAAACTTAAATTGAATTTTTCAAAAATTGTCATCGATATTCTCATAACTTTTACATATTGTCATTTTAGCATATCACACATCTATCTTCTATGCAAAAATCTATTATAAGTTCATCAAATGTTTCAGCATATTTTTACTCATAACATGCAGTTTTCAACCACATTGTGAGGCCGCGGTAGCCTAATGGTCAAAGTAACGGACTCTTAACTGACGTGTCATGAGTTCGACCCCAGCACCACTGAAGATCCGCCGTATAAGGGAGCGACGCTCAAGCGTCATCCTCGTCAATTGACCATGGTTTAAAATTACGAGGTCCGTCGCCAAGTGAGTGAATATTAACGTCGCACAGTTCAGCTACACGAGAGCTTTTAGTGATGGACCTCGTAATTTTGAAAAATGGTCAAATGACGAGGGCGACACCTGAGCTGGCACCCCCCTCTCCTAACTACCACACCACACCAACGATAGGACATTTCAGCTCTTGATAGATTTAACGTGCATCGCTGCCCTACATAGCGGGTCTTTTGTGGCACTGGGCTCGAACTCGAGACATGCCAACCATGATTCGATACCTTAACCACCTGATACCCCGGCCACACAGGTCCGTCGCCAAAAGCCCTCAAGTAGTTGAGTAGAGAAGAGAGAGAGTGCGACTTTAATATCCCCTCACTTAATGAAATTTAAGGAATACTTGAAAAAATATTAGAAGTCGAATATATATAAATATATATATATATATTTTAAAAAATTAATCTAATGATAATTTTAAATATCCAAAGAATTATTAGTATTTATGGTAAATATATGTTTTTCAACTGAGTATGTGAGACACGTATAAATATCTTTTTCGAAATTCCAATGCAGAATTTCAGTGGAGCTAATACAAAATTCCTAGTTTTGCATGGTTAAGATTATAAAAATGTCCAAATTTTAATAACCTTTTCTTCAGTCAAGCACTAATGGAACATGAATGACGAGGGATTATGCATAAATATATATTTTTTTAACTTCAATTTAAAAAGGATCTTTATATTTATTTATATGCGCAAATGTTAACTCTAAATTTGTCCAGATGCTTTTAAATACTCTTTATTTGAAGATTCAAGTTAAAAAATATAAACTTGAAATTAAAATTATCTTTGAATGAAATTAATGTTCAGACATTCAAAATTCAAATATAATTTGTTATCTGAACAATACAAAACAAGGGATTCTATGTAAGATGCCCTGAATACCTGGCTTTAAAATTATGAAAAACTAAAAGATTTAAATAGGGTTTTTTTAACAATGCATAAAAATTTTTTGCAAATAATGTAATACAGAAGCTTAAAAATTATTCATGTTTAGAAGTGTCCGAAATTTTAAAAGATTTTAAATTTTGAAACTTTTTTTTTTTATTTTTTTGACACATAACAAAATAATCATTTTTAAAAGAAATCCCTGAAAGTATTGATTAAAATAAGAAAAATGAAACAGTAAATTATCCTCAATGTTTTAATATATAATTTGAATTTAAATACTACAGATATTTTTTAAAAACTTAGACATACATTTTAAAAACTTAATTCCAATTGAGAATTTTAAGGTAAAGAAAAAAATGAGAATTCTCAACTCGTTGATTTGCAATTATTTCCGTACATTTTAGGGTTTAAAGAAATTCTTCCCAGTTTTTTACGATTGCTGCTGGTGAAGAATCGGTCTTCCCGTGAGCCATAAAACTTCCCCTCAATGCCCATTGTGTCTCCCCGACCATCTCTAATTATCTTTCAAGATACCAAACCTTTAAAGGGGGGAAAAGAATTCGGAAAAATACGACTTTACCGTTTTTGAACACATTACTTGAGGAGGAAAAAATCAGTTTGGTTCATCTTTTGGTGAGTCCCCGGCCTTACGAAAAATTCAGTGTGGTCCGTTTTCGAAGCCTCTCTAGTAGGGCGGAAAAATCCGTGCTGTCCGTTTGGAGGGTTAAATTTGTTAAATCCATGTGCTGCTCTAATTTTTTACGCAGTGCAGCTTACGAATACATATTCCTTTAAGACCCGAATTATTTTTATCTTTAAATATAAAATTTGACCCCAATGACACTGGGAAAATAATTAAAAATTCCCTCTCCCCCCCGGGACGTAGATGGTACCCGCCTGATCGTGTGGGTTGGGCGTTTTCAGTAAAATCAGCACCTGTGAAATTTTACATTTTTTAGCTCTAAGTTGATGGAAGAAACACACATTTAATTCAAATAAAATTGTTATTAATAAGGAAGCTAGTGATGTAAAATTAATTATTTTATTGATTCATTATTTATTTTCAGTGGAAATCTCAAAAATATGGTTTTTGTTTTTGATAAACATAAATATGCATTGCATTTCCCACAACATGTTTTCGTTCTGCTTTCGTAGTTTTCAAATGTGAGCTTGGAAGGTCTTGAAATGTCGTCAACACATCTAAAAAAGCTATACATGCCAAGCCTTTTTATCCTGGAATTTCCAGGATAAAAGGCAGGATATGTGTGGATGATAACACTTTGATTTTGATTTTTGGAGGAATTGTATTTGATATTGCATCTTGCTTTCCCAGAAACGAAGAATTTGCAACAGCTAAAACTAGGAAATGAATGGGTTCAAGAGACTTTGATGGTAAAAAATGATCCAAATTTGTCTTCCCATGTCAAATATTTCCATGTTTTTCTTCATCGATTTCATCTGAACTTGATTCTTCTTTCAGTATACGTGATTCATATGTTTTTTCGCAGTATTATCATTCATCCGAGAGATCACTACGTTCTGATCTAAGTTCAATCTGATTTATTCTTAAATTGCAAAAGTTTCTTCTTGTGTGAGAAATCTCCTGAACTTTTTAGACATCTGAAAATGTTTTTGGTTGAAAGTTAGCACAGTATTCCATGAAAATTAATAAAATGTATCAGAAAAATTTACTATTTAAAAAAATAAAATATTTAAACCAGACCTTACCAAATCCCACCGCAAAACCAAGATTTTTGGGGGGAGAGATGTGGATGCAGATATCTGTGCAAAGAATGAAAATGCCTTACCCCTCATCAAATGTATAAAACAGAAAATGAATTGCAAAAAAGAGCCAGTGAAAGAAAAAACAGACTCGTACATCGTAACCCCCAAGAAAACATAGTTTTAATTATAAACTGATATGCTTCGTTATTATTTAGACTTCTATCAACATTATTGAAACAGAAAAGAAAACTCACATGGCAAGAACTTACTATTATAGCTGCAGTGACTCAAGTAACTCCCAACTCACACGATCGTGCCAGTAACGAAATCCCGAGTCCTAGAAGAAAAATTAATAGATTATAATTAATAGTATTTCTCTATTTTACATTTCTTTAAGCATTAGTACAAAAATTTATAACCAAGTAATTAGAAATATATTGATAATTACTTTTTTACGACGGATAAAAAAAGACCTGTTTTCGTTCTATTTGAAAACAAAGCTAGATTTACTAACTATAAATAAAACATGGACTACAATCACCGTCTATTGATAAAAAGTGATATTTTCCACTTTCTGCAAACACGCTAAATCATTGTATTCGGGACTTTCTTATATATGAATATTCCAGAAGCAAAAACGTATAAGAATATCTAACCCGCGCGATCGGCCGGGTGGGGTCTTAAGGGGTCTCAGGGGTGTTAAATTTTTCTAGAGGTCTGAAAATATAAACGATTTTCAAACGGGTATAATTCTTTTAAATTTAAATTAAATGATTCGAATCTTTTACACATTATTTATAACTGAACGGGGCTTCAGAAAAGTATAAAATGTTTAAAATATAATAATAATTTGAAAAGTCATATGCATATGAAAATTATATAATAAATATTAAGTATTTTTTGCTTTGCGCACGCTATTTTCTAAACTATTAGCCTCTGATTTTTAAAACTTTATAGAATTATACAATGCATCATACTCTTTAAACCCTATCTAATTTTAGTATTATATATCTTTTGTATTTCAAAATATTTGTAAAATATTGCAATTTTTTAAATATTTTTTAAAAATGTATTTTTTTTATTTATTAAAATATATAAGTTATTATTCTATTTATATAAAAGTAGCTACAAAGTTTTAAGAATACATTTGTATTTATAAATCAACTTATAGCTAGTAATTAAACCTACTCTTTTAGAAAATAGCATGCACGACGTAAAACTTAATAAATATTTCTTATAGAAAAGTTTCTTATTTTCATATGCTTATAATTTTTAAAATTATGATTATATTTTAAACATTTTATACTTTCTGAAGCCCCATTCCTTTATAAGTAATGTGTAAAAGATTCGAATTATCTAATTTAAATTTAAAGAAATTATACACCTGATGTCTTGTATTTTCCCCTGCGTGTTTCAATATCTCAGATTCATGTTGGGATTCATCTGATAATTTTGTCGATCTAAAGAGGTAGTAAAAGCTTAGATAACGGCCTTGCTCTCTCCAAATGTCTAAAATACATAAATACTTCAAGTTCTTATCGGTGGTTTCATTTGTCACAAATATAACGTCTTTTCAAAAATAAATACATGGAGTATGTATCATCTTAAGTTTTTAAGAAAATTAGTTTAGAAAAAGAGATTGGGGCATTTTAATAACAATTCTATTTTTGTAATTCCTCAAATTGAAACATTTTATCCTTTTTGTGGGGCTTATTTTTCTTTGCTGTCAAAGATCTGCCGGCGCACATCAACTGAAACGTTACCCATCACAGTATGTTATTTTCTGATGGTAAAGTGATTTTCGATCTCAAAAATGTACTATACAAATATTATTTTAATATCCATTCATTTGGATTGCTCTTAAAAGTAAAGAAATACTGCGCACATTTTTCTCAGCCCTTTGAAACTTTATTTTCTATCCTGTCTTTCAGTATATATTTTCTCTGTTTTCTTTCCTTCTATAAGAAAAGATAATATTTGAGTACAGAAAGAATATGTGAAAAGAAGCAATCACAATACTTCTTTGGGGGTTATTTCTAGTAACGATGCAATCGAAACCAGATCATCCTACATACAGATCAGTCTGTTATCCATTTGCTTTTCTCCAAACTTACTCTCCCGAGGTTAAATAAAAAGGAGAGTTATCGCCATAAAATATTTATGTTATTTATTTCAAAAACCCAACTCGGACCCCTGAAAAGTTTTCGAAGTATCACTAAGATTTCTGAGCGGCATAGTTAATATTTTTCTTCTGCATGCGTATCTTTTTTTAGGATTGAATGAGTTTCAAAATTCTTAAGGGATACAAATTGTATTTACAAATGCATATTAATTCGAAAGAGGAACACTATATAGAATACTGAAATGTAATTGATATATTCAAATATTGCTCTTGCATGTAGTCTGAATATGTAACAATTTTCTCTTTCTGGATTGGAAGCACTTGAGAATAGTTTCAGTATATATATATATATATATATATATATATATATATATATATATATATATATATATATATAAATGTTACTTTATTCAACAACTAAATAACATAATAATGAAAGGTCCATAAATATATGTAGTTACAAAATGTAATCACGATATTCCAGTTTTATTTAAATGTTTATTTTTTTTTTTTTTTTTTTTAATCATGCATTCATTTTTACTGAAAATATTTTAGGATATTCGTTTGGTTTGAAGAAAATTAAAGAAATATAACATTGTACTTAAATTTGTGGGTATGTGACGTTTGTTTTTATTTGTAGATATAGAGCTTACTAAAGATATTTAACACTCTTATTTTTTTTTAAAATTATAAACATGGATTTGAATAGTATCCATGAGGAAAGATTGTTAAGCGAAATCAAATAACATAAGCAGAATAAGACATCATAAGTTATTTTAGTTAATTGCTTTAATGTAACCCAAATGCGATTATTAACTACCATTTGCCTAGAATTCAACCTTTTAAGAAATGCATCCAAACCGCTTATCTTTCACCTCTCTTTAACCGTGATGGGATATGTAAATAAATAGCATTTCAGAGCAAATGTAAATTGGAGGTGCATGTAACGACAACAAAAAGCGCTATATTAAGAAAAAGCATAATGACGTTTGGGTGAGTTGAAATAACTTTTTCCTGCAGATGGTTTGCGTGAGCAGCTTCATTATGGCCCAAAGTTGATTATGAGCGTTATTCAAGAGTGTTGTGTTTCGGAGTTCAAACAAGACAAATTTTTGTCTACACCAACTACAACTTGAGTCGGGCGTAACTAAGTAACAGAGATGTGAATCTTTTATGAATGGAAGCAGGAATGAATGACTGATTGATGGCTAAATATTACAGCATTTTTACTGCATTACATTATTACATGTGAAGATGCATGATGGAGATTAATTGCTCTTCCACATCAAATATCGTGTCAGAACAGGTACAGTCCGCTGCAAAATTATTTTAATCCACACGTACAGTTCTACTTTGTTTACAGAAAATGGATTACCTGCAATGCATACACAACTTTCTCTGAAAAGTATTGTTTCTGCAATAGTGCTTTGAACAAAGTAGACAACTGAAAGGCAGACTTCGTCTACACAGGACGCATCCTACGTTTGCCAGTAACACTCCGAAGGTTGTATTTAAAGATACACACTGGAGACAGTTTGCTTAACTGTTGGTTTACGCATGGCCCTATTGGTTCTGAACTTATGGTTTGGAGCTGTATTATATTTTCTTTCCGATCACCCCAGTACTGGAAAGAATTACTGGTAGAATGAAAAAAGCTATATTTCTGAGACTTGTGGCTCTTAGTTTCCTTCAGAGCTTGCCTTATAACGGGTTATATAGCGAGACTTACCTCTTAGCAACATATAAACTTTTTGGAGTGCAGTTAGATAAATAACATTTATGTTTCCAGACAGATAGCAATTCTATGGTAAGATGATATTAGTATCAATCAGCTTATTATTACAGAGAATTAAAGTAGTAAGACAACTACACCAAAGTTTCGGTCAGAGTTGGATCTGATTAGTTTATTCATTATAAGACATATTATTTGTCAAGATTGGAGAAGCATTTCGTTTTTGAAATTCAAATAAATCAAAATGGATTTTATTTCTCGCTGCGTGATTACGTTGATCTTTCCATTTCACTTTGACTAATAATTTTTTACTGGCTTATTTATAATCTTGATTTGAGTGTTTAGAATAATCTGAACTATGCCTTCCGTGTGTATAACCTCGATTTTGAATCCAAACCTCTTACGGAAGCCTCCGAGTTAGCTTAACAGACTCAGAGGTAGGGATTTCTCTACCTTCAGATTTGATCAAATTTTTGAAATATATAATTTAGGAGTATATTTATTCCTATTTTATATATCAGTGTTGAGAAATTTTAACAAAAGAAAAAAAACACTTGGTTATTACTTTACTTGATCGTAACACCAAAAATATGATTATTTCAAAAATCCTAGTTTGCGCTCTAGAAGACATTTAGCCAGATATATAGGCAAATTATATTGATATTATAGAAACATTTTTCATGAAAAAAATATTTTGAGATTATGTCATATGTTCTTGATTTTTTGCAAAAAAATGCATTTAAATATTTTTTTCTTGTAATGGTATTCTTAAAACACTTTTATATGCATATATCACTTCAACGTACACTAAATATCAAAAGCATTATTCAGCTATACGCAGTTTTAAAATCAGGGTCCCAAATGTAGTTACCCACTTTCAGTGGCACATGGGTTAAACAATACCGACCAAGGCCACAACCATGTCCACTTGGCCACCTCGGTCACAAAGGATACCAACCCAACTATGAAATATGACGCTTTATAAAATGCACGGTGCTACACATTGAGGAATTGTGTGAAAGCTCGTTTTAACAAACATTTTTGCATGGCTGTCATACCTGGCAAAATAAATATTATATCAGAATTCATATATTGTATAGGATTTGAAAACTATTTTATAAGATGTTCTTCAAATATTAAAAGGAATATCCTACAAACATGCATTATTTCAATAGTAATTTGTTAATTAAAGTTTTTTTTTTAATTTTTAAAGAAAAATCTTTCGGAATATGTGTTGTCTCCATTTGAATCATGATAAAATAAGTTATTTAACTGTGCTTGTATATGTATTAATGAATTGTCAATTTATAAAATGTTTATTTAGTTTTAAGAAATAAATATACTTACAAATTTCATTGAGCCAAAGTAAGTTTATATAAAATAAATAACATTGGTTTTTCTCTGCTTATCAACCAGCCGTGTTCCATTATACAAACTAATTTTGATGAATGTCCATGCTTATGACTAAAGAGGCTATCCGGAATACATTTCATCTACCGGTATTTGTGTATATGCTTAAAATACTACTCTGATAGTATCTTTTTTTTTCTTTTCTTAAAATGTTGCTCAATGTGGTTGAAATGTTTGCGTCTCGAGAGCATAATCATTTGGTTCTAATTAGCGCTAATGATAAATAACATATAATAGTTAAGTAGAATAAACCTTATTTTTTAGTCCAGTTTTCATGATGCAATTCATTTAAATTTTTTTGAATGACTTAATAGATTTTTTTGTTAAATTAGTCACAAATTTAGTATAAGATAAATAAAAAAATTAATTTACTTCAATTGTTGCCTAAATACCTTAATAGATACTTATAATTCGAAACAAATTATAATCACTTGAAATCCAAACAGAACCCGCTTTTTGTTTTGCATACGATATAACTTATAAAATCTTATTTATTCTCACCGAAAAAAGGTAATTATCCTTCAAAGAAAAACAAGTTTAGCTTTCTCTAGATTGTGCAAATACGCTTTGAAGTGTTCCAAATATTTGCCTTCTGGAGCATTTTTTAAAATCAAATTAGAACTATATTTTTTTTTTCTACTATGGTATATATTTATTTTTGCTAGCAATTAAAAGGCTTATAAAAGGCTGACAGTCAACATAGCAAAATAATTAAATCATGAAAAAGGAGAAACTTTGAAAAGGAAAAATAAATCAAAAGTAGATATTTGTTCTTTATGTATTAAAAAGGTTCATTTAAAAAAAATCTCTCCAGATTCAAAATGCTTACAAATTAATCAAAATACATAAAAATAACGAGCTAAATATAGCAATTCATGCAGTTTTAATTATTTTTACTAAATCAAAATGAAGAATCAATGAAAAGAAATATAAATATTAAAGTAAAGCTACTTTACTAGAAATAAACATTATTTATGATTTCTAAAATGGCATGAGTATAGATAAACTTAGTGTTTTATATGGGCTTTTTTTTAATTTTCCTTTTTGCTTGTGTATTTATATCTAGAGAAGAGTCTTGTTCTTTAAAGATCTTGTTAACCAGAAAAGTGTTCTTCAGCTCCAAACCAAATTTCATAAGTAAAATTTTTGACAGGTTCTAAAATTTAATTCTTCACACTAAACAAAAAGCTTCAATGAGAATTTTATTTATTTTTTGTTTTTGTTGCTTGAGAGTGAAATATTTTGAAATCCCTGAATTTTCTAATGATATTTTACTGTAATTGTATAACATATACATAGAACTTTTAAAAATAAAAATGAAAGCATGTAAAAAAAATATTGAAAATATTAATCATTTATATTACTATGAAAGTTTATATTACATGCAATGTAAATAATTTTCGTTATTGTAAATTACCAACGTTTAATAACTAACCTTAGAGTTGAAGGATAATTATCAATTGTGCTTAGATTTTGTTAATGAAATTGAAATCCGTTATGACGTTTATAACAAATGGTTTTCAACATACTTCAGGCTAATGAAATACATTTCGTGTTTATGGTTTGCGGTAACTCAAAGATCTGCTGACAATGAGGGTACTCAAAAACACAAAGGATTCTTCTTAATTACAAAGTGAGAAAGAAGTAACTCTAAAAATTTCTTGAGCACAATAAAATAGACTGCTGGCAACCGTAAATGCAACACCCTGAAGGAAGCATGCAAACAACATGAAATTTACAACATGCATTAACGGGGGTGAGATACGCAAAATGATTAGAATTTCAGTGCAGACACACATCTCGAGCGCCTGTGGCATCACCTCAAAGCGCTATTTAAGGCTTGGAGAATTTGACAATTTCAAGTTCGGCAATTGTGTTTTTCTTGTGATTTTTTCAAAAAATGATCAGTTATATCTCGTAGAAAACAGCGATCAGCTTTTGATCAAGTATCTGAGTTCGACAGAGGAAGGAAAGTAGTCTACCGAGATTGTGGATAATTTTTCAGGGAAATCGGTAGTCGTGTTGGACGAAACCAAACAACTGTAATGTGGATATGTGACGTAACCGTTAGATGCAGGAGGGTACGACAGACCGACGTGGTCAATCGCATTCACCTCAGCGAACCACTTAACGCGAGGACAGGCAAATTGTGCGCATGTCAGTGAAGGATAACTCAGTCACTTCACGAACCGTAGCACAGCACATTGTGTCTGTAACTCATCATTCAGCTTCTGCGCGTACCATTCGACGCAGTTTAAAGCAGAGCGGTCTGTCCGCAAGACGTTCATTGCTTGGTCTAACCTTGACGCAGAACCACAGATGTCTCCGTTGCCAATAATGCGATGAAAGAAGTATCTGGGCGGCAAAAGGGAATGAAGTTGTCTTTACTAATGAGTCATGCATCCTTCTGCAACACCACGATGGTCGGATTCGAGACTGGAGACACCGTGGAGAGAGAATGCTGAATAGCTGCGTTATGCACCGCCACATTGGTCTTGCACCGGGTATTATGGAATGGGGCGGTATTGGATGTCACTCTCGCACTCCTCTAGTACGCATTACCGATACTTTAAATAGGCGGCGCTATATCTCCGAGGTGTTGGAGCCCGTTGTTCTTCCTTACCTTCAGGGCTTGGTCACAGCCATAATTCTACAGGATAATGCGCGACCATTCGTGGCACGCATTGTCCAAAGGTTCTTCGTCAATCCCCAGATTGCATTGTTCCCCTGGCTGGCTCACTCTCCGGATCCTTCGCCGATAGAAAATATGTGGTCCATGGTTGCTCAACGATTGGACCAGATTAAATCCCCAGCTGCCACACCAGATCAACTTTGGCAACGTGTGGAAGCTGCTTGGGCTGTTGTACACCAAGAACACATATAAAGTCTCTTTGAATCGATGCCGAGGCGTGTGGCAGTGGTTATCTCCAACAGTGACGGCTACTCTGGCTACTGATTCTAGCAGGAAGCAAACTTCACAGAAGTCTATAAATTTAATAATTTGATACTTGGTCAACATGTTCTGTACAAAATAAATTTTTTGTGCTATCTGTTGTCTTTCTTGGGGTTGCATTTACGGTGGCCAGCAGTGTATAAGGATTTTCTATCAAATTTATTCCTTTTTGGTTTTATTTGTATGTTTTCTTTAATTTCGAATTCTTTTTTCTCCAACCTTTTAGTCCAGAGTTTTTGTACTACAGGTACCATTTCAATGGAATATATGATTTGAAAGTTTGAAAAGCAGTTCATAAATTTTTAAGAAATAGCCTTGAAATTCGCAATTTTCAAAATTTTACAATTGTAACTTTGCAATATTATTTGTTTATTTCAATGTTATTCTTGAGAGTGTACCTTACAATACCATCTCCTAAAGTTAATTATAGTTCCAAACTGTTCTAAATAATTGTAACAATAATTCGCAAACTTAAGAAGAGATATGGCTGTAGAGAAATGAAATGAAATATTGTTTAATCTAAAATTATACGATCGGCTGCAGTATATCTGCCCTGATCCAATTAATATACAGGTTGGACTGATAAATCGCTACACCGGTTTGCTATTGCGGAAGATAAGTTTCAAATGTGCAGCTGGACACCACGAAGTCATCGAGCAACGTTATAAACAAGCTAGTTAGTGGTGTTTCTGTTATGGCGTCTGATATTTTTACATTCTGATTAAACTCTGGACAAGCTAATAATTGACAATGACGTTGTTCGAATACTTTGAGATCATTTGCAGTCATTCAAGAACTTTACATATCAAAACAATGAAAGAATTTGCCGGGATGACAATGTGCCATGTCCTATTAAAATCATCAGTTAACCGGAATGGTCTCCGTTGGAAGTGATCTAGTATTATCTGCTGTTGCATGTAGCCTTTGAGACAAGGGGAAAGTTTCCAAAATGGTTTCACTGGCAGAAATAACGACTATGATAATGCTCATTCTGGAGGTTCCTGCCTAGATATCATATTCAAAGTATGTCTGAAAGCTGTCCAAAGGAACTTGCAGAAGAACAATGCACGTGTCTTTATTTCTGCCAAAGAAATCAGTGTTTATTTTTTTTCGTGGTCTCAGAAGACCCTCGCAATATCAAAGCATGCTAGACCTGCATAGATGAAGACTGTTCTAGCAGAGAGACTATTTTATGAGGAACACACATGATAATTGAGCCATAAAATATTGGTTCATATGTCGAATTCCATTTGCTCTAACTGTAGCAAAGATAACGGGAATACAAAACAGATTCAAGTATTAAGTTTCAGCAGCGCCGGTGTTGTTCAAGGGACGTTATATCTCGTGGCTCAAAGCATCCACTGAAAGATGATAGCTGTCCCAAAAGCTAGTTCTTTTGAAGAACACCATTGTGGTTCTTATGATAACAAAACTATTATCTGTCAATTGCTTGCTAATACCCCCCCCCTCTTATAGCGTCCTTTAATAAGAATAGCATTGGATTCCTAGCAAAAATTGACTGAGCAACAAGAGCAACAAGAATAACGGAGAGGCAGAGGATCGTGTTTTCAGACCAGTAACGCTTGGGTTGGTTGAATAACATGCTCTGCGTACGAGTGCGGCAACGATGCGAATACGGGTCAAATACTGCAAAATTTGTTGAATGCACTAACACATGGTAATGCAGAATAATCCCTTGGGGCCATATTGTAATTGATAGAAGGACTCCTCTGGTTCTTATTTTGGTATACTATGATCGTGAGGAAAACGATGATGAGCTGCAGGCTGTGTAAATTATCTTCATTCTTGTTCGTGCCCCAAAACATTTAGCAACAAAACAATGTCCAGTCAACCACTATACGTATTACCCAATACGCTCTGTAAAATGTAGCACTAACATCATCTGATATCTCCCATAGGAACAAGTTTTGGACTAGATTAGGTGCCACTTGAATGCTCTGCCACTAATGTTGTCAGAAGACGATTTGTGAAAACAAAATGGCAGAAAGGGAAGAGCTCTCGATCCTTTTTACCATTAGCAGTCTCATGACTCCGTTGTTGAAGTATTGTTTAATATATTGCCATCCGCTTTCCTCCTACATCCTAATGATCTCTGACGTTTTTATCCTATGTGCTAAAGTATCATCTTTAAATGTATATTACTTATTATTTGGAGTTGCCTCTTTGTGTAAGGTGAGTCTCTTCACTTTCAAAAATCCTTAGTGTTACATCCTTAGTGTCGTCGTTTATGAAGAATTATTTAATTTACATTTAATTCATTTCATTTTATTAATTTCTTGTTAAAGAAAGAAATTGTAAAACATGGTCTGAAAATGGTTTGCTAAATTTGAACAAATAAAATAAGGACATTTCATTGTAATTTTAATTTCAGAATTTTTAAATCACTAATTTCCAAATGATGTTTTTTCTAAGGACACCTATTTGACGGTTTCAGATCGAGACCCACGAAATTCATTGTGGCAATGGGTTAGATATTTACGCTTGTCGTTAGCCGTTAGTGGTAACTTTGACCAACATACAGGTGACAGAACGATTTGATTCGGTTCCACTCCCAAGTTTGAGGGAGAACTCACTGGGAATAGTCAGGGGCCTCGCAACTCTTTTTCTATTCTATCGACCTACCGAGAGGACTTGCGGATCAACGGCTATTTAGAGTACCCCCATGCCACAACGACACTATATATTTAAGACAACCCTGCCTTCTCCAGGATTGGAACCCAGATCACTCGGCACAGCAGTCAGTCACTAATCACTATTCCGAAAAGACGGCATAAATCAGGAAAATTTATTCGAAACTTTTAACCTGTTCAGGACCATGATCACATATATGTGGTTACATGTTTCTCCCTCCAAGACCCACGATATCATATATTTGGTTGCGCTTTCTCTAATCTCATAATCTCACCGGTGTAACCTGAGTTTGGAACGTTTTTATATTTATTTTTATAAGGCATTAGATGACGTCCGTTTTTATAAAATCCGTTTTTTTTTCGAATAATGTTTCACAAAACTTTGATCTTTAATATGTGATCCAAGTTTTTTTCAGTTAGATCCGGGATATTTATGAATGTAAATAACAACACAAACATGTTTAGATTTTTTAAGAGAATCGGGCATTTAAGGGTTCGCGATTCATATCGATATGGATTTCTGTTTATATTTTGATCAAGTACTAAAAAGATGGAAAGCTTATTAGCTTATTGGGCATCAGATATTCGTATTAGTAGTTTCAGTATTTATTTTATCTCTCTCTCTCTCTCGGTCTGTCTCATTTGTGCTCGTATTTGCAACAATAATTTTAATACTCAAAGAAATTTAAAAAGCAGATCTTCATAGAACAAAGGTGATGACTTTTTTTAACGAAAAAGAACCCTTGTCCTTAATGTGGCTCATTTTTAGTTCAGTTAGAGCAAGCGATTCTTTTCCGTTGATATTGGTACCATAGTTGCCATACCATAAGAGCAGAACATATAATACGAATGTGATACTATGAAGTATATGATGATAAATTAAAAATAAAGAAAAACAATATATTAGCATTTATTAAAAAAATTTGTATCAGTTAACCCGTGATCACTGGAGCGGCGTGTTCTGTACACCCCAATAAGAAGAAAAGTCTCCTAGGATTCTAAATAGAATGCGCAGAACCATGATTTTTTCTGTAGCTGTACATTTTAGGTCATTGAACCTTCAGGCCTGATGCAATCAATCACGTTAGGACGATTTAAATGTAATGCCCCTCAAAAGTTTATCTGGGGTGGTAAAACACCCCGCGAGAGATCGAGTTATATTTTCGTACTGGAAGCATCTAAAATAGAGTACGTTTTATTCTTTACGTTCACATTTTTTTCAAATATATTAATATACATGCATATTTTATTTAAGATTTCAATAATTGTAGCATAAAAGTATGATTCTATAAAATAATTGTAAAATATACTTTTTTTTAAATTTTTCATAACATTTTCCAGAAATTATGACAAACTCCATGTGAAAGGGACAAAAACAGTGACTTGTCGTCTATTAGATAATGTATCAACACATTGTCAAGATTAACTAAGTGAATTCGATGACTGTGTAATTTCAGAACCAAACTTGGAGAGATGAAACTTGAAATTGTAAATTTTTATAATAAGGCTGTGTTGATATCACTGATGAAATGTGCAGTATATATGATGTATCTCGAATATGTAACCATTGGCCACATTGCGAATATTTTATAATCTACTTAATACTGCAGGAATTAATGCTTCCACTGTCTATCATTCGGTTCTTCCTGAAAAGAAAATCAGACGTTCAAGATTATTAGAGGAGATTAGAATGGATTGGTGTGCAGCCACAGTGGGATATAAGATTGGAACTCCAAAACTTAAACAAAACACTCAAAAGAAGCTTTACTGACACATAAGATGATATGATATTAAAAAGAGCTTTAATCCACCAAAAAAGGGACGCTGCTCTGTTTGTCAACGGGTAAAAAAAGTAAAAAGTGCTTGTTTTTGTCTCCAATGTAAGAAAAATATGTACTAAAAGCATATACATATAGTCTACTCCGAATGTTTGTAAAATGATTAAAATATTATTTTTCTAATTTTTACTATCCTTATCATTAATTATAAAGGTAAATTATTACTAGTATATACGTTTTACTTGTGGTTTTTGTAAAAATATAAAATTGTGTACTTTAAAATGAAAATTTTGTGGGTGTAATTTAAATTAATGTTAGTCTCATTTGTATGCAATAAATTTAATAATTTTATTTGTATAATACAAAAAACATTTTGTACTTCGAAATTTATATCATAATTGACTTAAAAATTCTTTCACATTGAAATACACGTGTTAAGAGTTTGGTGTATTCTCTACACCCCTCAAGTAACGACGGTAGCAAAAAGAGGCGCGAGTGATTGCGGGTTAAGTTTACAACAAATTTATGTGAAAGTAAATTTACAGTATGGGATTTCTAAATAGTATTTTTTGTAAGTCTTGCATTTATTTTATTTTAATCAACATGCCGAAAAGAGTGAAAATAGTATTTTTTTTTTATTAAAATGGAACATTTTCTTTAAAATTAGCATTTTTTTAAAAAAATATAGCGAAATTTTTTGCGCTGCATATCCATATCTTATCAATGATAGTAAAATATAAACTTTAGCGCATTTGATTCCATTAAAGATTTTTTATGAATTTTTAAATGAAATGAGGCTTAGTATGGAAGTTCCCGCGGTCCCGTGCGTGCGTATACTCTCTGAATGGGCAGACCTGGGGAAACGCTTCTTTCTCCTGTCGCCACTCCTGAAGGGTTAAAAATATTTTCTATTATTTTTTTCAAAAAATTATTCAAAATATTTTTTCTCTGAAGATATAAATATATGAACACTTAAGAAAGAGAAAAGTAATAAACTTAACTAGTCTGTACTCCAAAAATTCTAAAAGATGAAAATTTTAAAAAATAAAAGGAAGACTTAACTTTAGTGAAATTGTTATTTTAGTCTTTTAGTCCTTAGAATATGTAGTAGATGATGATGCTATGTTTTATGATGTAATAATTGGATTACATGTTTTAATACAAGGGGAGACTATAATTAATGAAAATGGAATTATAATTAAAAATAAGCTTAAATGAACTGAAGAAGTTGCCAATTATCTATTTTATCATTTAATTTATCTCCAGATGATATTGAAATTAATATCATTCCTCAAATTTTTCAATCAAAAGTCAAGACGGTAACGCCAAATTTTGTGCATGTAAAGAAAGATGGTTTAGATATGAAAGACGACCAAAGAACTGTGACCGTATGTCCTGTTGTGAGAGTTCCTGTTGAACTTTCACATCCATCTGATTTGCCTAAATTAGAAGATGGTTTGAAACGCATAGAAAAACTTGAACTTATGATTCAATGCATTACTGAAGAGCCTGATGAGTATAATGTTGCTGATACCGAAGATCATCTTGAGATTTGCTTGAAAACGTGAAGAAAGACAATGCTTGCACTCCTTTAAAGAAAACTGACCCAGTAGTAGTCGTTCCTGAAAGTATGCCAAAAGCACCCATGAAAAAAGACTCCCAGGAATCAATAAAAACAAAGACTATTACTTCATTCACAAACTCAAACAGATGATAGAAAATTCCATTTCCAACTGTGACCATCGTATATTGGTGAATCACAAACGTAGAAAAAAAGAATACGTGCCATTGAAAACATGCCATACTGATCACATTGAACCGCATAGGATAATTAATTTTAAAGAAGGAGTCATGGAACAAACTTCCGATTTGTGAAAGATCTCTAATAGTAAACGACGAAAGACGTAAAAGACACAAATACCCGACGCAAGACAAACAAACAAAAATAAGACGAAAGACGTAAAAGACACAAATACCCGACGCAAGACAAACAAACAAAATAAGACGAAAGACGTAGAAGAAGCAAAAATAAAACGAACAAACAAAATACGACGAAAGAAAGACATTCTAGAATTGAAAATAAAAAAAGAGAAATACGTTGACAACAAAAGGAAATAAGAAAAACGAAAGAAATGAACCATAACCCTTTTGAGAACTGTGTTGCAGACAAAAGACTCATGAACTCTAAACTTTTACTTTTCTTGTTTGCTGTTTTGTATATTTGCAGTGTCATCTGGAGGACCAGCCAATTCCAGGATGGCCGTGCGGTACCAGCCGATATTTCCAAGCCAACCACTAACTCCTAAGAATATGCTCAGTGTGTGTTGGGAGCCTGCCAGTTGTTAGACACTCGACGAGAGAGAAGAGGTACGACACCATATTGGAAAAGACAATGACTACTCGTGTGTGTTATAAGGCGTTATAAAAGACATTAAAGACGAGAGATCATATATAATGATCCGTATTGTAAATAGTTTTTAAATTAAGAGTAATTAAAATATAATTAATAACAGTCAAAGACGTGCCATTCATGAACAGCGCCCCCCACACACAGACACACACACACACATATATATATATATATATATATATATATATATATATATATATATATATATATATATATCCAATATAAAAGAATTTTTTCAATATATATTCATATACATATACATACACATATATATAAATTTATACACACACATATACATATACATAAACGAAATATAAAAATAATCATATAGTTATATACCTAAGATATCTAAAAGTAGGAAGGAGGCACATAGTATAAAGACAAATTCCTGGCCTTAGGGACCAGGATTGCAGGTTTAAACAAGTTTTGCGGCGCCAACCTTCACCTGTAATTTGTCATACTATGTACCAAGAGGAAAGGAAAGAGTTATATATGTGTAGAATTTAAATATTAAATCATTAAACTAAAGAACATATGAACATAAACATAACCTACTAAAACGGATTTATAACGATGGCCAAGTGTGCAGTATCGTGTTCCCGCCTAATAGGGAGAGCAGAACCGCATAAAGTTAATTGCGATACGATATAAGAAACGATTAATTGCGATACGATATACGATAATAAGAAATATATATATATATATATATATATATATATATATATATATATATATATATTTAAAAAAAAATCATAAAAATAAAAATAAAAATCATAAAATTAGCGTAAAATATAAAGAAACTCAGAAAAATATATATATTAAAATAAATTTTTAAAAAAAGCATGTGGCGCCATCTATTTAATAATTGTAGGATAAATTAGATATTGTCTAAATTTAAAAAAACATTACAAAACATAATAACAGTAAATAATTACATTAATACAAATTGTATCATAAAAAACCATTATAAATATAATTACAAAGAAAATTAGCAGGGTATCCATGTTCAATACAAAAACTAAAAAAATTTTTAAGATTTAAAAAATATTAGATTTATCGCTAACTAATACTTTATTGCGATAAATATAGTTAAAAATAATATTCCTATATATAGATATTGATAAATTAGAATTCCAGTAAGGCACTTTAATGATATTAAAATTAAAGGCATCTCTTATCATAAATATTAGTATGTAGTTTCAAATCCTTAATATACAGTGATACATCTAAGTAATTTGTTTTGTGATTGGATTATTATTAATTTTAACTAAGTTTAAGTAGGACGGATAAAAATTAATAATAGGATTTAAATTATCATTTTTACCAAAAATAATTAAATCATCAATATATCTAAAAATGTAGTAGTCATTATTAATAACATAACTATATTCATAAAAATGTAAATAAAGATTAGCCAAACTATTACTAGCTGGGTCCCCTTGTGGGAGTCCTTTCTCTTGTTTATATAAAGAACCATTAAAAAAACTGATATAATTTTCTTTTAAGACAAAATCTATGAGAGTTTTAAATTTGCTAAAATTAATATTAAGGTTATACATACTGTGGTTTTCTAAAATTACTTTCATAATATCATATAAATCAATGGAATTGAAAAGATCTTCAAAGTCATAACTATGAACTGAATAAATATCTTTATCATTAAAAAATCTATAATCTCATTACTTTTTTTAATTATAGCTTTATTACATTGCTGATTAATAAAGTTTTGTATAATATTATGAAGTAATTTGCCTGCAGTAGTAATATATGTTCTAAAACCATTTGTCACAGTTCTAAATTTAACCGGACTTTTATGGAATTTTGGAGTTAAAAAAATATATGGATACTTTTAATTTTAGGAATACAATAACCTAATTTTTTATAAATAGCAATAATACGATTACTAATTTCATTATGTGACAAATCTAATTTTTTAAAAGAACCATTATTAAGAAAGTGATCATAAAGAATATTATAATAAAAATATACTTACAAATCACAGCACATACACAGTTACCAGGTACTTTATCAATGTAAACTATGATAAAATTCTTTTGTAATTCATAAATTTTCTTTTTTATATCTTTAAAAGTAGTTTCATATTGAGAATGGTAGCTAAAATTCATAAGGTCTTTTAAAATATTGTACTTATACTCTTCAAATGCCTCAATAGGTAGTCCAAATTTAATTACAGATTTTGTAATAAAATTATCTATATCTTTAAAAATTTGTTTTTAACAGTATTGTTGTTATTAGAAACATTTAATCTAAAATCAGTGCCTTTACTCATTATATCTTTTAAAATATTATCATTGATTATATCTAAGTTGCCAGTAACTACATGTTTATGATGACCATCAATAAAATCATTATAGTTTTTATACATATACAATCTTCTATATTAATAGAGGGCGAACTATTGTTGTAATTAAAGATAAATTTGCCAATCGTTTTGTTATATTTAAAAGCTTTCTTTACAACAACCTTTTTAACTGGAAAAAGAGACAAATGTCTATTAAATACACTAGAAAAGTTAATTTTGTCAAAAGTTTTATTCATGAATAATAAAGTGCAGTACTCTGTAATAGGTTCATTAATTTTCTCAACATTAATATTGAATTTATTAACTAGATAGTTAAGAATGTCTTTAATAATGTGTACTGCATGACAAACCTTTAAGGAATCGTTATTTAAGGATTCATATAACAATGCAATTTCATGTTTATTAAGACCAAACGACCAAACATGAAGTATTTGATCTTCTTGATATTAAAGTTTTTTTCAAAATCATCAATAAGAACTCTAATATTGTCATTTAATGAATTTTTATCTCTATTTTTCCTTTTAGTTCTATTACTTCTAGATTTTCTTTTTGAAGTATTGTTTAATTTATTGGCATTATAAAAAAATTCTTTATTATTATTCTGTAACATTATTTGCAGAGTATTTTTAGCAAAATACAAAACATTAAGGCCATATGGATAGATTGTATTAAAACTCCTAATAAAGTGATTTTCCCACCATAATCTGTGCTTAGTAATTGGAGAAATTTTAATGTGTGTGATAGACAGTTCAACATTATTGAAATCATGCATACAAAAGTGTCTAAGTTCAATTTTATTAGAATTATTGGAATTATTAAAGAATTTAACATCATGTCTATGCTGATTAATCCTTAAGTTAATAGTATTAGAGGTCTGTCATATATATTTATATTGACATACTTTACAATTTAAAAAATATAACTACGATTAAAGGTTTTACAAAGGTGAAATTTAGAATCACAATCATATTGATACATATTTAACATAGTACATGTCTTACATCTACTATCTCTACATTTATTGAATTTTAACTTAAGACTATTATAAGATTGAGTATTATCAAAATTATAAGAAGATAAATTATCAATAATTCCATGTATAGCAGGACTCTTAGTGTAACATTTATTAATATTTTGAGAAATGGGATTATTAGAATCTAACAAGTTTTGTTTATAATGATTATGATGGCCATTAATGAATTTTTGTTCCAAAAAATTCTAGTCTTGAATATTTTAATATTAGAATTACTATTACGAAGATGTAGATCTTTAACAGAACTCAGATCCTTTCCAAAATTGTTATTGGAGAAAGAGGGGGGAGAGTTATGAAATTCCCTCATCCTAATAACAACTAGTCAAAATAGATATATTTCTGTAAAATACAGAAGTAGATACCCAATCAAAAGGGAGTGTACCAAAGCAAAACCGAACAAGTTAATTTATAAAAAAACAAACTTGAAAGTAAGCTCATAAAAGTCAAAATAAATAGAGATTTCTGTAATTAATCCAGAAATTGATACAAAGTCAAAGTGAGTGTGAAACAAGTTAATTTTTAAAAAAACAAACTTGAAAGTACTCTTAAAATTAAGAGAAATATATATATATATATATATATATATATATATATATATATATAGGGCAGTTCCCGCTTTTTTTCAGCAAGTCATGAATGTACACATCGATTAAAAATAGTTGCTGTCCTTTTGTTTCTCAAAGAAAATATCAAAATATATATTTTTTATCTCGAATCAAATTTAAACCTAAACCCATAATTTAAATACATTTATTTATAGAAATTCTTTCAATTTTTTACTTTGGATTTTAACTTAATATTCTATTTCAAATTTTGAGTTGTATTTCTGAAAGATTTTAATTTTAATTCTATGAGGAGTAGAATTAATGTATAAATGATGTTTCTTGCCCACACAAAAAAAGTATTGATTACTTTACCAAGAGTCATCTTGTAGTTTTATCATGCATCTTCTTTTAACCTACGCCGTTAACAAATTATATGCAAATTGACACTATAAAAGACATTTTTAAAGCGTAACTAAATGTTCATAGTATATATTAACTTAGACGTAGTGTGAAAACATATATTTCAGTCACAGTCTCTGGTTCTTCATTCTAAAAATAGAAATTATTACAGCCTAAATAAAACTAAAATTTATTTTATGGTGAATTTTTTTAATCTGAAGATAAATATTAGAAGTTTTTTACCAGATTTCTATTTCCGGAAATTAACGAATTAAAGTTTGCACCATTCTAGAATAGTAAAAAATATTGACTGTGAATAAATAGAGACGTTCGTCTATGTAAATTGTTATCTTATTTTTAGCAAACATTCTGAAACTTCGAAATTAGACTCTAATAGAAATAACACCAAGTGAAAATAATCATTATTTTAAAAACATTACAATATTTGCAGCACTCGGAAAATTTATTATTTGTAAGGAATTAAATATCAAAAGATAAAAATTAGATTTTCTGTACAAACACCGAATAGGATTTTTCGAGGAGCAAGTAAAACAGTTTTATTTGAAATGTTTTAAAGATAGAGGAAAGGTTATGCTTTTTTTAAGTTACTCACGAAAGTCAACATACAAGATCCACGTTCATTCTTTTGAATTTATGAATCAAATGTATATTTTTTAGACTTCGATGAATTTAAATAATAACTTGCATAAAACATCAAGTTACTGAGAGGTGACAGAAAGTTTTCAGTTCATTCTTTAAAACTAAAATCAAGAATATAAGTAGACATTTACAATTTTCTTACTATGCAAAGTTTAATGTTAGTACAGTCTTGTAACACGGAATTTTACCGAAGATAATCACTAGCCAAAAATATGCTTTCCAAAGTAATTTTTAATAGGCAAAGAGGATAGTTTTACATTATAAAAATAATTAAAAATTGATTTACTTGTATGATTTTAATTTGTTGTGTGTGCTACTTTATATAATCATAGATTTCCTAAAATAAATTTTTATTCCTTTTCTTACGCTTTTAGAATATATATAAAGATGCATATAACCATAGAATATATATATATATATACATACATATACATACATACATACATACATACATACATACATACATACATACATACATACATACATACATATATATATATATATATATATATATATATATATATATATATATATATATATATATATATATATATATATATATATATATATATATATATATATATATATAAGATTATTTTTTCAAATGGACCATAGTACTGAAGCACAAAAGTTATGGGACAAGCACATTTTAGTGAAATTTTCAAAAACTACTCCATGAATTCAGATTTAATGGAGATGATATGAAGATACTTAAAAATATTGAAAAAATGATTATTGTAAAAATTAATGCAACTCGCTGATGATCGTTTTTCACACGTAAGAAAGCTTGATAGTCGAAAATGACGTAGCAAAATAGCACTTCCAGGAATATTATCGCCGTTAATAGCAGTGTAGCTCGAACAGCGCAATCGCATGCTGTTCACAAAACTGTTAATGAGGTTTTATGGGTATACTTGTGGCCTATTCGGTCTATTTGGTATATCTGTCACCTGTTGTCTATTTGGCATGACACCACTCAAATCTTTAAAGACGGCACAATGTTGCTAAATACAGTTATCGTAATGGTCTACGCAGGATTATTTTTACATGTGGATTGTAACTTATTTTGGCTTGTGGGCTACTTTGTGGGAACCTAGGATACCGGCGTATCACCTTTTTTTCAAAATGATTGCGCTCTTTATGAAAATCCATAAATATGAGTTAAATAAAATTGTGGCAGTTTTATTCAATTTATTTACTGTGCTTATTTCTTATCATGTACAGCTTCAATCACATTTAATCTCTGAATATCAGTTTTTTGAGAGACAAATCTGCCGAATAAATTTTTCTACTTTTTTTTTAATTTTGGAGTGAGATTTCTGGTTTATATTCTTCTCGTTACATCCTACAAACTCATTTCAGCCTACATGCATTTATATTAAATTTTGATGATCTTCATGTAAGAAAGATTTTGATTGCAAATATATATGTCGAGCCAAACATAAAGAACAATTTTCCAGCAAATTTCTTCATGCATGAAAATGTTTCAGCACAGAAAAATTTGTAATCGTCAATTAATGTCATAACACTTAGCATACTTCCTTCACAACCTTATTCTTCACTTATCTTATTTCCCCGCATAAACGTTTGTAGGAATACCCAACAGTGACAAGAAGTCATCCAGTCATGCTGAAATGCACCATCAAATGTTTCCATGAATGCAATAATTCTACCGTGTAATATTTATATGTATTTGACAGAATTCATCATGGCTTTAAGAGCAACTAAGCTTATAATGTATTTGTTGTGAAAAGATCCCAAAACATTTGCTTAGAAGGGTGTTTTGTAGTCTGTTGGGTATAATCGGGTGGCAGAGTTTCATCTTCACTTCGTGTATCAGCACCTAATTTGCATCCCTGCACAAAAAAGAGTGTTTCATCACTGAAATCACCTTTAGTCGTTCACAGTCCATGATCCGTATATTTTGACCCATGCTAAACTTTTTTCACCTTTGCCTGAACTGGAAATTGCTTTTTTTTCTCTCGGTCTTGTTGCCTTACACCTTACTTCCACGAGCCTTTTCCGAATAGTTGAGGAGCTGACTCCAGCACCAAAATCCAATAAACCCTTCGAAGGTCTTTGCTTATCTTTCTTGGACATTTTTTTTTTGTTATTTCTTATTAAAATTGTATCAGTTCTTGGATTGGTTTTCCGTTAGAGTCCACATTTTCCTTTTCTGTTTGGAGAAAATGTTCAAGAATCTTGAAATGCTCTTAAAATTTTCTAAGCACCTGAGTTGCCTATGCCAACTACCGCAGCTATAACTGTCACAGTCATAGAAGTGTGTTTAATAAGAGTGATTATTTTAGAACCCTTTCTTAGAGAGATATCCATCTCAGAACAAGTTAAGGTAACACGTGTTACTAAGAACGCAAATGTATAACCACGAGCTGCCACACTGAAAGACTCACTACTAGACAATTGATACGTCAAAGTAATCAAACGAGTAAATTATAGTCAAGGTCAATGAATCACAATACCTCTATACAGTTATAATCGTTTTGATGGGGTTGAAGACATCACTAATAATCACATACTAACTCAGACAAGAAAAAAATGCTTGTCCCAATAATTCGAACAGTATAGTACATTTCGCAGCATTTAAATAGAAATAAATTACCAGTAACATATATAATTTGCAAGTAAATAAGCAGTATTATTAGCATTATTTAGTTTTGTTTCTACAAAACTAATTTACTAACACTTAATATCAATATGACTACAGCACATTTCCTCAGCTTGCTTTCTAAGATTTGATTTCTTAAATATATGAATTTACTCATTCTTGCTTTATGCTCAAGACTCCTTCAATGCTTTTATTTCTTAATTCATCTCAATAATGGTTTCCAACATATTTTTTTAACATTTCGTGAATTTATATTACTAGATTTGATTTCATTACTTATTAACATCTAGTTTTAACTTACAGAAAGGTTACTGAAGAATGGCCTTGTAATTTTGTAATTTCGGTTAAGTGACGAGGGCGACATCTGAACTGGCAGTTCATATTCAAACCTCCTCGTCTCACCACAGAGAGGACGTTGAACCACAACAGAATGAATGTGTATCTATCTCTACGCAGCTTATTTTCAATGAACTAGGACAACTGAGACCACGTTTTCAAAACTGTATCAAGTTGGCAGTCGTGGCCACTTTTATAGGTAGAAACATTTTTTAGGGATAATAGCCTTTGTCACTCCATGTCTCCCATAAAAATATGAACTGTAACTCAGCATTTCTCAAACTGTGGGGCGCTCCACCCAAGGGGGTGCGATAACTATACGACGGGGCACCAGCATATTGAAAATTCAAAAACAAAAGATTATTTAAGAGGACTTGGTACCCTTAGATCAACTTTCTTTATTTATGTATTTAAAATTTATATTTTAGCATTTTATATAATGTTTTTCATTCAAGAAAATGATACGAGATAAAATTTTTCACAAATTGTTCACACAATTTTAAAAATTTTAATTTTTTGAAGAAAATTTGGAAAATTTTAAAATCCTACTCCTTTTATAATTACAAAATTTTTGATCTGAATTTTTTTATAATATTCTTATAGATATTCTAAGCAACTTTAGGGATCGATTTTACAATAACTTAATTCGTTTTCGAGAAAAAAAAATGAAATGTTGATATGCATGCTAAAAATCAACAAAAAAGCCAATATCTCTTACATTAATTTTTTTTTAAAAAAAGTACTCAGTTTATAGCAAAATAGATCCCTAAGTTTATTACATGTATTATATATAACATGCAGGAAAAAAATGGAAGCGATTGGTGAATAGTTGTGGAAGGAGTAGCATTTTGAATGAACTAATGTTTCGAAAAACACAAACTGAGAAAAAGCACTTTAAAGTTTATAATTCTGAAAAAATAATTATAAAAGCTTAAATAAACTTAAAATACCACTTTAATATATTACTGATATATTTTTCTTTAAAATAAGTGCATTTTCATATTTTTCAACCCATACATTTTTATAAATGATCAATTTTTAGAGAGTATTAATTGCAAAATAAAATTCAAGAAAAAGGTTTAAATTTTTTTTTCTGTCACGACAGAAATTTTAATTTTTTTCTTCTTATATATTGAAGTATTACATTTGTATGAAAAACATATCATGAATAAGAACTGAAGTAATGAAACTATTAATGTAAAATGCCTTAATTCAAAAATTTTGCATGCACACATTTCACAAAGATAAAAATGACATTATTGTATTGCCTCGGTTATATTCTGCTTTATATATTACACATTTATTTTTATAGTTATTATTTCTCTTTATAAAATAGATTTTTTTATCAAAATGCTTTTTTTAGCTTTTTTTTCCTTAAAAGGGGGTGTGGCTGTATTGCCTAATTTGTTTTCAAATTAAGTTTTATTCAACTTCTAACTTTCCGACATGCACAAGTGATATATCAATCGAAAGATAATAATGCAAAGAATAAGATTAAATAAAAATAAAACAAGAAAGGCCTGTCATTTTTGGGGTACCAAGTCTTCTTAATTTTTTTTAATTAATTGAAGGTGAACAAACGGAGTAAATTGTGAAATAATAAAAAATAAAATACACATTTACGCTGATATAGCAGAATTATAAATGTATCAGAATTTTACATTGTGAGTGTATATCATAATTAATTTAACAGTATTAAGTTAAGATCAAGTTTAATAATTACAAGTGACCCATCAGCTCGTTATATATAAAATATTATACAAAAGTTAACAATTATCTTGATAATTTGTACGGTTTATAATTAATCTTTTCACTGCGAATTAAAAGTTACACGATTTGCTTCCCAAAGCCAAACATTTTCCACGTAAACACGCGTATGAGATGTATTAGAGATGGAGGAGGAGAAAAAGAATAAATAGGCAAATCCTCTGAAATGAGTAAATTCTTCGCAAACACTATCAATGTCCTTTTATTCCATTCCAAAGCCTTCTGAATAATTTTATGGATAACAGCGTACAGAAAAGATCGTACTTCGGAAAGACGTATATGCGCGTCAGGAAAAATTTACGCTTCGGCTGAGCGAGACATTTATCAACCCCGAGGGCACGCGACAGATTAAAGTCACATCAAAGTGTAATATTAATGAATTCAATACATTGTTATTGTTTGGAGGGGGCTATGAAATTATGGCTGTATAATGAGTCGCAAACATTGAAAGTTTGAGAAGCACTGCTTTAAATATTAACATTTTTTATGAAGGTATAATCATGTTATAAATCGAACTTTAAGGCTTTCACGCTCTCTTTAGCAAGATTATCTTGTTTCTCAGTTAAAAATTTACTTTTTATTTTCAATTTAATATTAATAGTTAAGAATAACAATTTATATATTTAAGTTAAAAATAAAACTACTGATCATTACCGTCCATGTGCGTCCATATGCGTGATAAAAATCGGTCAAAAATTCAAATAAAATATTTTTAGCCTAAATAATTCTTTATATGTTTTTCTTTATCCTGACAAATTTTTAAAATTTTATGTTAAACATATCTAAAATTTATATATTTTATATTTTAAAAAGAAAAAAAATCTAGTTTGTCTTTCAACCCCCCGCCTATTGTGTCAATTGCTTTCCCATTCTTCCTACCTACTGCTAATAGTACATTTAACAAAAGCTGGATAGCATATTTGAATCAAAACAATACTTGTTTTTTTAAAAAAAAATAGTTGAATTTGAAACTTTTTTTAAGAAATGTTCAATAAGACTTTCTAAAAAGAATTATTTTACAAATATGACTGTGTGATTTAAGTATAAAATCCATATCAACTGTTGTTGTACATAGCTTGACGTACTTGTAAATGAAATTTCTTGTGAATAGGCCAATCATTGTACGAGAGCATTGTATGTATCAAGATCATTTTATAAATAAAAATCCTTTTATAATTTTTTGAATATTTTCTTAAAAATTAATTAGTTAGCAATGTGTAATATTTGAGCATAAAAACTATTTTACAAGAGACATATATATAGGCAACAGGCAAAAAAAAATTTAAAAAACATTAAATCAAAGATTATTTTTTTTCATAAATCGTACGTGTATCTAGCGGTTGTTGTTTTTTTGGTTAACATTTAATTTTTGAGTATTTTAAGAATGAATGAATATAAACTTAAACACTCTATTATTTAGATAATTTATATACAAAATAATAAGGCTTTTTTAAATAATTATTCGAGAGTTTAATAAATGTCAATGACGTCATAATAAATAAATTTTTGAAAACTGCTCAGTTTATTCAAATCAATATATGTATCGCAGCTAAATTGAGTTTGATTCAAAGGTTTTGTAAAATCATTCTGTTTTATTTTATTTTTTAATCGCGTGCGAATAATGTTCATTATAGTTTTACACAGATTTTATCAGTTGCTTTCCTACCTACTTGTGAGATGTCTTCCTTATTTAGTTTTCTCGCTATATTTTAAAGGTTTATTTTTCTAAATTCCGGCTTATAAAATTTTTAATAAAACTACGTTGGAGACTGTTAAAAACTATGTAACATTTTTTTTTTACAAAAATTTCATGATGTTTGACATTTAGTTATATTTCAAACGCAAGCTGTCTAATGAGTCAACTCAAAGGAGCGGAGAATGTTCAAATGCCAGTAAAAGTAGTTCAAAAGAAGTAAAACATTGTGTAAAGATCATCAAAAGACATTTTTCAGAAGCCATGAAAATCCTCAGTATCCCTATCGCATTGAACTATGTATCATGTCTGCATCTGAGACTAAATAAACTTTATTTATGATATTTATTTAGTAGATGTAAATGAATTACCGTATAATCCGGTGTATAACGAACACTTTCAACGCTGCAAGTTTTGATCTATTGCTTTTGTGTGTTAAAAGTGCGCGTTAAGCGCCGGATATAAAAATGACAGCTTTAAAACTAAAAGAGATGAGTGTAAAAAAAATTTAGAATTCTACATAGATATCAAAATACTGTTCATTTAAATCAAATAAAATACCTTATGAACTTTTAAGGATTATTGTCCTAGAATATTCTATTTTTTCAAAGTCAGGGAAAACACCACGAATAAATGACTTCGAAATATGAGAGTATAGTGTACACACACTGTTCAGGTTTCTTTCTAAAAAAAGGACTGCACATTATACAGCGAATATACCCAAACATTAAAAACTCATCTTGAAAATATAGGTGCACGTTATACTTCAAATTTAAGGTAACGCCATGTCATTTATTTAAACGTAAATATCTTAAAAATGATATTAAACTTTTCATGTTTTCTAAATTTACAAAGATTCTGGTTACTGAAAATTGTTAAAATTTCTCAAGGCAAGATATCTTGTCTATCTGTGTTGTTAAAATATTTTTGTTTAACAGATTTCTTAGTTTCGACCATTTATTTTAAGAAACCTATTGAAAACATGCGTAATTAAAGTAAATAAATAAAGATCTCTATTCAAGAAAGAAAAAATAGCTTTCTTCCCCCGTCATTGATACACATGAGTATATAGAAAACTTTATTTTTCATTTATACATCATGCCTTCGTTCAATGTTTACCTAAAACCACGTTTCACAGTAAATGTACTAAGCTCTTTTATATAAAAGATGCCTATTTTTAGAAAATCAATAAATGATTATTTGGTTATGAGTAGATAATATAATATGTAAAAGGCTTTACATCAAACTTATAAGTCGAAAATAAATGTATTCATTTATTTTTGCATTTTATTTCACTTTAAAACATTTTCTTTCTATTTTTATTATTATTATTATTTTAAAGATTCTGATACTTATATATTTTCTTTTATTTTAAGATGATACACAGCTTTAAGATCTGATGGCACCATTAAAAATCGTATTACTGTTTTTGTATTCAATTTCTCTTCTAATTTTTAAAAAAGTCTTCTTAGGGATATTTCATATAAATAAGTATAATAATTATCCCACAGAAATTTACAAAAAATTCTAATACATAACAAGATAAATAAGATATTTTTAAAAAGTATATATTCCAGATATTCTTCTTCAACCTATACAAAAAGCTTTAAAAACTTTATGGCTATTTCAATTTAATTGAAAATACACTAATATCATAAAAATATCCATATATGTCCCCAACTAAATATTTTCCTCTATGATGACAAGATGCAACAACTTAATTATTTTATTTATAGTTTTTTAAATCTTTTATTCACAAATCCTCAACCTGGATTTGAAGGAATATTGTCTCTCGATCGTTCACAGCTCTTTAAATTCACAAATAGGATATAGAAGAATCTATCGATATCTGGTCTCTGCCATCAATTCTTTTGAATAAAATATGACATCAGCACATTTCCATTCAATTTATATGCTTTCTGCATCAAAGAATTCTGTTTTCAAGCTTTCACATTGGCTCTTTGTGAGAAACACCTAAAAATCATGTAGACTCAGTGTGATTTAGGTGAGTTTTATCAAAAGTTACGGTCGTTTGATTCGCAACCCATGGATGAAAAAGAACATTGAATACATCTTGAAATAATGAAAGATTTATAAAAAAATACATGCATTTGTGTGACCATGTGTTTCTAGAGAATGTCCTTTGGTTACAAACCTATCACCATATGTTTATAATCAATGGTTACCAAACCATATGCAAGCTATCTACTAAATGTCATGATGCAGGATTGAAATTTGGAGCAAAACTTTAGTAGGTGCAATGCTCTACAATAAAATTAGGTTATGTGATTATATTATAGCATGCATATATCCACTAATAATGTTGATTCATTTAGAAATTTAAAACGCTTCACACACACATAAAAGAATTTTTTTTTCTTCACGGGAATAGTTTTATATCATTGTAGCATTACACTATAGAATGTGAATTATGAAATTTATATTATATATTTAAGGAAAATGGATTGATAAAATAAGAAAGAAAATAAATATGCTGATCTCTTCAGGATTAAAAAATTACTCTAATATTTATTTCGGAACACTTTATAGTATGTAAAAGTGTTAAGGTTTCTTTTTTTATTACTCGGCCTTAGAAAAAAAGAATCTCAATTTATTTCAATAAACATTTGGATTGATCTGTGAGATACCGCTAGATTTGACACTAGTTACGAAAAGCATTTTTATTCAAAATTCACTGTTTTTTAATAAATTTTAATGTTAGTGGAATATTGGGCAGATATATCTGTCGGTGGACACTGACCTGCATGTGATCCATGGAGGAATGCTGAATGAAGTGAAATAATAAGATGAGATCATTGATCGCGATATATTTGCATCGATTTTATCGATATATACCAATATACCACAACTATTTGTAATGAATTCATTCTGATGGGTGATAACGCGTAAAATCACGAAGCTCTGCTTGTTGAAGATTGTATTCAGGTTTATAGATTGGAACGAATGGAATGGCTAAATCAAACTTCATACTTGAATCTGATAGAGCATATTTGTGGCTATCCTGGTAGATATATTGTTGTTTTAAGTCCGACTCCAAGGTCTTTGCATAAGCTGAAACAAGAGTTACTCCATATTTGACGCTCAGTTCCCATTTCGGTAGTCAATAACTAAATTAGTATCATGGAAATGTCGATGCCACGGAAGCATTGCAGTTAGGAGAGGACATATTTCTTTTTACAACCCATTTTTTTAATGTTTCCACTACATCTTTCTTCATAAGTCTGTCATGTTTTGCATCTCCTAATAATTAATTTTTCTTTCAACAGTGCCTTTTTTGTTGTAAAGAATATTTGTGGTAAACTTATGCAAATATATATTTCGCATTCAATCAGAGAAATTGTTTAGTGCACATTTCCTCCAAATTTCTTGTTTCTATGTTCATTCGTTTTCAAGTTCGACACATTAAACAGATTGTACCTTAAAATTGGTGGTCAGTGTATTTTGCTTTCATTTCTTGCAGCGTGTTTGAATGGTCAATCTAAGCGTATTTGAAAACGTATTTCATTTTTAGTTAAAAAAAATAGAGTGAGAAAAAAATTATACTCGTACTTAGTTGTAAAAATAGAATAGAAGGAAAAAAATGTTAAACTCTATAAATAGAAGATATAATTTAATTTCTTATAAATGCATTTTTGCAAGAAGAATGAATAATTTCAAAATTAAATATATTCTCATGAGAGAAGAATAGATAAATAAAATTTTTCATCATAGATGTCGATATTTTTTTTACTTTCTATTTTTCGAACAGAGCAAAATATTTTTCCACCAAGCTATAAATCTATAAACTGTAGGACCATTGGTTTTTTATTCCCATTTTGTATATTGCACTACTTTTGTCAAAATGCAGAAAACTGTTATACATATAGACATTCAGGGGTATTTTTATTGAATTTAATCTAAGAAAAGAAAAGAAAAAATTTCATTGATAGATACATATTCAGAACTCTGTGTTATTTTTCATTTCTAAATTCTCTTAACTTGGCTTTACCTTAGATCCTTTCACTTTTTCTCCTCGAAACAGAAAGCAGATCTTACCCACGATTCGTTTTCATTTTCTAAGTGAAGTGGGGTTGGATTTTAAAGTAATCGAGTGATCTCCGCAAACAGACATGTTCTCAAATTGTTACCCATGATGCTGAGTTTACCTTAACAGCTTTTCTGTTAACTTAATGTATTGAACAGAAACAAGCAGTGCGGAGCAGGTTGCTTCAAGGTGTATGCTATTGAATTATTTATCTAAAAGGATTTTTGTACAGTGCTTGATCTATCAAAGTTACTTCCCCGATGCTTCTCTCATCTTGACTATAAAAAAATCCATCATTTTTAAAAATATTTCATTTTTGAGTATAATTTTTTAACCATTTTGGAGAAAAATAGATATTCTGAAAATCGTAGTTCGATAATAGTATTCTGGTCATTTCTATTTTATACAAGCAGTTTAAATAAATGAAATGTTAATCTTTTAAAATTACTCAAAATGTCATGCTGAAAATAATGTAAAGGGACCATGACATCTAATCATAGTTAAAAAAAGAAATAATTTTTCTTTTTCCTTATTGGGACTTGTAATAGTTAAGGATATATTCTTCGAAATATAAATAAAAATTTATCTTTACATATAGAAAAATTGTTGTATCTCCTAAATTTGGGTTTACCAGTGATCAGAATTTTTTATTCAATGGAGGTGTTGAATGACGTAGTAGTGTGCTCAGTAAACTTAATTATATCAAAGCTATTAGGCAAAGGGATTGATACATTTCGGTTTAAAACAATTTTATAGCCATGTTATTATTAAGCAAATTATACAAAAAAAAGCATTTCCTTTCTTTTGATTTTCGATTTTCTTTAAAAAAATTCAAGTATAACAATATATGTTATACCTGGTGGAAATAATTAAAGTTACACTATTTTGCTATATGAGCCATAGGAAAATGGTTTCTGCAAACAAAACAAAAAGTCCAAATTTTGACCACTAGGAGAAACGTGGTGCCCAAATAATATGTTAGAATCGTTAAAATTTATTCAATTACAGAATACGCTCAATATGTTCTACATTGACATGAATAACATGTTAAAAACGCATTATAGCGTTTCCAATGGTAGCGCGAAGCAACTCACGAGGGATTTCAGCCACATAGCATATAATGCTAGCTTTCAAATCATGTAAAGTCCTAATTCCTTCGCTATAAACACGGACTTTTAGAAGTACCCACAACCAGAGATCACAGGGATTTAAATCGGGTGAACGAGAAGGTCATGCATCCCGAAAATATCTTGATATATTACATGATTATCGCCAAAGTTAGTACTATGCAGTGCTTTGACTTGATGCTCTTGCATAAAGTTTGTGGTTTGCAAGCATTGTCGTTCCTGTAAAGCAGGAATGATCAGTTGTTGAAGACGTTCACTGTACCATGGACTCGTGATAGAGCATCTTTTTAGAATCTTGGGTAGAGAGAGTTTCAAAGAAAAAAGCTCAAAAGGTAAACTTAGCAGTAATTACACACCAAGCAGTCACGTAATTAAAATGCAGTGGTTGTTGATGCAGGATATTTGGAAGTGAAGTACCCCATATACGACAATTTTGAGTATTCACAGCTCCATATAAATAAAAGTGTGCCTCATCTGACAGTAGAATTTTCCAAGGCCACGCACCATCAATTTCCATTCAAGAAAATTCAAGACGTGTTTTCTGGTCTTGAAGTTTCAGCTTTTGCATCACTTGGATCTTATACGGATACCATTTCAAAACGTATCGCAGAATTTTTCGTACTATCTACCACGGAATCTTAAATTTGCGTGACACTGATCGGCCATTTGCTGAAGACAATATGGAGCTGGAAGCTCTTTCAACCATAGCAGTAGCAACTCTTTCCACAGTTTCAGTCCCTACCGGTTTCCGTCCTCTTCCGGGGCAGAACATCCAAATTCCCAGTCTTCAAATTCCATAATCATCTCTTCCTAAAACCAATCCTCGATATAGGGCCTTTTCGCAGATTCTTTAAAAGACGATATTTACGCAGAGTAGCAAAAAAACACACGCTTAATGATTCTCTGGCTATGACTGCAAGTTTATATAGAGGTTTTACGGATTTGCGTAAGAAATATTCGATAAAAGCCCCCTGGTGGTTAAAATTTATACTATTTTTATTGAAGAATCTTTTTCCCCCATGATCCATATAGTATATATTCCAAGTTTGATAAAAATCCGATAACAAGAACAGGTTCTGCAGGCCTCTGAATAGGGTTAGTATAATTATAACCACCTGATACTTTTTAAAGTTTATTCAAAAATTGTTGTTTGACTCTATAGATTTGAATTATGAAGTATCTTATAAAATTTTTAAGCATCTTATTCGGAAAAAAATTAGTAAAAATTAAACTTCCGCTTATCTTTATATTTCATTGGAGCATGTTTTCTTTTGCCTATTTTTTAGGAACTAATCATTATATCAAAAGCTCTGAGATTTTTTAAGATATCATTCCATAATTATTTGTGCAAAACCTCGCTACTGACCTTTCTTTTTTCAGAAAACTTTATTGTAATTTAATAAAGTATTTTGAAAAACATAAATTTGTGGTATTTTTTTTCTTTGGTTTTATAAATATATTATTGAAAATAAAATGCAGAAGTTAGAGGAAAGTAATTGTCTAATTGGTATTTGTGGAGAGATCAGGAAGTGATTGGGAATTCAAAGCTGTAGAATGCGTCGATGGTTAGCAATTGCTTATTGAATGTTAAAAAGGTAATTACACTCATGTTCAAAATAAAATTTACAAACATGTTTTTCGACATAGTTCTAAATTTCTCCAGTAAATACCGATGAAATTTGTATTTTATATATTTTAAAGAACGAGTAGTACACAATATCAACCTTCAGTTTAGAACAACTTATTTTCCTAAAACGTTGTTTAGCTTTAGTTGTTGTAAAACTACTGGATTGTGAGACAGTTTATGATTGTGTGATTTTTGCTGCAGTTAAGTGATTTTTTCAATAAATTAACCCAATATTTCTCACACTGAGGGGCATGCCCCCTAGGGGACGTGATAATCCTACCAGGGGCAAGAACAAATCAAAAAGTCAAAACTAAAAGATGAAAAATTATTAATTTACTGAAAGGAATCAAAAGAAAATACATTCTGAGATAATAAGAACAATTTTCAAATGATATAACTCACTAATAAGTGCATCAGTACCGCATAATGCATTTGATCATTAATTTATCAATACTAATTCAAAAACAAGTTTAATAATTACTTATGATCCCAAGAGCTTGGCACATGCAAAATTATATGTAAAATGTAATGCTTATCTTGTTCATTTGTATAGTTTATGATTAAATTTAAGTTGTAGTTTTAGTGTTAAAGTTTTATTGATTTCAATACACTATTATTATATGAAGGGGGGGACACATGAAAATTATGGTTGAAAATTGGGTTGCAAACATTTAAAGTTTGAGAAGTACTGAGTTAACCTGTTTGCAGTAAGAATGAAACATATGTATGAATATAGTACATCTGCTTAGTTAAAAAAAAAGAGAATAACAAAATTATATTTATTTTTTGTCTTCTGCCCTGTAAAATCAATGATGGCTAAATTTTATCCGTTAACCACTAGATTGTTTTTTACAGGCGTCTTCGAAAAAATGTGACTAGATCAAAGACCTCTTGTTTCGCCTTAATACTAAATTCATATTTATTTACTGATAATCTTCGTAATAAAAAATGTATTATTTTCCTGGGGATAAAAATCTCAAAATTACACTGGGGTCCAAAATAAAGTTAAACATATTTTTGGCAATAAATCAAAATAACGTATCTTTACTGTTTTGAAAAATAATATTGCAAAACGTAATTGAGGAAACGATTTCAATTTCCACGACTAATATATGTTTAATAATGTGAGAAAAAAGGACATTTTTCCAAAAGGAAAGAAAAGGGAATTCATTGTCAAGAGTTGCATGTTTTTTGAAAGAACCATTTTTGTGTGCGGTAAAATATTCCCGGTCATACAGATTGCAGTTAAACTTACTTCATGTAATCAATTAAACTATGAATTGCAATGGGAAATTGTTGTAGAAGCAAAACGCTTATAAACAAAAAAGTTGCTCATTGGCTGCAAGTGTCCCGTCTAGTGGTTTCCAGATTATGCCAATAGTAAAAGACATCTGGTGCATAAACTAAGCTGAGTGAACAAAATCAGCTAATAGTCAAAAAGCGCCTGAGGGGATCGGTATGCGGCTCTAAATGTGTGGATACATAGAGGTATGATTGTTAGGCAGCTGTCAAACTTCAAAAATTAGCTGCTGCGCCTAGAACAATAGTATCGAAAAAAATACATACATAGACAATTAGATGATAAGGGTATTTGTACCCGGAAACCAGTGGTATGCATCCTCCTTACAGAATTCCACAAAAAAGGCTGCCTACTTTACAGTGATAAGTACCATTGTTAAAGACAGCAAGATTGGCGATGTGTCCTCTTTAGTGACAAATCACGATTCTGCGCACACAGTAATTCTTGACGAGTGTTCATTATGGAGAGAACACGGAAACGTTAGAATCATGTAAACATCAGAGAAATCTATCATTTTGATGGGATTGGCGTCCTTTTATGGGAAAAGATAATGTTTAATGCGCGTAAATAACTCCATACTATTTCTGCAGGTATATTGACAGTATAATGCCTTAAGATTGAGATCCTTGATCCGAACGTGCACATTTTTCATGGAGTTGAAAAAGGTCGATTCATTTTTATGGACGATGACACTCGATTATACAAAGTTGCACTTGGCGGCGATTACTTGGAAAAAGATATTGTTCACCGTAAGCTGTGGTGAGTGAGATCATCACTTCTCTACCTCATAGTGTATTTGAGAAATGTTCGATGAAGAACCATTGCATGTCGACAACTCCCTTCAAGGAGTACTTCAGGTGTTAAAATCAACTCTTTTCGAGGAATGAAAATCACTACTACTATCGTTGATCAGTAACCTTATAAACAGTATGAGAGCATCTAGTGACAAGTATTTTCACGGCTTTACAAGGTGGATACAACTTTTAAAAACGAACGGTAAGGAGTTCCGAGGTCCTAATTTGACCAATGTCGATCTCATTTGCATGCTACCTATATTTAACTCCCGTGCTTTTTTTTTGTAGTTACCTTTTACATCATTCCAACATAAGGTATCATTATACTCAATTTCTATATATTAAGCCGAATTTGTGTCTAAATAACTTATTTTTTAAAGTTCATAACCTTAATTTTGGACACCACTGTTTTAATTAGTTATGCTAGAAAGAGAAAAAAAGTTATTGATAGCTACAAAAAAGAGAAACATTTAGGATATAAAAAATTAAATACAAAAGATGTTTGCATATGTGTGTGTATAAGTTACATAATTCCTTACAATACATTTATCATAAGAATAAATAACAAATACATCCTAAATATATAGCAAAATCTACAAACTTCTCTTTAAAAACTATTTTTGAAGAATATACTTTATTTTTTTATGCATATTTCTCAGTACATATTTCTCAGAACTGCATCAAAATCCTCAAAGGGATGTTTATCCTTCTTTATTTAATGTAAAAACTCTTTTGAGAAAATGTTTATTTTCATATGGAACAGGAAAATATATATTTTGGAATTCTGATAAAAATGCTATCAATATCTGATAACTAAAATAAAACTTACAAAAAGTTACACATTGTAAAAGAAATTAGATATATGAAGAAAGAAGAGTGTTGAAAAAAATGCTAATATACTACAATATATAAGCTTCTGTTAGCACATATTGTAATATGTAAGTTATTTCATAGTTCCTTAAAAAACTACGGTAAGTTTAAGTTTACAAAATAAGAAATCACAAGTATTTCGCAGTAGCTTTCTCTGACCTGGCTTTAAAATATATTTTAAAAACTGTGCGATTGACGGAACGATTTATTATAAGTAACTCATTTTTTCTTTTTTTTCTTTTAACTTTTTAAAGCATATATTTATTTTCATAAAAGGCTTGTAAAAATAACAATTTTTCAAAAGCATTTTATTCTAATCAGTTAAGCCCATCAACAATCCCACAGGAAGTATATAGCTTTTTTACACATTTTCTAAAGATCATTCGAAGAAAGAAAAACCTTCTAAACAAAACTGTGAAACACAAATGTAAATTGTGTTTATGAATTATTCAAACGCGTCCTTTTGTTAGAAGCACGCCTGAATATTGCTTTATAAAATGATAAATTGCAGCATCGTTTCAGAATCTTTTTATAAAATAAATTAATCGTGTTTTTCTTTAAAAATTTTATATCATTTATTAAACATTTTTCTTTCTGAACCCGCATCACTGTACCTCGGGGGTTATTCTGAAGTAATGAATTCTTAAGTTGAGAAGAAAAAAAGAACAAAAGTACAAATACAAAACAGTTCCTAAAGATATAGTTAAACGAAGTAATGGTGGTTATTTTAATTTTAAAATAATTAATTTTTAGAGACGTCCCCGAATTCTTTTGAAAAATATACAGGATTTCACGTGCTTTTGTAAAAGTTGGCGTTAGGGAAATGAAATTCTGAGGAATTGTATTCCATTGTCTTTCGCTTAATATGACATAATTGATTAAAAGTTTTTAGTTAGTAAACATTTAACTTGTTTAAATAGAATTATAAATTTTTTTTCATACATTTTTTTAATATTTTTTATTTCTTTTTCGTTCTTGCTGAGGAGATTGTAATTTGGAAAAAAAAATGGAAGGGATAACATTTTAAAATTTAAGCATTACACATGTATTTCTGCAACTCCCTACAGTGGCCTTAAATACTGTTTTATTTTTATTTTAAAAAACAAATAGACCAAAAAATGCCTAGAACAGTAATATTTTTTCTATTTTCAGTGATTTTATCGTTGCTATGAATTTGTAATTAATTAATAATTTTTTAATCCAAATTTCTATTAAAAAGATGTAAGATAAACAAATGTATATGGTTTGTTTTTGCAAATTAAATCAATCAATAAAAACGATTTATTTAAAGCCTGTATTTGACTATAGCTTTAAATAAAAAACATCTTATGTTTACTGTTATCATATACTAGGAAAGTTTAATTAAAGAAATAATAATTAAAATCATATAAATTAAGAACTTTAACATCTTATGCAGTTTTTTTTAATTCGCAAGCTCTAATATTGTGAAGGCCGCTACAGCCTAGTGATCAAGGCAGTGGACTCGTGGAGGGCAAGTCATGAATTCAAGCCTAGTACCGCTGAAGATTCCCCGTGCCGATGCACTTAAATATGTAGAGGCTCAAACACACTCCCGTTGGAGTGGAATGCAAGTTAAGAGAGTAGGTACCAGCTTAGGTATCATCCTCCTAACTTGACCATGGATCAAAATTACGAGGCCAGTAGCCAAAAACCGTTGAGTAGCTGAATAGTGGGACGTTAATATTCATTAATTCACTCACTCATCGATGCAATATTATAAAATAAAAAAATGAAAGTTTTCACAGAGTTGAGATTACCTTATTTTACAAGCTTTTTCTTATTTCGTGTAGTTTATCCAATAAAAACACAAATTAAACCAAACTTGCAGACTAAAATTCCTTGAAATTAAGTTTGATCATTCACTTTCTTTTCCTGGAGGACTTGATTTGATTTTATTTTAATTTGTGTGAAACAATACTAGTGTTCTTGGCAACAAACCTTGTGATTTTGAACTATGGTAAAATGGCGAAGAAGAGACGCGCCTGAGCTGACACTTCTCAAAATTTCTCACCATGCCCCGTAGAGACTTTAAACCTCGTAATATTTAACGTTTATCAGCCCCTATACTCGGCGGATCTTCACTGGAAAAAGGACTTGACAACACCAGCTACATTTTCGATTATAATATCTTGGCTAGCGTGGCCCCAAAGGATAATAAAAACCATAAGATATCAAAAGAATCTATATTATACATTCATTTTATTTATTTATCCAACGCCCATGCTTGGCTTCTTGACCATTTGACGCCGAGCCAGTACCGACTGACGATGTCATAAGCCGGGTATTCAACTAGTACAGAGTGTTGCAGTACGTGGTCGCCCTGGCATGACCGCAGAGTGGGCCGGCCTTATTCCGTGGGTATGCATTCAGAAACTGTTATTTTTTTTTTCAAAAATTGACTAAGTTATGTTATATATATATATATATATATATATATATATATATATATATATATATATATATATATATATATATATATAATATATATATAAATACGAAAAGTGTAAATCAATCGCATCAATTACAATATCATTTAAAAATCTTTAGAGTAAACCTTATTTTGTAAATAGCAGTTTCACTCTAAGATTAAGATTGCATGTGTAAAGTTGCGTTTAATCTCTTATTCAACACAAATATTTTAAGCTCAATTTAAAGATATTCAGATAATGCCTAACAAATATAATATATTACTTATTTTTCAGGTCTTTAAACATGCACACAATTATGAAAACAAATATGGTAGTACATTGCGTACAAAATCTTTACGTTCTTTAGATTTTAAGATTTTTTTAGCTTTTAGATTCCTTTTAAACCAGACAAATTAGAGGAAAGTATGTCCTTAAAATTTAAGCTTGAATTTATTTATATTCCCTATTTTGCTTTCGCAAATGATACGGAAATATCATATGAGAGGATTTGAAAGTAGATGGCTTCAATTTGATTTTTTACTGCTGGATTTCTCTTTAAGCATTCAGCACTTTTATTTCGTTTAGGAACTGCATTCCCGTTATGCAATTGAACCAATCTTATTTTCTCTTTTGAGAGTACTTCAGACAATTGGAACAGCCTTTTACACACACTCACATCGCAAAAAACAAAATTCCACTAGAATCGAAAAAGTGTCATTGAAACAGGATAAAAAGAACTCTCAAGTTGATACTGCGAATCGGTGATTCTAAAGGCGAAAGAGAATATTTTATTTCGTCGAATTGGTATTATAAATAAAATGAAAAGGTTGTTTGGCAAAATTTAGAGATAGAATAAGTACTGGTGCTTTGCTTTTAATTTCTTATAATTGGCAATCCAAATGAATTACCTTTTTCCCTTTATCAAGTTTTTCCCAATTGGACAGAGGTTATTTTTAAATAAATAATGAAGCTTTAACTTGATTTCTAATTATGTGTTTTGCATTAATTATGTGTATGTGTATGTTGTATTACGTTTGTGTTGCATGATTATAATGAAAATAAAGTTAAAACTATTGAGAGGGAGGACCCTAATATCCAAACGGTTAAATTCGTGAACTATTATTTATCACTGTAAATATTCCGATTCCTTTATTGTGTTTCTATTGAAACAAAAACTGGTACTTAGTTTGCTGAACTATAACGTGGTTTTATTTATAACATGCGTGCCTAAATGCTGCATGCTATTGCAATTTACTGTAACTTACAACTTCTGTAATATTTAAATTGTGCCTGTATTCTAATGGCACTTTGGGGTTTTGTGGAGCCTGGAATAGTAACTAGCAACCATCTCTTTGTATATATATATATATGTGTGTGTATTTATATATGTATATATATAATTATATATATATATGTATATATATAATTATATATATATATAAATATATATATTATATATATATATATAATATATATATATATATATATATATATATATATATATATATATATATATATATATATATATATATTTAATCTCGGCTGTTTATGCGTCCTTCATTGTGTAATCTTTCTACTGTCGATGTGTTTTTTTCGAATGTGATTGATGAATGTCTATCTCTTGTTTGTAGAGAATTATATTATTTATATATATATATATATATATATATATATATCGTATTTATTCGTATTTATTCATATCGAAGCCGCACTATTTTTCCAGTGTCAACGCTACTGAAAATTTGGTCCAACTTAAAACCGAAGGCAAAATATTTGTTGGATGAGAGAAATTAAGTTTCCGCCGCCTTTCAAACGGAAAAATGCAAGTGTTCATTCTAGCGAATTGCATCGATGATTCTTATCTCATTTTGCAGTTTATCTCCAATATTCAATCTATCTTATACATCGTTGTCTGCTCATATTTAGGAAATTTATTTGCATATGCTTTCTTTTAATCACCTAAATAGCAAAGATATTGGTAATAGCATCAAGCGAATTTACTATGACACAAGTATGAAAAAGGAGGCAATTTTCTATGCAGAAAAAAACGAAAACGATGTAGTGGACACGAAACATTTGATACAGATAAAACAAATATACGTTGATGGCGTATGCAAAATGATATAATTTTAGTTTGTAAATGTTCAAAAATCTTTAAAAATTATTTAACATTCTTCTATAACACATTATTCAAAAAATTCTACACAACAGAGGCATTGGATGGCGTAGAAGACGACCGTGCCACATTGTGGGAAAATAGCGACGCCGGAACCAATTCCGAAGTTCCCTGCGACAGTGAGAGTGACGAATCATTTGCAACGCATGATACGGACGTTTTGAGAAATTATAAATTCATGTATACATTTGAAAATTTTTAATACTGGTAAAATAAATTAATTATCATTAAATTTTTTTAAAAAAAATTCATAAACATTGCATATTGCGCACTTTTACACACTCTTTTCTCTCAGATACGTCTATTTAATTGTGGATGCGGCTTAGAAGCGACGGTGGCTTAGATTCGAATAAATACGGTGTATATAAATACATATATACAGAGAGAGAGAGAGATTATATCCTGCTGTGTTTCCCGAGTCATATTGGCAGATTCGTTTGAAAACTTTTGTAGTAGTACTAAAATCTATTCGTAAAATTGGCAATTTTATTTCTTGCTATTCCGTTTAAACACCTTCTGCTTTGTTTCTGATGGTCTCATTATTTGGAAGGTCTTTTGTTTTGATGAGTAATCTTACCAATAATAAATATTGAGCTGTTAAACCTTCTATTTGTGTGTTTACGACTTTAGATTTCACTTAATATAAATGTCATTTTTTTTCGTTTTCGAAAACAACTGAGTACATTAGTGCATACAGACATGTTTTATTCGAAGGAAGTGATTTGGTTCGAAATATGTATTGAATTTCTGATTCATTTCATGTTTTATTTTCCCGTTTCTAATTCCTGTTCTCATGTTAAAGAGGAATAATTAACATTTTAATCAACCTATTTTAATATTCATTCATTCAATTATACATGCGGTTATTTAGTGATTTTATGTATGTTCTAAATATGCTTATTCTTTATTTTTTTAATATTACACCATTTATTTGCCTCAGCTTGCCAATAGTCGAACCTTGCACTATAAAAGTACTGCACTCGTGGCCTCTATTATTGGTAATAGCATTCATCCTTCGTCCAAAAATATTCACAACGATAACTCGTGAGCACACGACAAGCCGCATAGTTGTAAAATATCTGGCAATACCAACATACCCTCTAACAAGGTCGCCCGAATCAGCAATTTTCCGCATCACACATGCATTCGTAATCAGTACAATAATTTCTCGGGTTTTTTAAAAACAGTTAAACACCAATCCCACTAGATCACATATTGACTACATCGTAATAAAGGGACGTATGATCCTGTAATTTAGATTTTCAACTAAGAATTATTTTATATATTAACGCGGGGTATACATACGCTCCGGAACATTAAAAATAGCGACCCAAGAAGAAAGCATCGGATTGAAATGAAATTTAGTACACTTAATGACACAGATGAGAGAATCACTTGATCTCAAAAACAAGACAATTAAACGAATACAGGGTGTGCAACGACACAAATACTGGGCAACTTCAATAGCGCGTTGGGCCACCTCCAGCTGCAATACATGCCGCCACACGGTCCGGTATTGAGTTGAATAGACACCTTATGTTGTCCTGAGGCAGATGGGCCCACAAATCTTAAACAGCTAACTCTAAATCATGTACAGAGTGACACGATGGCATCTGCCGTTTTAGCTGATCCCACACGTGCTCTACAGGGGACAAATAGTGGGAGCGGGCTGGCCATGGAAGAGTCTGAAAATGACGTAGGAAGTCTTGAGCAACTCTAGCTGTATGCGGACGAGCATTATCTTGCTGAAAAATTGCCCCGGGAAGAACATTTAGGAAAGGTCCTACATGGGGTCCAGAAATGTCATCAACGTAACGTTGGCCCGTTAAGGTTCCACGCATCACAATTAAAGTGGACCGGCTATCATAGGCTATGGACCCCCAGACCATTACACCAGCTGTGCGGGCAGTGTGACGTAGAACAGTGTGAAGGAAATTGTACCGCTCACCAAGGCGCCTCCACACCCGTACACGGTTATCATCTGTCCCCAAAACAAACCGGGATTCATTACTAAACACAACCTTTTACCAATCTGTGACATTCCACATAGATCTGGCTTGGCACCACTGTAGACACAGTTGCCGATGGTCCGGTGTTAAAGGGAGTGCACGGAAAGGGCGCTTGGATTTAAGATTTGCTTCTGCAAGTTGTCTGGAAATTGTTTGTGGAACAATTGCTACGCCTACGTCTGCTCGTATCGTTGAACGAGTCACTGTGGGGTCCACAAGTGCTTGCCGCACGATCCTTTCATCCTCTCTCCTCGTAGTCTTCCTGGTCGCTCCAGACCCAGTTTTCCGCACGTGGGTACCTTCTGGTGTCCACTGCTCCCAACAATTTCTAACGGTACACCTGGCCAGCAACACGGCGCGTCGACTAGCCTGCAGTTTTCACCCGGATGATCAGGCCTCTCTCAAACTCGCTTAACTGTGAGAAATGTCTTCCAGCACGTTTACCTGGCATGTTTTGCTTACCAAAGTCTTCCTACAATCGGCGGGTAATTGTCACGTTTATGAATCTTCGAATTTGCACTGGCTTATATAGAACCCTCTTCCTGATTGTAGCACCACCTCGGCGTGTATGAGCATGTGTATTGGCACAAAACTTGGATCATTTGCATATCACATTACGCTGTACTTATTTGCAAAGTTTTGCGATTGTACTTAGCTTCCTTCTTGGGTCGCTATTTTTAATGTTCCTGAGTGTATATATATACGTTCCATCAAAGTAGATCGTAATATGAAACAGCGTTAAACGAGGTTTCCTCATCATGTAAATAATGGATAGAAACTCGGCCAGGTATTTTACCATTAAATTTATTAATGATGTGTTTCATAACAATAAAAACAAAAATGTATTTCCTTCAAATATTGAAACATAATAAATGAATATACATATTACAATAAATAAAATTCTAAGTCAGTATGTTTACATTTCAGATCATGCAGTATGTTCTGTATTTAAAATTTTCTGCCTTTTTATCAAGAATCCATCTAATGTTATTTGCATTTTCCTTTTGCGCTCTGTGAGAAGTTGTTGGTAAGTGGATAAAGCATCCAAAAAACCCCGTTTTTTCATTCGACTCCTGTCAAAATTTGCTCCTGTTTTTTTTTTTTTTTTTTTCTTGTTGCTTTATTTTCGTGTTTTTTACTTATACCCATGATAAAAACTAAAAATCATAATATTTGTCACTATGGCAATCGTTATATTATATAAATTTATGCTGACAATAACGTTAACAAATGTTTGTAACAATAAAAATACGTTGGTATAACACCTGAGGAAAGAAGAAACATAAATTAACTACTTCAGATATCGCGAAGTCTATTACTGTGTGTAATTTCGGGGAATCCCCGACAATTCAAATAAAAGAGCGTTAAACCGAAAGAGCGCTAAACGGAACAGCGTTAAGCGGGGTCTTACTGTATTTATATACTAAGAATTACCCTTAACTATTTTTGCGTACAATTTTATTTCGTTTTAGAACTTATTTCTTTCTAAACTAATACGGACTTTTTCCCTTTTCTTTCCACACTTTTTCTCTTTCTTTCCCCTTTCTTTCCTTTATCATTATTTTTTTTCATTCTACTAGTTATTCATACTAAACAGAACCCAATGACACTGGGAAAAATCATAAAACATTCCTGCTTCCACCCAGGAACGTAGACGGTACCCGCACAATCGTGCAGGTTGGGCGTTTTATGTGAAATTGTTAGAGTAATACATTTTTTGGCTCTAAGTTGATAGAAAAAACAAACTTAATTCAACTAAATTTGTTACAAATAAGAAAAATATTAATATACTAGCTGGTATGCCCGTTCTTCGTACGGGTGAAATGAAAAATTAAACAATACAGATTTAAGGACAAAGAAGTTTTTAATGAGTCAATTTTACGAGAATTGCAATTTAAACAAAAAAAGCTTTTCGCATATCTCAGCTGAACAAAAAAAGAAAAAAGAACATATTTGTTAAAATTTATGTCTGTAGATCTAATAGCTGAGAAAAAGGATTTTTTTTTTATTTTTAAGGTAACAGAACACCTTCGAAGAAAATTTTTTGAATTAACCGGAATTTTGCCTGTAAATGCATATTTTATGACCTTATGGTTCTCTAAAATTAGAAAAATACCCAAGAAAAGTTTTGTTAGTGTACATTTTTAGTGTCAAAAGGCTATTTTATAAAAAAATAAGCAAAAATAAGACTTTACGCAAAGCATGATAACTGAAAATAAAATAAATATATTGAAATTTTGTAAATTGTGTGTGTGTGAATAATATAGCATACAACCTTATCTAGGGAATAGACTCTTATTTTGGTAATATAACTATTACGTGGGAAGATATTGTGTTTCGAGCTTCTATATACGTTGACATTTTCTTTAAAAGCTATTGTAAATTTCATTTTATTGCTATATAAAAAAATTCTACTCAACACAAACTCTTAAGAAAGGTCTATTCCCTGTATAAGTATTAAAAAAACATACATATAAAATTTTTATTTCATTCAAGCATAATTTTTTGAGATACTGTGTTTTGCGGTAAGAAAAAATGTGAAAAAACTCATTTTGAGAAAACGACAAAAATAACATTAAACTCATCTGATTACAAGAAAAACACTTACTTTATTATTAAAATACACCAGATTTATAATCCTTTCCCTCTTTAACTTCTAAAACACTATTTTTTTTCTTTTAATGTGCTCTTAAAAATGTTCTGTGTTTCTTTGTTTTGGGGTCTGCGTTATGAATCGATTCACAGATTCTGCATCTACCTAAATGTTTATACACTTTTGAGAAAAAAATTTTTGAATTAACCTGAATTTTGCCAGTAAATGCATATTTTATGAGCTTATGGGTCTCTAAAATTAGAAAAACACCCAAGAAAAGTTTTATTAGTGCACATTTTTACTGTCAAAGGGGTATTTTATAAAAAAATAAGCAAAAATAAGATTTTACGCAAAACATGATAATTGAAAATAAAATAAATATATTGACATTTTTTGTAAATTGAATAATATAGCATACAACCTTATCTAGGGAATTGACTCTTATTTTTGTAATATGACCATTACGTGGGAACTTATTGTGTTTCGAACTTCTATACGTTGAAATTTTCTTAAAAGTTATTGTAATTTTTACTTTACTGCTATATAAAAAAAATTTCTACTCAACACAAAATCTTATGAATGGTCTATTCCCTGTATAAGTATTTAAAAAACATACATATAAAATTTTTATATCATTCAAGCATAACTTTTTGAGATATTGTGTTTTGCGGTAAGAAAAAATGTAAAAAAATTCATTTTGAGAAAACGACAAAAATAGCATTAAACTATTCTGATTACAAGATAAACACTTAGTTTCTTATTAAAATGCACCAGATTTATAATTCTTCCCATCTTTGACTTCTAAAACACTAATTTTTTTCTTTTTAAGTGCTCTTAAAACTTTCCTGTTTTTCTTTGTTTTGGGGTCTGCATTATGAATTGATTCACGGATTCTGCATTTATCTAAATGTTTATATCCCCGTAAGGTAAACACCCCAGGATTTTCAATATTCATTTTATTAAAAACTTTTAGACACCCATTTAATCCTTCATTGAAGTGTATAATAGCATCATACGACCCAAATTTAATTGTTTTGAGCGAAACAAATACTTCCTTCGGTACTTTTTGCCAAACTATTCCATTAAAACACTCGTTGGCATTTTGCGTGCGTCCATGCAAGCACTTACTTAATATTTGTTTGTCGCATAGTTCTAAATATACTGGTTTAATTTTATTTAAAACATCATTTGATAAACCAGCATATTTTGTGAAACATTTTGTTCCATTTGCCACCCCCGCTGAAAATAACACCAGCTTTCTTTCCCTATTGGGCATTGACCATGCATCGGTTTCTTATCACTTGATGCACAGTGATATAACGCAGCAATTACATTTTGCTGCATGGCAGTTAAGTTACCGACATTGCTGCGAACAGCAATTCCGTAATAGTTTTGAAGTCGGTCAATAAAATTATCAGTTAATTTGCCTTTACCAGACAGTCCTTTAGTTTTAGTTTTCAGTTTTCTCAGACGCGAACCCACTCTCTTTTGTACATGGCCAATGCACTCAAACTTGGTCACACTGTTTAATCCGTAAGTGTCTTTCACACTCATGAAAGCTTTTGAGTCGCCATCCCCATAATATTGAGTGTATTGCAGTCTGCGGTTTTTTTCAGATCGAAGAAATATTCGGGAAGCCCCCACAATTTGCATTTTTGATGAAGAACCTGTGAAATTACACTGACATATGTGGTCGGCTTTTGACGACTCATATTCAAAGTTTCTTGGCATAGTCTGAAGTCTCTTACATATTGGACAGTAGGACGACATAACTTCTATGTCTAACACCTTACCAGTATCAACTGATATTGCAGCAACACAGCCATTCATAGATGTATAGCCTCTTCGTTGCCATGTGCCATCCACCGATATGCCACATTTTACAATATCGGATGAGAGATTTTGTTGTTTCTCCACAATTTCAGTAGCAGCTTTTATCATGGATTCCTCAGCTACTTCCTGAACCACTTTTAAAAGCTTTGCTTCCTGATTTTTGTAAGTAGTTTTGGTTAGTCGAGGCAAATTTAATGTTGAGCATAATTTAAATGCCCCAGCAAAACCTTTGCCTATCTGCCTCATACCATATACTAGCCTGGTATTTATGACAGGTGCATTTACAACTTTTTTTGATGAAGCAAATGCAAAAAAATTGTCACAACACTTACATTTTAGTGTAAAATGGGAGCACAATCCATATCAGGAATCCTCGAATAGTTCTACTTTTTCAGCAAAACATTTTGGGCAGCAAAGTTGAGCAAAAGCTTCCACAATAAGTTCAAGGTGAACGATTCTGTTACCAAACACAGGATCAGGCATTTCTTCTGCAGTTGAGAAACTCTCATTTCCCAACTTTGAACAGCTAGCAGTACATTCAGGAACTGCTGAAGTGCTATTCTTTTTCGAAGTGTTTGTGAATTTATTACCATAAAATTGCCGCTTGCGCTTTCTAACAATACTTTTAACCATTTTTAAGTTAAAATAAAAAATAATAAAACAATCAAATAAACTTTTTTATACGCTGTCAATTCTTTCAGCATGATAATCAAACGCATTTATGTAAACAAAGTCAAAACAACAAACTTGGTGCCAGGTTTTACACATAAAAAAGGAAAACTGTATTTCCAAATACATTTATATTTATTCTTAAATGTTCTATTTTAATTTCTGACTAAATATTTGTATATTAATTATAATATTTCATGTCATACACTATGAAAGAGAAACGTAAACAAACAATTCGGCCATTTCCGGTTAGCAGAAACAATTTCGGGTCCGAGAAATTTATGATTAAGTAATATTGAAAAAGCTGTAACTCGGCTTTTAATTAAGATAGAAACAAAATTTAAACAGATTTACAAAGATAAAAGATTGAATTTTAATATAAGACCAAAAACGAAAAATCGATATATTGACCAAAAATTGAGTTTTAGAGGTGATCTGTCACCTTAACTTCCCGTAACTCTCTTGAGTGTCGATTTTTGAAAATACATTCTTAAGCAGATCTCTGCTCATCAAAAGTAACACATTGTTACAAATTTTGTGTAATGAACGCTTAAAATAGTGTAAATAATTTATATCTGAAAGTGCAATATACAGTGCTTCTCAAACTTTCAATACTGGCGCCCCCTTTACGATCACAATTTTTATCGTGCCCCCCTCCCTTATACATAAATAATGTACTGAATGCAATAATACTGCACTTTGATGCTAAAGCTACAATAGGCGATCTTAATTATAAACCATACAAATTAGAAACATAAGTATTAAATTTTGTATACTACTTTTAAGCAAAAATAAATAAATAAACAAAATAATAGGATAATGATTATGTTATTTCTCCTTTCTCTAATTTTTAAATTGAATATATTGAAAAATACGGAGGCTGCTTAGAAGACAAAATATAGATATCTGCTAAATATAGAAAAAGAACTCAGAGGGTCAATTTCTAATCATAAGCATTCCTTATAAAAACTTTGCTTTGCAAGAGAAGCCCAATAATACTTATAATAATACTTATAATACTTATTAAACTTGTTCTTAATTTAGTATTAATTAATTAGTTATAAAATACTCTGTGCAGCATTGATGCATTAAAAGTATACCGGCTGAAGTGCCCGCTCTTTGCCCGTGTTGATTTACTAGAAAATAAAACAATATTGATATAATAGCTGAATTGTAAGGAGAGCAAAGCCAAGTGATCGACAATGTTTACAAAAATTTAAAATGATTTTTATAAAATGGTTGCTCAAATTACAATTAGTTTTAAGCGAATTGTAATTTTAAACCTCACAGAATTGACATTTATAATTGATGTTAAATAACGAACAATAATATAAAATTCCCATGAAGAATAATTGTATTATTTTTAATATTTTAAGCGAAAAGACTTCAACGCGTTTTAACCCGGGAGCAGGCGCGCACTCGATACGGTCGAGCGGGGTTTTTAGTCACCCCAATCCTTTTTTTATAATTGTTTTATTCTACACGATACAAATCGTGATTCCAGTGAATAATTTAATTACGAGAAAGTTAACTTACCAATTTTCAAGGAATTTCAATTTTTCTTTGGTAGCAAATAAACAGTTTTGCCAGAATTAACGATTTCGTAATCTGCGTGTCCCGCGTGACGGCTTCCGGGTAAAAAGTGTATTCATTATGATATTATGTATGTTACTCTTAAAAAAATTATGTAAAATGTTTTTCGTTATGCTTTATATGTTTGTAAAAATAAGTCTTGGCCAAGTAATCCTTCAAAGTGGTATCCGTAATTTTCCAAATATAAAACTCTTTTGCATGAAAAAAAGCGTAACCGAGAAACACATTACTTACAACTTCCCTAAATGAGAAAAAACACTTAAGAGAGGGGTCATAACTAACTTTACCAATAACTTAGAAGGTCAAACAGATTACAGGTATAATGTGCAGTATTTAAAAAATAATGGTAGTGATGAATTTTTTATGTTCCTAAATTTTTCGATTCTGGGTCTGGGATCTATTTTTTCTCTGAAAGAGTAAAATGTTAGGTTTAAAACGAAAGCGTGATAAAAAAAATCTCTCATCATGGGATTAAAGCAAATCAAATAATTTTTTTTTATTTGGTTATAGGATCAAAGATAGCTAATTAGGTAGTGAAGAAGTTTTTATTTTTGATGACTTAATATCGCCCACGCGCGCCTATAAATTATATCAGAGTAAAAGTGCATTTTTATTATGTCTGAATTTATTTTGTTTTAATTCATTCCAGTAAATTAATTTTTTTAAATCATTTATTTTTGATATGCTCGCGCCCCCCTCGTAAGGTTATCGCCCCCCCAGGGGGGCGCGCCCCACAGTTTGAGAAACACTGGTGTAATACATTAATATTACTTTATTTTTTATGTTAAAATTGTAATATTCGCAAGCAACGCCGTTTCTTAAATTATAATGGCGATTTACTGAAAAACATAGCGATGTGTTGGTGATAGCGTCAAGTTGGCAAATGTCTAGCTACTTTCATGGCTCGAGCTTTATTAGAGCTTTGGGAAAGATTAGACTTACGCTTTCGTGGCATAATTCTTAGTAGGTACTTTTCCTGCACTTCCAAAAAATTCAGTGGCTGGTCTTGTCATGAGTTCGAGCATTTTACCACTAAAGACCCTCCGTGTAAGGGTACGATACACGTTAAGCCTTTATCTACCGCATTATGATTTACTGCAGTTTTTTTCTTGCAATATATTTTTTTGAATCACTACATTGAAAATCAAGGGATATACATAAACAAAATACTCAACTTTGGGAAATTTAATCTGTTATAGCTAATTAATTAATTAAAGATATTCCACTGTAAAATTAATTATACACACCATTCACTTAAAATAATTAGTCAAATCGTTTTCTAAGGTTTTCATTAACATACAAAAAACATAAGACACTTAAATTTTAACATTAACTATTTTTTCGGGACAAAAATGAAAACGCAATTTCTGCTACATGTCTATTCACCTTCCCCACTAAAACACTCATCATAGAACCCGTGCTTCCATATATCTTGGAAGAGTGGGTTTCAAAAAATATTCCTGTAAGTATTGGTAGAATATTCCTGCTAAGTTGGTAGGGTAGTTAGGAGAAGGGGGGTGCCAGTTCAGGTGTCTTCCACGTCACTTGACCACGGTTCAAAATTACTTGGTTTGTCTCCAAAAACACTCGTGTATCTGAACAGGGCGACGTTAATATTCACTCACTCACTCACTCCAAAATATACAATATTTTAGTTATTATTATTTTTATACTTAAAAAATACAATATATGCCTACTCAATTAAAATTATAGCGTTATAATTAACTACTAACTACAAACAAATTATGCAAATTTGTCCAATTGATGTAGTGTGGAAGTCAAAGTTTATCTACTTTTTACTACTTCAATTTCTTACTACCAAATGTGCATAATAAAATCATAAATAAAACAAACGTGCATAGAAATAAATTTTATTGTATGCATGGCTTACTATTTTGGCGATAATGGCTTACACATGAAAAAAATCAATAGTTGCTATTCAAATAAAGAGAGATTTAAAACAACCTCTCCCTTCAAAACTTAGTTTATTCTGAAATAAAAAAAGGGGGATTACACTGATCACATGAATAAATTAGAAGCGAGAGCCTTGCGTTGACAAAACAAAAAGGTTTTTCATAAATTAAAGATAGATATATGCTGCTGCAGGCTTTTTTGCAGCGCACGCCGGAATTGCTAGCAGATGGCAGAAATTTTTCCTACTTACTTGACAAACATCGTTATATTTTGGTCACTTCACACAATATCTTTATAAAGTATAGCTTATGTGTTGTTCTGATGTTTAAGCTATATTATTGTAAAGTTTTATTAAAATTCTTTCAGTTGTTTTTGCTTGAAAGACTTTCGCATTTATAATATTAGTAAGGATAATAATTTCTTTTCTTGACATTATTTATCAAACATGAAAATCTTTAAATCATAATTTGTGCTTTTGATAAGTATAAATAAACACTGCTTTTTCGCCAACATGTTTTTAAACTGTTTTCGTAGTTTATAAATCTGCACTTGCGAAGCCTTGAAATGGTATCAACTCATCAAAAATGGTTGTGTATGTCATGCCTTTTATCCCGGAATGGTCTTTTAGCAGGTGGATTATAATACTTTGATCTTATATTGCTGGCGGAATTACAACACTGCAATCTTCATCATCAGTTAAAACTTTTTGTTAGTAAATATAGATGCTGCTTACGCTTCAGCTATCTTTAACTTAAAATTTAAGAGGTCCATTTTGAGTTTCTGGAGGAGTTTCATTTGATATTGTATCTTGTTTGTACTGAAAGCAAGAATTAGCTTCAGCTATAACAATAAAATGAATGGGTTCAAGAGATTTTGATGGTAAAGGATGATCCTAAGTTATCTTTCTATAAAAAAATATTTCCATTTTTTTTCATCACTCTGATCTGAACTTGATTCTCCTTCTAGTATGCATCGCTTCTATACTTTGCCCTGAGCATAGTCTAAAGATCACTAAGTTCAGAATCTATACTATTCATCAACTGCAAAATGTCTTCTTTATGAGAATTCGTTTCCTTTTAGAAACCTGAAAAACTTTTTGGCTAAAAGTTAGCACAGTTTTCCATGGAAAATAATAAAATATAACAGAAAAGATTATTATTTAAAAAGATAATAAATTAAAAATATATCTTACCAACTACCACCGGAAAATCCCATTTTTTTGCAGGGGAAGAAGAAAAAAGAGATATGAATGCAGATATCTGTGGAGAGGATAAAATGCCATACCTCTCAACAAATATATGAAAAAGAAAATTAATAGCAAAATAGAGCAAGAGAAAGAAGAGACTCGCCCATGGTGAACCCCACGAAAATTTGGTATTAATTATTTAACTGTATATTTCATTTCTATGTTGGCTTCCATCAAAATTATTGAAACAGAAAAGAAAACTCACATGGAAAGTATTTACCTTTACAGCTGCAGTGCCTCAAACTACGCTCAACTCGCACGATCGGGATGGTAGCGAAACCACGAGTTCTACAAGAAACATTAATAGAGTATAGTTATTATTTTGACTATTTTACAATTATTTAAATATTAAGACAAAAATTTGTATCCAAGCAATTGGAAATATATAGAGAATTACCTTTTATGACAGATAAAAAGAAGACGTGTTTTCGTTTTATTTGTAAACAAAGCTAGATTTGCTAGCTAAAAGTAAAACAGGGGCTGCAATTATCATTTGTTAATAAAAACTGATACCTTACACTTTCTGAAAACCCGTTCAATTGTTCAATTCAGGCTTTTGTTACATACGACTACCGGAAACAAAAACGTATAAAAATATCTTTATCTACTCGATCGTGCAGATTGGGTCTTAAAGGGAGATATAAAATTACAACACTACAATAATAGAATTTTGTTTTGCAGTAAGGGGTGCATAAATTGTGAATCGACATCTCATGAAATCCAAAAAATATTTTTCTAAATATAATTTAGATAAATATAAAGACATGAAATATTATGATAAAAGAACGCATAAAACGTTCATATGAATATTTAATATAATGTATGAAAGTTTGATGACACCTTCTGACTATAATGAACCACTAGCACTCAGAAAATGCATTTAATCCCAAAATCAATTTTCATTGAATCCATACTTAGTAAAATTATAAATTCTCATACCGAAGATGGTACTTCGATAGTAAAATAATGAAAATTAATAGATCATATCAGTTTAGTTATTCAAAACGCATGTGATGCAATCTCTCTCTCTCTCTCTCTCTCTGTATTTTAACTTACCTCCATTAATTTCGCGACATATGAAATTGTATTGATATTATTTCAGTATATTTGTTAGTGCACTCACTTAAAAGATTGATGATAAAGTTTACAATTTGGCATTCTATAAAAAATGCATTACCGTACATTTTTCTTTAAATGAATATATCCTGTGAAAAAAATTAAGACAATTATTAGCCACACACATTTACATATATCCTTAAAACCAAATTTTATATGAAATCCATCTTTAATTACTAATTTAATAGTTTCCAATTCAATTAGAGCACCAAAATTACAAAAATTATAACTTACCTAGACAATGTTGATAATGTAAGATCCAAATTTTACAAACTTGATTAATTTGATTTCAATAAAATTTTATCTCATTTTAAATAAATTATAAATTTAATTTAAATATTAAAACCTTGATTTTTTTAATCCCTGGATATTACAAACTGAGAAAATTTATCTTCCTTTCAAGAAAAATACCAAGTGCTGCTAATATTGATTTTTTTTTCTTTTTTTTTTTTGTTTCCAAGAATTAAAAAAAAAACTTAATCCGAATATTTTTCTCAGCAAGAATTCATTTGAAAAAGTTTTTTTTCTTGCCATTTTTTGAAATAAGAAACTAATTATTTGTTCTTTTCTAAATTTGTGCGTTTACCTATGAAATAAAATTCATCCGTTTTTCATTTGATGAATTTTGCTCAAATAGTACATTTTTCCTACAACTGGACAACAATCTTTGTAATTAAACAAATGATTTATATACACGTATTGCTCGATCATGTGTTTAATTAATTTTAGTCCCAGAAACAATTCTCTCAATTTTCGAAAAGCTCTTTTATTTATAACATTTTTTTTGTTATGATAGAAGTGGATTTGTTTTTATTCATAAAAAGAGAGAATACGATAAAATAGCAGCAATGGAAACTTTGATTGTTTAAGAAATCAGAATAAAGTGCATAACTAGGTTTTATAAAGAAAAATTGGAACTGATAACAATGTTAAAATGCTTGGATAGTAGATCACAGATTTAACTTATTTATGATCTTCAAAAGTATCAAATAAAAAAAAGTAGATTAAATTTTTGTTTTGTGATTAAATTTTCAATTTCGTTTAATTTACATTTGTATTAATCCAAAGAAATGCACAATGCTAACTCAATTGAAGTATTCATATTTATTGATCTATTTAATCAAGCTTAGTTATATGAGAATTACTATAAATTCATAATTTTTTTCATCTAATATTTTCAAAAAGTATAATTTAATTAAAAAAATGATTTTTGCGTGCATTATTTAGGAGTGAGAAACTTATTTTTAGATGTAATTATAAGATAGTTTGAAATTCATTTTCAGGGAACTTCTGAAATATAAGTATGTAATATAGTTATTTATGTCATTCAAATTTCTCTAACATACTCACCTAAAGCTAAGATACAGCACGTTTTAGAAATTGGGCGTGAAATGTAGTACAATTATATTCATAATTTATGTGAATAATAGTCATAAGCTTTGAGAAAACTCATGCAACAAGCGTTAGCCATTACTTTTTTTAAAAAAGAAATTAACACCTATGTAAGAGAGTTAAAGAAAAATGGGAACAAATCAAACTTTCGCAACTCTGTGAGTATATTTGTGCATGATTCCTGATCTTCGACAGTTTTTTGTAGTTTCACTTGCTATATCCAGGAAAGTCTAATAATGTCTTGGAGTCGTTACCCGATTCATTAAAGTGGCAGGTGTTTGGACGGATTGAAAAGGGGCAAGTGTTAAGCTGATGCTGCTAGAAGTTTCAATGTGGTTTCCAGAAGGGTATATCGACAACAGAATTAGTTTAAATCTGAAGACTATGTGTCTAGAAAATATGTTCAAGGTCAACCACAAGATACATGTTTGGGAGTATGTTTTAAAACTGTTTCGGTTCAATGGAAGAGAAGCACTATCATACCTCAGCCCATTGCATATTATTATGTCACATCACAACCGAGACTTCTCCATTACTCCGGTGAGAAGACCTCTACACAACGCTAAATCTTAAGCAATGCGATTAGTTCGCCTTGTCTCTTGAACCGATGACAGAAATGTGACTCTTTTGGTTGATAATGGGAACATGTTTCGTGGATCAACAGCAACGAGTTTTTGTACTCTTTACATTTCACGCTGATGAGAGATTCTGTAAATCTAGAGAAAGCAACACCCGATACAACCAATTTTAAAATGTTGAAAGACACAGTTATAAAGGGAGAGGAATCATGGTTTGGGCAGACATCTCTCTATGTTATCACATTTAACTACAAGTTTTCTATGAAGTAACTCTTACTGCTGTGAGATATCGAGACGAGATCCGTGATCAATAATCGCCATATGTCACTTCTAATAATGAATTCCATCTGATGGATGATATAGAACCGCTGAAGATGCGCCGTATAGGGGCGCGATGCACGTTAAATCTCTCGAGAGCTCAAACGTCCTACCGTAGCGATGTATCATACTTGCGCTTCTTAAGAGACTATCTGGAAGATCCCTTTTTAGAGCATAGCATCACTAGCTAAATCTCAAGACCTGGAACCCGAACAGCTATGATACTTATACTGTAAATATCATTATCTATTTTCTATTGTTTAGCTTACATATATATATATATATATATATATATATATATAGTACTGTGGGTTCTAGTTATTCTTCACTTTTATTTTATTATACTATATATATATATATGCTAGCAGTCCCGACAGACTTTGCCCTGTACACGCGTCTTAAATCCGAAAATTACAAACTATTTTTAATAAGTTGTAACAATCTGAAGCGTTTTAAAGACATTTTTTATACTTGACATCATCACAGGTACAATTACCATAATTCGACCTATCGATTGCGTGTAAGTATATATTTACTATGAGCTAAGTTGAAGATAGAAGCTATTATGAATAGAAACATAAACTTGTTTTGATTAAAGGGTAAAGAGGATAAAACTCAAGCTATTTTCATGACAGGTATATTTTTTAATGCACAAAAAATAAATTTATCCTAAAGCCATTGAATGTACAATGTTTTTGGTTAATCCTTGAGGGTATAAGCAAACGAATGCGATGGTTTGCCAAACCTCGGACATGCAACATATAAATGGCTGAACGAAAAGCAAGGGTTTTCTAAATCTAAGTAACAAATTGTCCATTTTGACCTTGTGACTTATTAATGGTCATAGCAAATGCAAATTGCAAACATTTGAATGGGTAGGTGAGTATGAAAGAATCATTGGGATCTGTGGTAGAAGTACAACTTCACCTTGAAGTTTGCCACTCAAAATAGTAGCCTCTACAGTATTGCCCATGATTTTTTATGAGCAATTACGTGCTCTTATATAATTTTGGCGCATTTTTAACTAATTGTGTGATATCGGACCGAATTGTGAATCTAAATCATTCTCGAATCCCCTTGAACCTACGCAAAAAATATCCTCCAAATCGGTCCAGCCGTTTAGGAGGAGTTCAATCACATACACACGCACAGAAGAATTATATATATAAAATATATGCCGTATCGTAGCGAAATGAATAATCTTTCCAATTCTGTAATTATTTTTTGTCTGATTTTGATAGAAAAATTAGATTGCAATTTTAAAAACGGCGAAAATATCAGAAAACTCTCCCCTTTTCTTTCTTTTTTTCTTACCACGCATTAGCAGAATAAACAGCACACATGGGTAAAACAATTATGCGCGCGTTTTTAGGTTTTTAATTAATATTTTTTAACTAATTGCGATATTGAACCAAATTGTGAATCTAAACCATTCTCGAATCCACTTGAACCCACACAAAAAATGTCATCAAAATCGGTCCAGCCATTTAGGAGGAGTTACACACGTTCAGAAGAATTATATATATAAAGATTATTTGAAAAAGTATTAATTAAAAACAATAAAAAGCATGATTCGTCTGCATTTTTGTAACAATTAAGATTCGGTTTGGCTGAAAATCGATTTTCGACGCCAACTTACGTCGTTTTTATAACAATAAATTTGTTACAACAATGCAGGTGGATATTGTGTCAATTGTTTTTAATGTTTTTAATTAATATATTTTTAACTGATTGCTCTGTCGTACCGAATTGTGAACCTAAACTATTCTCAAATCCACTGGAACGAACACAAAGAATTTCATCAAAATCGGTCCAGCCGTTTAGGAGGAGTTTAGTCACATACTCACTCTCACAGAAGATTTTTATATATAAAGATATACTCGAAGGTACGTTTTAAATCTAGTAATTATCTCGATTAGTTTCTCGCTTACTTTCAATCAATGTGCTTCCGATCATTTTTTTTAAAAACTTTTACTACTTCATTTTGCCCTACACATGTTTATATCGGAGAAAATATTATTAATAAATACAATTTTGCTATGTAAAAACGTCTAAATTCATTAAAAATATTAGGAATTTAGTAAATGTATAACTTTCTAAAATTTATTTTATTCATAATATATATATCCTACATTTTAACTGATAACGAGTACATAAACTCTGGGGTACAACCTATATATTTTGCACTAACAATTAATATTATTAAAATAAATTTATTGTGAATAAACTATTTTATTATGTTTATTTAATTATAACCTACCTTAGAAATTATGTAGTGTACAAAATCTACTTGAAAAAATTATTTATAAACAAATCTCTGTGAACAAAAGCTTATATGTTAAATGGTAGTGTTTAAAGTCACATTTGAAGCAAAAAGAATTCCTGTTGAGCGAAAAAAATATATATTATTTAAATCTATAAGCTTTTTTTCGTGTGTAGTTCACCGTTCTGAAGAATAATTCACAAATTCTCAATTTGCTCCAAAAATTTCTTCAAGATGAAATCTTTCAAATATTTTACCGTGCTGTTGCCAGATGTTTCCCATATCTTTTCTCCCATAACAACTCTCTGTAATTGAAGTTTACCATAAACTTTTCCCATCGATAAAGGCTTTCTGATAGCTCTTATAAAAGTAATTACTTATGCCGATATTTCATTGCCACTTTCGATAAGATTCGGACAAAGTCTGCGAGAAAAAAGCTATAAAGAAAACATTTTTCCCCTATAATAATTTTTTAAATTTTACGCAAAGTTTGCAGGATTTTTGTCATCGGAAGAAAAAGCCAAAGCTGTGAAAATATTGCAAAGAAATGGAGTTTGTGCAGGTGGTGTTTTATCTTAAGACCTTTCTCGAGTGCAACCGGTTGAAATAATCGAAATATGACGTAGACAAATTACTTGAATTTGAATATCGATATTGAAGAAAATGTGCTTCTGGAAACTAGTAATAAAAGCAGAAAATTCTCGAATATTTTGAAAATATGTAGCACTATATTTAATTGGTAGATTCAAAACATTTTGTTTTAGTAAACGTAATAAAAACCTTAAAAACTATAAAATATTAAAATGAAACTTATTGGTAAAGGAAAGTTATGTAATTTTGCTAGTTTATGTATATTAGTTTAATGTTTAATGATTTATGCATGTGAAAAGGTGTAGTAAAAATTTTTGATTAATAGGGCTTTATGCAAATGCGATTTTTTTAGTTGTAAAAGTTACTTCAGACTGATATATCTTTTATTCATTATTTTCAAGGTGAAAAACCTTCTAAGCTCATAATGGTGTTGTTGTTAATGCCTCCTGTCTAGATCTATAGGAAAGAGAGTGAGTGGAATACCTTATCCTTTTCATACTCGTACAAAAAGAAATCACAAAATTTGAAGTCATGATTTCTCTATAGTAGTGCTTCTCAAACTTTAAGCATTTGCGAGTCATTAAGCAGTCATAATTTTCATCGCACCCATACAATAACAATGTATTGAGTGATTTAATATTGTTGCTAATGCATCTTATCTAAATCATCAGGAAGCTATACAATATAACTATAATTATAAACTGTACAAATTCTTAAGATAAGTATTAAGTTTTGTATATAATTTTGTATATGACAAGTCAATGGGAGTCACTAGGAATTATTAAACTTGTTATAAATTTAATATTGATAAATTATCAAATACGTTGTGCAGTATTGATACATTAGAACTATATCAGTATAAATGTATATTTTGTTTTTTATCGTGTCAGAATGTATTTTGTTTTCCTTCCATTCAGTAAATTAATAATTATTTTAAATCTTTTATTTTCAACATTTCGATATGTTCGCACCCCCAAGCAAGGTTAGTACCTCCTCTTAGAGGGGCGCGTCCCACAGTTTCAGAAACGTGTGGTCCGCAACTCATCCAATCCATCGGTCAGGGAGATGTTCATCAAGATAATCTTGTACGTTGGCCACTCGGGGGGACCATCCAATTGGAGAATTAAGAATAGCTAATATCATCCTGCATCTATGACATCACTTAAGAGTGAACATGTATAAAAAAGTGGATTCAGTGATAGTTTACAGAATTCGAGAACACAAAACAATTTTTCACTGCAGACGCAGCTATTTCGGCTGACTACTCTCATGACACGCATGCTATTGCCTACGTCACTTCCGTCAGAAACGTCAAACTTTATGAGTGCGGTTTGTTGAAGTGGTGGGCATCTTTGACTGTTTCAGTTTTACAGCATCTGAAAAGTGTATACTTCTTCATGAATCGTCCTGTATTATATTATCGTGGACGATGCTAATTTGTTTAAGGAAATATTTTCAATTCAGACCCCCGTAATTAGTACTCCAAATTGGAAAGAGAAGAGACTCGAACCTTCATTTCTCCAAAAGCAGAACCAAGTGTAACTTTACGAAACTGAACCTGAACATCAAACTCAGCGATTCACTGTTCATTGATATAACTCTTTTAAATTCATTTTCTTTTGATATTATTTTCTAATTATCCAATTAATAATAACGGAAATTTAAGCATAACACATCAGTTAAGCTATTTTTTGTATTAGTTATACTACTTTTTACAATGAATTCAAATACCACCCGTGGCAAAATTATTAAGTTAAATTAAACAAATTTGTCATGTCATTCAATAGAAAAAGGAATTACTTAAAATTTTTGACTTTTACAATTTAGAGAAACATCTCTTTCCCCACAACCTACTCTATACAATTTTCAAAAAGGTGAAAACTTTTCCTCTTCTGAAGAGATGGGCAGATTTAAAAAAGATTGTAAATTTGTGCGTCTAAAAAAATATATAAAAGATAATATAATATCACTGCATTGCTTCAATTTCAAGTTTTTTTTTCAATAATAAATATTTTTATACACATTATCTTTAAAGCACTCTTTGGAAACGACTCACAAAACAATAAATAAATAAAATAAAAAATAATTATATAAAAAAAGACGAGCAAAACCTAAATCCACCCCCTCAAAAAGCGCAGTGTTTAAATTGCTTGTCTTATCGTTTTTCATGATTTTCCTCAACATAAGATGTATATATATATACTAGCTGGTATACCTGTTCTTCGCACGGGTAAATTGAAAAATAAAACTATAGATATGGAAGGATAAAGAAACTTCTGAGTTAACTTTAAGTGAATTTCAAAGTAAACATCAAGGAAAGAACAATTTAGTAAATGTAATAGCGAAATCATTTAAATAATTAAAACTGAATTAAACGGTATTTCCCTTGATAATTTGTCAGTCAATATATAAATAGTATCTAAATCAAATTAATAAACATTATTATATACACCGCTGTGAGAGACGATTTCTGCAAAAATAAAAAGGAATGATATAGTAAAAAAGGAATATTTTTTTAAAAAAGTATTTAAAATTTGGAGAAATTCTCTTGAGTTTGAAAAATAGAATTATTAAATTTTTCACACCAAGACCTTATGAACATTTACAGTAAAAAAGGAATATTTTTAAAAAAGTATTTAAAATTTGGAGAAATTATCTTGAGTTTGAAAAATAGAATTACTAAATTTTTCACACCAAGACCTAATGAACATTTACTTCTAAATGAGTAAAAGCCAGTTATTAATCAACTAAAAGTTTTAATGTATTAATAGAAACTTTAATACACCGTAACAAAATATTCGATAAATATTTAGATGATAATCAATATGTTATCTTACTTAAGAAATAATTTAACCTTCAAAATAAAAAACTAAATTCAACAAATTGATCAGTTTGGAATATATTTTAGGATTAAATCAATATGTTTATTGAATACACAAAGTTAAGAACACACTCACAATCAGACTTAAACACAGTTAAATACTTAATACTTCATTATAAACAATGTTTTTCGTTTTTTTTTTCTGCTTGAAGGATGATCAAATTGTCAGGAGAACTGACTCTTGAACATTCCACGTAAAACTGACCATGAGAAAAACAGTCATTTCTTAGATCTATGCCGGCCATTTTCAAAGTTTGTCCCTGCGCTTTATTGATAGTCATGGCATAGCAAACTGTAATATGATATTGGATACGTTTGAATTCAAAATGGTAGTCCGATGGTATCAGAGGAATTCTTGGGATAAATATGACCTCTCCTTCGTATTTTCCTGTTAGGATCGTTGCCTCGATGACGTTGTTGTGCAGAGTTTTTACCTGAAGCTTGGTGCCATTGCACAGTTTTGGGGGATTCAAATTACGCAGTAGCATTATTGGTGCTCCAATTTTGAGGTTGAGAACATGAGGTGGCATTCCAGGTGGATTAAGAGTATTCAAAAACTCCACCGGATAATGAACAGCATCTTTTGCCTCCATTACTATATCCACAGATTCATACTTTGCATGTTTAGAGGTCAGTTTGTTTAACAGAAAGTTGTTGATGTTATTAGCTGAGTCGTTTGTTGGAGTAAGAATAGCTCTTTCCTTCAACCATGATGAGCAATCTCTTCCAATCTGATGGGTATTTGGATATATTCTCTCAGTCAAGGTTATCAAATCTCCAACTATATTACCAAGACTTTCTGGAATATTTATTCTTCCTTCCATTTCCTTAATATTTCCGTTTCCTATATCAATGAGTAGTTTGGAAAAAAAAATTCTGCTCTCAAATCATGTTGCAGATGAACGCGCATATTAATTTTTAAAGATACAACTTTGATATGAGGCCATAAAAAGGATGTCTTAAGACAGGCCTTGACGATATCTGCTCGTCTTCTTCGTAATACAACAGGTAAGGTTTGTCGAAAGTCACAAACCTAAAACAGTTAGTCCTCCCATGATTTGGTTGCAGCCTCTTATGTCCTGGAGTGTCCTGTTTAGAGCTTCAATACCTTTCTTGTGCGCCATAGTACACTCATCCCATATAATAAGTTTTGATTCTCTGATAACATGTGCCATATCACTTTGTTAAGAAATGTTACAGTTAACAGATTCAGAATGATGTAAATTGAGTGGTAATTTGAATGCAGAGTGAGTTGTTTTACCTCCATCAATTAAAGTAGCAGCTATTCCTGAAGAAGCAACGGCAATAGCTATACTTCTTTCACACCTGATTTTGGCAAGTAACAAATTAATTGAAAAAGTTTTTCCGGTTCCACCAGGTGAATCAAGGAAATAACACTGACCTGAGTTGGAAGAAATACTATTTAATATTTTGTCATATATTTCTTTCTGTTCATGATTTAATTTGGGAACACTTTCAGCCACGATTTCGCTCAGATGAACGGTGTCGTAAGCTAGTTCCTTCACATACTGATGGTTACTGATTGCAGATCTTGCCTCTCGCGATGGGGATAAAAATCCGAACTGTAAGAGATCTTTACCCGACATAGATATGACAGTATCTTCAAGAAGAATGAGACATTGATTATAAACAATATCCAGTATAAATCGATATTTCCTTGCTGTGCTTCAATTTGTTTTTTAACATCTTCTGATAAACTATCTCGGTGTTTCGCCCATAGTTTCATTGGGTCTCCAACTTGACAAGAAACTAATATTATGGCAAATAACTCACGGATTTTATTAGGAGATTCAGAGATCGAAGCTTCTTCTAATGTGCTATTCCAATGAGCATCATCTTCCAGCAAGCCAAGAGCTTAGCAAGCTGCTTGAAATGATGGCTGGACTACTCCTGTTACAATTTTTAATGCAGTAAATGATGTTGGCCCAGGGATCTTATGTAACAGTAGCCGTAAGTAATATCAATCAGCATTGCCAAGATGTACAGTATATACTCTTCCCAAAACCTAATCTTTCTTGATTTCCGGATAACCAGAAACAGTCTTTCCTTTTTTCCTTCTATAAAATTTGCTATTTTTCCATACATAGTATGCTGGAACTTCACAATACAAAAGAGTTTTTGCAAAATTATCAACTTGGCAGAGTTCAAAAAAGGCCATGAGTGTAGTTTTTTGAGGATTGATGATTTTGTGAATGACATTGTCTCTTCGGTAAAATAAACTCTTTGTCCGTTTTCTAGATGTACAGAAAGGTGCATTACAGGAGGAAATCTCTCATGAATAGGAGAACATAGAAACCGCCAGACTGTTTCAGAGCTACGGATGTATCTACCCGACTCATACCTTGTCACCTCATCTTGATCTTCAACACTGAATGTCGCTTGGTCGGTTCCCTTATTTACATATTTGCAAATATACTTTATTGATTTTACAGAATTGCAAAATTCAACATTGATATGAGCATTGAAGGTGCGGGACAGAACGGGGTTGTATGGTACAACCCACAGATTGTCAACATTATTACCTTTGATTTGTGTTACTATTCCACCGTCTTCCGGTCCAAAATACCTTCTTAAGGGGTCACATACCTTTTAAAAAGTTGAAAATGGTTAAAAATAGTGAGCTCTTTAAAGCTCTATAATTTTTTTATTATTGTTTCCTGGAATGTAAATTTTGGAGGAATAAACAAATATAGATATTACTTTACTTAAAACATAACCAACAAACACAGTGCTAATTAGGATAAATTTTTAATTAGATAATTACAAAAAGAATTTTTTTTTTCTTTTCGCAAGTGATATGCATTACGCGCAGCTTTATAAAGAAAGTTACCAATATTTTTTGATGAAATTTTTGCTCAGTGTTGGAAATTGTGTTATCTTTAAAATGACGAAGCATGAAACACTGATTTAAAATTTTTAGTAAACTATAACAATTTAAAATTTAACTATAAAATTTTTAAAAATTTTTTGCTACTTTATATTTGTAAATTAAAATTTTTTCATTAAAAAATCAAACTGGTTCGTTATTTTAAGTACAGATATGATTAGAATCTACAGTAAAAATTTTATCATTTTCCATGGCACGGTTTTGAAAATATCATGCGCGTAATGAGTAAAAATGACGTTCTGAGAAAATTGACATCAAACGTAAAATTTACCACAGTTATATATATATATTATTCTGGTTACTCAAGCAACAACTAAAATTTAAATTAAAACTAATGTGAAGTTTTTTTAGTTAATAAACTTCAATTTATTAAAATTATTATAACTAAAAACATATATTATACCAATGCAGTACAAGCATCGAAACGATATCAAAAGCTACAAAATAATCAAAATGCAACAAAGTGATTCATTTCTCCAAAATAAAGTTGAAAATTTATAAATATTACTTAAAAACAATCAATTCCTTAATTAACAACTACTTATTATAAATATTAAACAATTTGTGATATGAATGCAGTGTATTACTATGATTCTAAAATGCTAAAATTCGCAACATGCATATGATGTTCCCTCTTTTTCAGTTAGTTTCTTACAAGTAGTTTTAAATTGCATTCTTTTAGCCTGTCGTACTTCTTTTGTGTGGAGATTAAAATGTATTTCTGCAGTCTGAATTCTTTTTATATCTACAAGTGTAACAAATTTATGTGCAAATTGACCAAAAGTCAGACCAAGCGATTGCATAATTTTTAGTCTGCCTTGATTGCCATCATTAAAAATTACAATTGCCTCATTTGTAGATATATCAACAATCTTTCTACCACAACCTAAAGTTTTTGGGCATAATTTCCATATTAATGAGTTAATGGATTCATTATTATTTTTGGTTTTACCCCCTAGACATTTTTGTAGAAGTTTAGGTTGTGATAGATCATTAAACACAGGTTTTATGGCATCCATTACTGCCACTGGCAATTTGTTACTGTGTCTAAAAGTTTCCACACTGCCCTCTACTACTTGATTTTGATATTTACACCAAGAATTAGGACCTACGGGACAAAAACTGTGCAATGGTTCTTCGTCGCTTGAACGTATATGGAAATATACAGCCCAAACAGCTTTTCGCATATCTGACAGGCATGTTTTATTTTGTTGGATTGCACATTTCCATAGTACGTTGTAATTAAGTCGATCATTCTGTCGGTCAACCTTCCCTTTCCCTCAATCGACTTCCCATCACTGAGTTTGGAGCTCATTTGTTTTAATTTTCGTAAACGAGTTCCCATTCTTTTTGAACATGTCCAACACATTCAATTTTTGAAACTGTGATATCTTCTCCATATGGATTGGATGCACTAATAGATGAGAATGTTTTGGAATCGCCATCCCCGATGTAAGATGTATATCTCACAGAACGATGACTTAATGAACGCTGAAATATACGAACCATTCCCACAGTCTCCATCATGCCAGCTGAACCATTGTGGTTCTTCAAACATTCTTTAACGTGAAGAATTTTCCACTTTTTGTAAGCAGGTGATCCCTTTCTTCGTTTCCAAGAATCACATCCTTTACAGAAAGAAGACATCACTTCCGCATCAATACACTTTCCTGTTTTGTCTCCTATAACAGCACACACACCAACACGAGAAGAATAGCCACGGGTTTTCCATGTTCCATCTCCACTAATTATTATATCGGAAGAATTTCTCAAAGTTACCTCTTCCAAAGCTGCACTTTGCATTGAAGCTTCTGCGACTTCTTTACTACACAATTGTAGTTTGTTTATAATGTTATTATAGGATTTTTCAGCAACTGGAGGAGGAAAGTCCATGACACCACAGAAAGTTGTCATTGCTGCATGACCCTGTCCAATTGTCCTCATTGCGTATACAAAACGTCTGTTTATTTCTGGAATATTTTTTCTTTTACCCAGCATTTTTGAATTTCTAAACGAACACAAGTCTTTACAGTTCTTGCATTCAATCGAAAAAACACTAGACAAACCTCTAACACATTTTTCTGATAGATCTTCATTCTTTCATTTTTGCAAGAAGCAAAGTTTTGAATGTTTGTAAACATGATAGTTTTATCAAACACTCTATAGCCATCAAAACAGTCATCATGTTCAATAAAAGATGAATCAACATCTTGCAGCCGAATCTTTTTTCCAGATGCACTGTTGTTTAGTGATTCCTCCACACTGTGTACAACTTTGCATCTCGTATGCATATTACCAGTAAACTTCCTTTTCTTAGGACGTTTACCAGATGGTCTTTTAGCAGATTCAGTCGAATTCATCCTTCAAAAGTTTATAAAAAAATAATACTTTTCCTAAAACTTATCTTAGAATAAGATACGGTATGAAAATCAAAAACGAGCGAGTATAAATTCAAGATTCACTTTATCAAAACAAAGTAGAAGTAGAAGTTTATAAAGTTAGTAGAAGTTGTAGTTAATATTCAGAACAACAATAATAATATTTGAGGCTTAGATTCAAGCATTTGATAATAATTAAAATGAAAATATTAGAAACAGAGAAACGCAGCTGTCACCCTGGAGCCAAAATGTAAACAATATGTAAATCGCCTTTTCTACTCTTTTTATTTTCTTAATAACGTCCGTTCTATTGGGAATATCTGCATGCGGTTTCTTTTAGAACACTCAGAAAGGTTTACTCTATAAAATAAAATAATAAAAAAATCGATTTTCAGGAACTTTTAAAAGGTATATGACCCCTTAAGAGTTTTTCGGAGAGACCGACTTTTCTCACTGGAGTATAAACCCATACGAGATCTCCGGGAGCGTAGGATACCATTTGGTGTTTGGAATCGTAACGTCGACGATCTTTGTCTTGAGCTCTCAGAGTGTGCACTCGGGCTAGCTGTCGTGATTCTTCGGCTCTGGCTGCTATCTTGGTGATGTTATTGTCATCAAAATCGTTAGGACAGAATGGTAGCATTGTATCTAGTGTCGTTTCCGCTTCACGACCATGAAGTAAATAGAACGGCGTAAAACCTGTGGTCTCTTGTTTAGCGGTATTATAAGCGAAGGTTACAAATGGTAGAATTTCATCCCAATTTTTCTGCTATACATCCACATACATTGACAACATGTCGGCCAAGGTCTTATTGAAGCGCTCCGTCAGTCCATTTGTTTGGGGATGATACGCCGTTGTGAAACGATGATCAATGTTACACAAGTCGACGAGAGAGGAAACAAGTCTGGATCGAAAGACGGCTCCACGATCTGTGATAATTACTCGAGGAGCTCCATGCCTGAGGACAATTTCTTCAAGTAACAACTTTGCTATTTCGTCGACTTCGGCTGTCGGCAAGGCTTTTGTTATTGCATATCGCGTTGAGTAATCCGTGCAGACTATTATCCATTTTTTTCCATGAGCAGACTTTGGAAATCTCCCAAGGAGATCAATTCCAATGCGATGGAAAGGAGCTATAGCTGGAGGGATGGGAACTAAACGTCCAGGTGGTCGTTGAGGAACGGATTTTCTCCTTTGGCACTCCCGACAATGCATGACATACCGAACGACATTTCGGTACATTCCCGGCCAGTAAAATCTCTTGCGAATCCTGTCATAAGTTTTTGCGAAACCAAGGTGTCCTGCGGTGGGGGCGTCATGAAAGTGCCTTAGTATGTCTGCTCGTAGATGTTTAGGAATGACTGGTAACCACAACTTTCCATCTGGATCAAAATTCTTCCTGCAAAGGATACCATCGATGAATCTGAAATCTTCGTTTTTGGATGAGTTGCTCAAAAGTTTTAATTTCGCAAGGTCTTGATCTTTTTTGTTCCATCGCAAGGTTCATACTCGTCGTGACTGCTAAAAATTTGTCTGGTGTTTCCGTTTCCTCTTCCACTGGATTTCTCGAAAGAGCGTCGGCGTCACTATGCTTCTTACCGGTTTTATATTTTACGTCAAAATCATGCTCTTGAAGTCGGAGGGCCCATCTGGCAAGCCTTCCTGAAGGATCCTTTAAATTCATGAACCACCACAAGGAATGATGGTCAGTTACAACAGTAAAGTGTTTTCCGAATATGTACGGCCGGAATTTGTTGGTAGCCCATACGATGGCAAGACATTCCCTTTCTGTGGTGGAATAATTCTTTTCGGCTTTTGTCAGAGTTCTAGAAGCGTATTCTATAACTTTCTCGACACTATTCTGAATTTGTACTAGGACAGCTCCGATACCGTACCCGCTTGCATCAGTATGGATTTCTGTAGAAGCTCTTTCGTCGTACATCCCCAATACTGGATCCGAAGTAAGTGCTTTCTTAAGACTGTTAAATGATTCCACCTCTTCAGGACCCCAATGAAACTCCACGCCACTTTTCAGCAACGACTGCAAAGGTTCGGCGAGATAACAGAAACCTTTAATAAATCTTCTAAAGTATGAACAAAGTCCAAAAAAACTTCGTATGTCATGTATCTTCTTTGGAGTGGGAAAATTTCTTACGGCTTTTATTTTGTCGGGATCGGGACGAACGCCATTACTAGATACAAGATGGCCTAGAATCTTTACCTCTTGGGCAGCAAAAAGACACTTCTTTTTGAATTTAATTTAAGACCAGCTTCCTGAAGACATTTTAGAACAAGTCTTAATCGTATAAGATGGTCTTCAAAAGTTTCTGAGAACACTATTATGTCATCTAGGTAACAAAGACACATAGTCCATTTAAAATGGCGTAGCAAATTGTCCATCATTCTCTCGAAGGTCGCAGGTGCATTACAGAGACCAAACGGCATGACTTTAAACTCGTATAAGCCTTCGGGGTAATAAATGCCGTCTTTTCACGATCCGCTTCGTCTATTTCTATTTGCCAATAACCAGATCGGAGATCCATGGAAGAAAAGAACTTGGCACCTTTCAGACAGTCGAGCGTATCGTCAATACGAGGCAGAGGATAAACGTCTTTTTCGTGACGCTATTCAGCTTGCGATAATCGACGCAAAAACGCCAACTACCGTATTTTTTCTTACGAGCACAACGGGTGATGACCAAGGACTTTCAGAGGGTTGGACGATACCTTCATCAAGCATTTTCTGAACCTCTTCATGAATGATGCGTCTTTCAGTCGGCGAGACTCTGTAGGCTCGTTGGTTGATTGAGCATGATCACCAGTAAAAATCCTGTGTTTCACATTCGTCTTCGCGGCTGTCGACTTGTCGGTCTTCGTGAAAAGCCCAGAAAATTTCCGGAGTAGTTCGGATAGCTTGTTTCTCTGTTCGTCACTTAACTCGGGTGACATCATTAACGAACAATTCATCTGTGACTCCGAAGTTTCTTGCTGGTCATCCAAGCAACCCGATGTGTCGGAAATAACACATAGATGCCCTTCATTTAGTGGTTCAGCTTGGCCTATGCACATTCCTCTAGGGATGATTTGGTTTCGGAACTGCAGGTTGGTAACCCAGACATCACTTTTTCCGTTACGATATGTGGATACCATGGACGGTGTAGCAATATTTTTCTCGAAGAGCAAATGTTTGCTGCCGTCTAGAACTACATTTATGTCTCCTCGCTTTTGATATCCTGATACTGTTATTCTAGTTAAAGAATGCGGCTTAAGTGTATAGTCTCTGGTGGCATACAAATTCCAGGCGTCAGGCGCTGTGGAGTCTCGACAGATGTCTTCTAGAACAAGTTCATTTTGTCCACAGTCTATAACGGCTTGAGACGCCTCTAAAAAGTCCCATCTAGGATGACGTCATGGCTACAATGTGATAAAACAATAAATTCAAAGGCAGTTCTCGATTGTTTATACGGACACGTAAAACACATTTCCCTATCGGCCGAACAAAATTTCCATCCGCAACTTTCAGCATAACGCTCTTGGCATCAGCAAACAGAACTTTCTTTAAAAATCGGCGATACTTATCGGATATGACAGAAAACGATGCCCCAGAATCTACTAAAGCACGTATCGGCTTCTTATCTATTATTACGTCTAGTTGGTTACCAGTCATCTTGGCGGTCGACGGAGGATTTCCAGTACACGCGGCCTCACCTCCTTGGAAGGTCGCTCTCTTTAGTTTTCCTCGCTCCTACGGCCTGGCGACTCACTGGATCGGCGATATGGCGACGGGGATCTGTAACGACGTATTGGGGATTGGCCTCTCGTGGGACTTGGCGTAAAACGGCGAGAAGAGTTTGGTCGGCGTATTTCTTCTTCAGTGCCAACGTCGTCGAAGTTCCGTCGGCGGTTTCGAGAGTTTTCAAAGACAGCCTTTCTCTCTCGGCAGTAGCGCATTACATGTCCAGGACGTCCGCAGTGGAAACAAACAGGTCTGTTGTCAGCCGTTCTCCACACATCTGTTTTTCTTGGTTCAGGTGGGAATTTCTGAACAGGAGCTCTGTATTTCCTGGTTACAGCGGCGTATGTTGGTCGTGGTCTAGTTTCTGTAGGTTTTGTTGACACTGGGGCCAAAACCCTTTCAACTTCGTCTTGAACGATCTCTTCTAAGGATTGGGGATCGGAGTCAAAGATTCTTGCGTCTGGTCAACTAGTCGATGGACTTCTTCTCGTACGATTGTGCGAATAAGAGAGACCAAATCAGTCTCATCCGTCAGGGATGCAACCGGTACGACGTTTGGAAGCCTTTCAAATCTCGGTCGACCAACTCTCTTCTGCTTCATATCTTCGATATAGTTGCACCATTTGATAAAACTTGCTGTGTCGTTGATTTCTCTCGTCAACAGGGCCTGATAAATATCCTCAGCAACACCTTTCATTAGGTGTGACACTTTTTCGTCTTCTCTCATCAGAGGATTTACCTCTTGGCAAAGTCCTAATACACTTTGTATGTAGGACTGTGTACTCTCGCCTGAACGCTGGGCTCGGCATTTTAGTTGTTCTTCTGCCCTTCTCTCTGGTATATTTTTGACGGTCACCGAAAAGTCCACTTAGTCCATTTTTAAACGCTTCCCAGGAATCTAAGGCGTCTTCGTTGTTGACATACCACTGTCTCGCAGTACCGTCAAGAAAGAAATAAACGTTAGCCAGGCACATCATGTCATCCCACTTGTTAAAGTTGGCTACTCGATCGTACTCTTTAAGCCATTTGAGAGGGTCTTCCCCAGGCGCTCCTCGGAAGGTCGATGGGCTCCTCCATTGCTGTAACGAAGGTGTTACTACAGCGGGCTTGGCTTCTTGCTCGGTCGGCATTTTTGTCCTCTTCCTACTATTTTCTTTTAACAGTCCGAATTCGGGGATAATCCTCTTAACCGGAGGCTCCTGCGAAGGTTGTCGCTATTATCCACGTTTGACGTAATTGTACCCCGCGCCTCCACCAAACTTGTCACGGAGTTCGAAAGAAGTACACAGTTCAATTAAACAAACAATTAGATTTATTCTAACGCTGGGAGCTCGATACAACACTGGACTGAGAACATGCCCAACTGGCGATGAACTCTGCTTTTATACACTTCGGAATATTCGAGAAATACCCAGTATGCACTCTAAAGAATGATCTGGATTCATCTAGAACCTAGAGAAACAATACATTAAAAACGAGAACAAAATTCCAGTCTTTGGATAAATCTGCCGGGGCCGGGATTCGAACCCGAGACCTGAGGAAGTTCAGTCCAACGCTCTGCCAACTCGGCAATCGGGACTTGTAGCAAATTATGCGTGCAGCAATATCATGTCAATCATGTGATTTCTGACCTTGATTTAAAAGATCAACTATTTCTGACCATTTAGGGTTGCACGTAAATGTGATAAATAAATCTGGTCGTCCGAAATGTCACACATAGGTCATAGCATCTTGAGTCATTTCATGCATGTAGCGGGATCCACCAGTGAAAGAAGATGGCAACACAACCATTTTACCTAATTCAGATAATTGTCCGTCAGTTGTTGTTATCACATCCTTAAGGTGAATGTATTCTTCACTTCTCAGGTTTTTTTTGGTTGTGACGAATCCAGTTGGGTCTTTCAGTCTCAATTTTTGCGAACATGTCGACTAAAAACTGATTTAATAGGTTGCGAAACAACAATAAATAACATACTTCTCACCATGTCGCTCCATAATTCGGTAGCTGTAAAATTCGGAAGCGGACACTGTCTTACTCAGAGGGATTTTAGTCGTTTCATGACGTTTAGGTATATTAATTTGATAGCCATCTTCTTCACGGAAGAACATCAGAGGGTACTGCAATGCATCATAGGCACGATGTGTCTCATTGATTCGCATCAGTGTACCGCTTCTACAACTGAGAACGATGTCTCGTTTTTCAAACTCTTGTCCGACGATGACAACGGCCACTTCTTTTGTCTGAGGAGCAGTAAAACGGCCTTTATGTTCCCCGAAAGGCTTTCTTTCAGCGTAAATAACTACTTTAAACTCTTTCTGGTCTTTAGGTACTGAATTAATAGCAGCCTTAAAATCCATTATGTACTTGTTATGCTCATTCAGTGACTTTTGAAGTTGACTTGTCAATTCTGGTTTGATTCCAGGATAACTTCCACAGCGGATGTCTTTCACGGTGATCATCTCCCATAAAATAAATTTGGAGAAATGAAGGTTTTTGATTAGCTCTAGCCATTAAGCTTCCTATTCTATGATAAACCTGCCCTTGCACTTTAAATGTTGGCATAAAGTTTCCCTCCTTTATTTCTTTAGCTCCAAAAGATGTCATTTGAAAACATCCATTATACTTACGAATAGTTGAAAGAAAATGTTCTGATAATGGATCTTTATGGGAAAGAAGGCTGTGTAAAGGTTCAGGATAGGGTTCAGGAGTAGGGAGCTGAACTTTACCTCCACTGCAGCACATTCCTTGGGTCTCATCCTTCCATTTTAGAGCATGGCACCAAGAGCAAGGTAACCTAGGCCCAAGATTTACGATTTCATTTATTGAATAAGCAATATTAGGTTTATAGTTAAAAGCAGATAAATGCTTAGAGGTCCAAGGCAATAATCTAATTTCAGATATTTTTTCTTTGTATTTTTTATTTTTGGTTCGAGCTACATGGGAGTTTTTAGACACATAATTTTTTACTGCTTTTCTATTGACTTCGGGATGCTTTTGAGTATATTTTCTTACGGCCACTCTATTTACTTCTAAGTGACATTGAGTATATTTCCGAACAACATCTCTATTTACTTTTAAGTGGCTTTGAGTATATTTCCGAACAGCATCTCTATGAACTTCTAGGTGACTTTGAGTATATTTCCGAACCACATCTCTATGAACTTCTAGGTGACTCTGAGTACATTTTAGTACAGCCTTTCTCACTTGCTTATATCGGATTGAACTTGTAAATCTTTTCCTACGTTTTGTTCCTCTTTTTGATTGAATAGAAGGAGTAGACTCATCTGATTTACATACATCAGACTTACAGTTGTATCCATGCTGAAAGGAAAAATATTTTTCACATCCTATTTGTTCAGTGGAGGTTAATAATTTAGGCTCATTAAAATGGCTTAGTTGAATGCTATTAATTATTGCTTCATCTAAAGGAACTAATGCATCTCAAAAAGTGGCCTTCATTAAAATTCCCCGTAAACCAAAGTCTTCGTATTCCTTGTAATGCGTCTCCAAAGACAGCGATCAAGGAACCCTCTTGATACACTTGAAATTTATAAGGAAATATTTCTCCAGCTGCCATAATTTCACAAATAGATCCATATGTATAAGTTTTCGACATTTCAGTATTATACAAACGCTTAGTACAGTAAGGAGCTCCAGATGGCCCCTGAGTCAAACACTTAACCTTTTCCATTCATTACATACGTGGCGCACAATAGCTTTTTTAATTGAATAGCCATTGATACGTTATCGTGTATTAAATATGACAGGGCGGAAAATAAGCAGGCTTCGTCACCTATAATTTTTACGATTTTAAAAAACATATTCATTCCATCAACTGTAAGCTGCTGTACATTCATTTTTTTTTAAATGTAAATTTGAAAATGAGAAAAATTTATTCAATTTGTTGAATTGAAAAATGTATTCAATAAAAACAGTTGATCAGTCGAATCTGGTACTATTTTAATGCTTGTAAATAAATGTTATTCTACTCGCACATTCAAGCACACACATATAAACCAAACGATATATTTTAAAACGAATTGATACTGTGAACAAACTTGAGCAAATGATAAAAAAAAATAAAAATACAGTTTTTTCGAAAAAATATTATTTGAACTGCTTGCAATTAATGGACTCGATTCACCTGACGTCATAGTCACATGTCATCGCCCAGCGCGGATATCAACAAATAGCCATGTGCTTCCTTCGACTGAGTATTTAGCCGCCATTTTCGGATTTGCATATCTTCTATCGAGCAGCAAAATGAGATACTGCAGCGCATTAAATTGTCGTAATGCAAAAGGAAAGTCTGACTGTAGGTCAAAAACCTTTTTTTCGTTTCCGCTAAAGGATCCATGTTTATTAAAAAAGTGGTTGCAAAACTTGGGCAGAAGAAATTTCAAAACGACTAAGTATTCCTCAGTATGTTCCGAACATTTTGAAGAAGCATGCTTTTTGTACCAGACTTTCACTAACAGAAGGCAATTGAAACCGAATTCAGTGCCCACAAAATTCTGTTTTTTCGAGCCACCATCTAATCAAATTTTGTAGAGAAGGAATAAATCTTCAATGTCACAGAAATTAAAAGATGTTCCAAAAGACATTTCGACTGAAATGTAATTACTTTTTAATTATTTCATTTTCAATATTTTTTGTTTTTATCAAATACGCCGACGATATTTCAAGTTTCAAAAAGTGATATACACTCTGTCGCAAAAAAATATATGCACCCAGAAAGCTACAATCACGAAACTCGGCAAGAATGTAGTCTGGTAAGAGATATGCAAATGATTAAAATTTCGAAGCCAATGAGACAAGGCTAAGTGTGCTATGCGCATATTAGTTGCGCAACTGGGAGAGTTTAAAAGCATGAGTACGAGCGCCGTACGGCTATCCAAACGAATCTGATGACTTTGATAGACGATATTGAGACTTAGGATGCCTCTAAGACGTAACCGGCGGCAGTAGCTGACGGACTTTGATAGGGGCCGTATAATAGGCCTCAGAGAAGCAGGTTGGTCGAATAGACGTATCGGCCGCCACCTCGGTCGGAGCGATATGGTAGTTGCTTGTTGGCAACAGTGGATCACCAAAGGTAGAGTGTACCGTCGCGGAGGGTCAGGACGTCCCAGGAACACAAATGATCGCGAGGATCGTGCAAAAACTTCGGCACCAACAACGTCGCTAGCATCGATTCAACGCCACTTATCTCCTTCAGACATCCAGTGCCATCAAGAGAAACCATAAAAAGGAGACGACTGACCGATTTTTGGTTTGAGGAGCCGACGTCCGCTAAGACGCTTACCACTGACCCCACATCATAGGCAGGGTCGACATTTTGCCGACCTCGGGCAACTTGGAGTGTGACAGACTGGAGACGTGTCATCTTCAGTGATGAATCCCGATTCAGTCTCAGTGCTGATGACCACCGCACACGTGTCTGGAGGCGCACCGGCCAGCGGTGCGATCCGGCATTTATTGTCGAGCGGCATACAGCAATTTCACAAGGTGTGACAATGTGGGGAGCAATTTCTTGGGACACACGATCATCTTTAGTGCTCCTTCAAGGCACTTTGACAGCTCGCAGATACGTGGACGATATTTTAACGTCGATTGTGCTACCCATGCTATCAAGTCGCCCAGGTGCCATTTATCAACAGGATAATGCTCGTCCACATACTGCGCGACTCTCCCAACAATGTCTTCAAGGATATGACGTCCTACCATGGCCTGCCAGGTCACCAGATCTTTCGCCAATAAGCATGTCTGGACGCGCTGGGAAGGCAACTGCAGCCGTCCCGAGATACAGGGAGAATTAACTGCGCAGATGCAAAGACTATGGCAGGATCTTCCACAGGGGGTCATAAGTGACTAATTGAATCGATGCCACGCCGAATTTCGGCTTGTATAGCTGCCAGAGGTGGCTTTACTACTTACTGACTTTTAACCTTTTGCAAGCTGTAACCGCTTAATAAAATGATATTTTGTTCTGAATTTTTAATCATGTGTTTATTTTCATATACACTACATGCATACCAAATTTCGTGAATGTAGCTCAATTTCTTCTGGGTGCATATATTTTTTTGCGACAGAGTGTATTTTCTGAGCATTTCGAATTCGAAGAATTTTAATTTTGCAAACGTAAAGAAACACACAGATTAGGGTACCACTTCTGTTATCTATTCTGGATGCTTTGTAACTGGTAAGTATGCAGTTGATTACCATTGTTTTTTGTCATTTTAAGATTATTTTCAATAATAACTATGGAGAAGTTCTACTTTGTAAACAACAACATTGACCTGGAGCCCAACAATACTTCCGGTGTAATGTTCAGTATCTTTGCAAAAATACCTTGTAAACTTTTTTGTTTCATATTATTTAGAATATAATTAGATACACTGCATGTACTTATTTTTACATATAAAACTTCATTATAGATATAGTATTACATTTTCCCCCCTATTTAACTAAAGAAAAATAGCTATAAATATGTGAAAAGTACTTATTTTCATTTTGTTAATTTTTGGCTGGTTTAAGATTAATCAGTGTGTTTAATTTCTGAATTGCATGCACATATTTCACCTTAATAACTTTTTACAGTGAAAAATATTGATAAATACATAGAAAATGCATTTAAGTACCTTCTTTATACTTACTTTACTGTTGAATTAGTTAGTGTATTTAATTGCTGAGAGAACTGTCTCATCCACATCAAATCCAAATTCTTTCTTGTACTTAAAAAACTAATGTTTGAAAAATTTTCATTTCAATTTTGTTTAATTTTATGCAAATAAAGATTAATTATGCTAATTAAGATTAGCAATAATTTTTAATAGTTATTTAATCAGTATTCTAAATCTATAATATGTATTGTATTTTATAAATTATATCATGTTTAGAAAAATAACAATATATGCATATTAATATCTTAATTTATATGATTTGTAGATAATGTCGAGTGATTATAAGGAATTGGAAACAATATCAAAGGCTAGATATGATGAAAAATCAACATGCAATGGGAACAAACTTTCCGATCCATTTGTTCAGAGAGACAACAAAACATGTATATAATGAAAAGCTATTGCTTCCAATCACTTTTGGAGACATTTATATGCACTTTGTGGAAAAAGAATGTACTTATACCAGGAGGGGGGAATAGACTAAAAAAATTAAATTCATTCCAGTATATTGTATATAATTTAAATATGTATATAATTTTGTACAGTCAAAATTCCCTCACGAGGGGCTGCTAAGAGAGGAAATCACTGCAAAGTAGCAAGTTTAGGTAGTGATTATGTGGAGAAGCACAGACTTAATAGTGTCAATGAACCTGCTCTCTTGTACTTTTAAAGAATATTAGTTGCATGTAATTAAATTCATTAGTTTTGTAATGCTGGCCTTAGTCATGGAATTCTGTCAATGACAGATTTTTTTATAAAAGATTTTTACAAACTGCTTAGAAAGTTTATATGTACATATAAATAGATTTCTAGACATAAAATGAAATAAAAACATTTTTAAATTTTATTTGGTCATCTTCATAAATAAGACAAAGATAAATACACTGTTAATTACAATAAATTAAGGTTATATAATATTAATTTACGACCATTTTGAACAATACAATGCTGACATTATTTGCATAAATTGGAATAATATGTTTTTTATTTGTAAGTATTTGAAGTATAAAGTGATTATTTGTCAAGTCTGAATATCCACTTAACAGTGGACCTTCCATTTTTGTGGTGAGTAGTCTTCTGCAATCTTGACCATTGGAAATTTAAAAAATTGCTTACTTGCCATTGTTTTGAACTAATCAGTGTTTATTTACTATTTAAACTACATATTTTTCTATTTGTAATTGTTTGAATTACATACTGTTTACTTGTAATTATTTGAATTACACACTGCTTATTTTCAGTGGTAGGATTACACAAAGGTAGGATTTAGAAGCTCAAGTATCTCCCATAGAACTAAAAAATTTTTAATTTTTAGCACAAATATCACACCTAGATGCTTTCCTCGACATTTTTTTAGAAATATAACTGGTTACTTCAATCAGTGCTTATTGTAACAATTTAAATAGCTTAGTGTTGATCTGCATAAAGTTTTTATTTGCAATTATTTGAATAGAACATTAATTCTTACTTTGTAGCCAAGATGTAGTTTGCATTATGATATCACATTTCTATGTTGAAGTTCCTTTGTTTTGAAATATTCTAATTATATCAATATTAGTTATGTCAGCCCAATGATATGTTTTTGGTAAAATTAACGATTGGTATGTCTACACACATGTGTACACAATAGATTACTAGAAATTTTATTTGAAATTTTCATCGTAACAGTATTTCAAATTTTTAATTTGGTTACAATAGTTTTTCAAGAAACATTTAAATTATTAGACACTTTTCCTTACAAAGAAAACTGTTTTGGAAACAATGCCAAATTTTTTTGTTTGAGAATAAAGGTTATAGAATGATCATTGACTATACAGAATTTCCAATTAAAAAACCTAACCGTCCTTTACAGCAACAAAGAACATTTAGTCATTACAAAAATTGTAATACTTTAAATGGTATAATAGGTATTATGTCTTCAGGGGCTATCTGCTTTGTATCACATTTACATTGTGGCAGAAGTTCAGACAAGGAACTTTTTCTTTAAAGTAAAAAAATGAATGAACTAAATGATGTTTTTATGGCTGATAAAGGGTTCTTAATTGAAGAAGAGTTAGACAAAATTGGTTGTAAATTAAAAAGCCCCCATTTTTTTCAAAGATAAAATTCAATTTTATGTTTCTGAAATTGTTAGTAACTGTGCAAATTGTCTGACAAGCAAGTTACTGTGGAAAGAGCTGTTTCAAGAATCAAACAATATAAATATTTTGATGGTGCTCTTCTATATGAAAGTTTACACAATGTTGACAGTTTATTTATTATAACATGTTTGTTGTTATTTTCATGACACTAACAAATGTAACACAAGAAAGCTCTTAATATAATGTTTCACTTTAACTATATACTTATTCTATGTATATATATAAACATTGAAACTAATTAGTCGATAATTGAATTCCAAATATGGTAATAAATTCAGGCATTAAAATTTTCAGATTAAAATGTGTGTATAGTAAAATATAAATTTGTGTCTATATAAAATATAAAAGTCCTGTTCATCCTTACATGATCAAAATAAAAAAAGCCATTTTTGAATCTATAATTATCTTTCAAAAAAAAATTGAAACATATTTGTGTGGTATTTATGAACACAACATTTGTGTTTTTCAGAGTTTGAATGTGGTATAAACCTATCATACAAATGTAAAATATTTTTACTATATGTCACAAATATGCATTTATTGGTTTTTGCACAATTTGAAAATTTATCACTATAGATTAGATTTATTTTTGCATAAATATAAAAGTCTGAAAAAAGACTCATATATATTGATATTATCCTGCTTATAAGTCCTGAATGAATTTGTTGCATTGAGTTAGTTACAAGTATTGACTCAAGAAGAGAACTTGGAGCAATTGTATATTTATCGAGAATTAGGATCATGAAACACAGTAATATAATTTTTTCAGGTTTACTTTTTAACTTTAAAGTACTAAAATATAGTACTACAATATATTATCGTATAGTTTGGTACATCATGAAAATATTCAGTTTTATCAGCAATACTAGAATTCAAAAGTCTAATTGCATTATCAGCCGAGGGTGATTTTTAGATGCATCATTTTCAATAGTGTTCCATCTCTCTTTGAAATATTGTTTCTCAACAAGAAAATATTAATGATAAAGCTTCTAAGTTATATAAACAATTTTTAAAACAGAAATTGGCCATAAAATCAATCTTAATTAAATAACTATGAGAATTTAAAACATAATCGAGCAGAAATGCTTTTAGTAATGTTAACCGAAATAATTAATCATTTCACACTGCAAGAGTCAATTGTGCTGAAAAATATTTTTCATTCAATTTAAGAGTGGAAAATTGATTTAAAATGAAACTGAAACCAAAACCTAAGCTGTAGCCTTAAAATAGTATGATTTGTACCAATACAGTGTGAAGCCTTTAAAGATATGTTAAAAATAATATTTGGTGCTTTGATAGTGTTAGTAATTATCACCTATAAATGTTTGAAAATTATTGTTTATAAATCATTGTCTCCTTAGTTGGAAAAAAAGAAATAGAAATGAATCATACTAAGATATGGGATTATTTTTAGGAATTGTTTGAAACAAACTATTACACTATAGGGAAACATCCCAAGTTATTTTCGAGAAAATTTTTGTTAGATAGCTAGTTTAAATTAGTAATTAAAATTTATTTAATATGCATCATTTATCAACATTTAATTTTAATATTACATGATTATAATACAAGTGATACATATGAAAATTTTATTTTTAACTAAGAAATTCATTGTAGTAATTTATAAAATGCTTTTATCATATTATGTTGAAAGACTATCAGTGACATCCCTTCATTGTGTACTCATGAAGAGTATTTTTCTAAGATCTATGACAAAAGAGGTTTTTTTGTGTCAGTTTCAAACTTTATTTGATTTAATATGGATATATAAAGTTTAAACATTGTTATTTTATACTAATTTTTTTGAAACACAACTGTTCTATAAAAATTCCCAAGACATAATAAGTTTTTTTTGAAATATACGATGACTCTAATGAAATAACATTTGCCAGTTTTGATTGTCTGACTTTAATTAATAATTATCATTTATGAAGGTTTGAAATTTCTTTTAGAATTGACTGTCTTCAAAGATCAAAAAAGAAAATACTCTTAGTTCAAGAAAGGAATCATGTTAATACATAATTTTTACAAATAATGACTAAATTTTATTGGATTATTCTTTATTACAAATGATTTCTTATGAGTTATTGAATTACATATGTATTGTCTAATAGATGTAAACCACACAAATATTTCCATACACTTTTAAAAAATAAATCAATGAATAATATTAAAAGTTTTGATATCCTAACAATAATACTGAAATGGATTTTCAAGAACAGCAAAAAGGAAACTTTTTATATGAATATTAAAAAATAACAAATCAGGCTATTTTTTTCATAATTACAAGAAGTTTCTATGTAAAAAAATATAATAAAATTTGCTAAGGAATAGGTTTGCTTACAAAGAACCAATGAATATATTTCAGCCGATCTGCTCTGAAACAAGACATTTTAGAATGTAAAAATATTGTTCGGAGTTCCAGGATTTAATGCTATCAATCCAAATGAGCAAGGCAGTCTTCAGTAGCGATGAAAATTTATTGTTTAGAATCCTTAGAAGTGCCAGATACAACTCTAGAAATACAAATAACTAATGTATTCCATCAGCAGTCACTCGTTCTATTCAACAGCAGAAGTATTAACTAATCGTTGGCTGACTTTTCAGTAGTCAAAACAATACTTTGTTTTGGCGAGCACCACGCCCTATTTAGTCTGCTGGAATTTTTCTCAAGAATTCGTTTACATCAGAGACTGTGATATTAGTAGATTTCTTTTTAGAAGCATCAATATATGTTCGCCAGAAATGATGCCAACTTGGCTATGCTTCGATTGAATCGACATTTTTATGTAACGAACGGAATTGCTTGCGATTTTAACATAAAATAAATACAACAGAAAGTTATATTAACGAATTACACATTCAGAACTAATTATTTACACCATTTTTAGCGTTCAGTGCACAAAAATTGTAACAATACATACATATTAATAACAGCAACAAATAACTTGCAAAAAGAATAATATAGCTATACGAAGTAACAAAACAAAGTACGAAAGTGTTTTGCGTTAGGCGGGAAACAATTGAAAACAAATATCACTAGATCATAATGTCATATGAATTTAGTCCATTATAATATTTCACATTTTCAAATAAGTAATGTAAAAAAAATTAAGACAATTCCTTATCAGGGTGAACAAAGAAAAATTTTACTTAAGTTACTTTTTACTAAATATAAATTAGTATGCACATATGACGGAATCACAATATTAAGTGGCAAAAAAATTTTGTTCAATGGAGCGTTGCATAATTATTTAAATCACAATGTGGCTGGCACTAATAAAAAAAGAATTTCTGAACCTAAAAGTATACAAAAACACGAAGCTTAAGAATAGAAGAATAAACTTAAATCTAATACTATAACTAAAACTATATATATATTTAGTCACGAAACAAAAACTGAAAAGACTAGAAAATATATTAAAAATATTTAACGTACTAAAAAGAATTTAAAGAATATAAAATAGCAAATTCGAAAGTTAGCGCACAACCAGAAGTGTAAAACGATCGGCTGTTATTGTTTACTTAAACGCACATGGAAAATCATGTGTCATCGGAATGATCGCAGCGCCCTCTAGTGATGAATCGAGTCCATTAATGCTATTCATCTCGCGTATTTAATCACACATTTAAGCCAAACGATATGCTTCAAAGCGAACTGACATCGCGAACAAACATAAGCAGGCAATAAATAAAAAATATATTTTTTAAGTGGTAAAAATACTACTTTCAATGCGTGAAAATAAATGATAAATAAAAATACAGCTTTTTCGAAAAACTATTATTTGAACTGCTTGCAATTAATTAATGCTATTCATCTCGCGCATTTAATTACACATTTAAGCTAAACGATATGCTTCAAAGCGAACTGACATCGCGAACAAACATATGCAGACAATAAATAAAAAATATTTTTAAGTGGTAAAAATACTACGTTCATTGCTTAAAAATAAATGTTTTCACCTCGCGCATTTTGGTACATATAAATCAAAGAATATACAGTTGACCTGCGCTAATTCAAAACTTAGATAATATGAACCTGACGCTAATTTGAAGTATATGCTTACCCTTAGAAAAACTCTTAGGTTTAAGTGTAGTATAGAGAAGACTCTTGGCAAAGTCAATTTCGTTTGGCGACCAAGAGAGGTCGCCAAGCAACACAATTTAGCGATAGGTGTTTTGACGTGAATACATCTTGTCTATCGGTTACCAAAATTATTAAAAGAATTTAGATGTGAATATTCAAAAGTAGACATTAAAAGAAATAAAAAGTATATCTCTACGAAAAAGGGGAAAATTAAAGTAAATAACACACACACAATCCATTCTCTTCTCATATCAATTCCAACGGCATTGCTGAATTAACACATCACGAATACAGAATGGGAAACAGGTGACTTTTTTAATATGAAATTCTGCTATTTTAATAGTTGAGAAACAGTGTTTATATTAACTAACTCTACGCTCTAAAAACGTTTAGTTTATTTTCCGTTCAATAACTGCAGCTCTTGCAGACTTCACTCCTACTAATGAGTACTTTATTTGCCCATAGATTTCATGCTCATGCGTCGCAGTACCTTTGCACATTTCAGTTTTATTTTAATTTATTTTATATTATGTTTATAAATTACTTTTGTATTATTCTGAAGAAAGCAGATGCCCCAACGTCCGTGCGTGAAAACCTCTCGTTATTTGTTAGTATTAACTGTTGTAATGTAATTGAAACTGTCTTCTCCTACACAATGGGAGTGTGATTTATTTTGAATTAAAAATTATTAATTAATCATTTGAGCGTTTTTCTCTTTCCAGAAAAATCATTCCGAAAGCGTTTACTTCTATTTTGCGAACTGCTTCGAAAGTGCAACAAATTACATTCTTTCCTTCTTCTAAGTTCACGGGAGGTGTAGAAAGGACAATTCTATGACTCAGTTCAGCCTCTTTGTTAATGAATGGAATCTGCTGACTCAATTTCAAGATTTTACGTCTAATAGTTTATAAAAAAGAAGATAATTACCTATAGTGCCCCTTAATTCTCCGCATCGCCACTTGAGGGTCAATTTTCACAAAACTTATTTTGTAGCGAAATTCTACTCCAGGAAAGGAATGCGCTTACCAAATTTCAAGACTGTACGTCAAACAGTTTAAGGGGTGTTGGAAAGCTAAAATCTTATTTTTTTGACAATTTGAGATTTTTACATTTTCAAACTGTATAGATTTTAACCTTTCTAAAAACACCTTACTTTAACGTCTAGAGTATTTAGAAGCCCTTAAAACGTATTTTTAAATAATCATTGAATTTGGGCCCCGCCCATTTTAATGGCGAAAATTGTAAACAAATTACTTTGCTTTTGCTTAAAAGTGTAACAACTGATATAAACCAAAACATGTATCTTTTATTTTAAATTGAGCCTTTTATTTTTTTATTTCCTAGTCGATTAGAAGTCTCACTGAATACATTAAAATCAATTTATCTCAAAATGTAAATTTTAATGTGCGATGTACCTTTTCTGAGAAACTACTGTTCACAGGTATGTAAATTTTTTATGAATTATTTATAATGATGTCGAATATATATTAAAATGAACTTTTTGTAAAAAACTCAAAAATTTAATTTTTACAAATTTTTTAAGTAAAAAATGGGTCAAATTTCGCAATGTTTCATAAAATATTCCATAATTTATTAAAAAATTCAAAATTATCTAAAATCTCATTTTAGTATAATGAGATAGGTGTACTTTAATAGTATGAAAAATTTCAAGCATGTACATAAAACAGATTTTGAGAAAAGGTACATCGAAAACAGCCAATTTAACATTGTCAATATAGAGAAACAGAGAGGTTTCCAACTCCCCTTAAAAACAGAAATGATTATCTATAACGCCCCTTAAGCCCTGCAACACCACTTAAAGTTTATTTTTGTAAAATCTAATTTGTAGCGGACCTCTACTCCAAGAAATGAATCTGCGTACCAAATTTAGAGACTATACGTCTAATAGTTTAAAAATGGAAATAATTATCTATAACGCCACCCAAGTCCCCGCTACGAAACTTGGGATTCGATTTCCATAATAATCATTTTCTAGCGGACTCTATGAAAGAATCATCTTACCAAATTTCAAGACTGAACGTCTAATAGTTTAAAAATGAAAATAATTATGCATAACGCCTCTTAGGCCTCCGCAGCGCCACTTAGGAAACGATTTTCACAAAACCCATCTTATAGCGGATCTCTACTCAATGAATGGAATCAGCTTACGAAATTTCGAGATTTTACGTCTAATAGTTTAAAAAAGGAGTTAATTGCCTACAACGCCACTTAATTCTCTAGAACGCCACTTGGGAGTTGATTTTCACAAAACCCATTCTGTAGGGGATCTGTACTCTATGAAAGGAAACCGCTTTCCAAATTTCAAGACTGTACGTCTAATAGTTTAAAAATCGAAATAATTATGTATAACGCCTCTTAAGCGCCCTCAACGCCTCTTGGAGGTCGATTTTTGTAAAAATCATTATGTAGGGAATCTCTACTTTATGAAAGAAATCTGTGTACTAAGTTTCTCACGACTTTACATCTAGTAGTTTAGTAAAGAAAATAATTATCTATAACGCCCCTTAAACCCTCGTAACGCCCCTTGGGGTTCGAACTTTGCAAAATCCGTTCTTAGCTAACGTCTACACCATGAAGGGAACCTATCTACCAAATTTCAAGTTTGTAGGTTTAATAGTTCCGGAAATATCGTGATTAGTCAGTCAGTGAGTCAGTGAGTGAGTGAGTCACTTTTCTCCTTTATATATATAGATGTGTGTGTGTGTGGGGGGTAAATGTTTACCAAAAATTATAATCTACCATATTTTTTTAATCATAATTGCGAGTGTTATATTACATAGCATGTTTGTTTTCGTTTAGTTTTAAAAGATTAAAGTGATTAAAAGTTATTCCTTGTTAAAAGGATTACACTTTGAATTTTTTATAGAGTTATTGACGAGATGCTTGGTAAAGTAACATAATACCTTACTTATGCCTTGCTAGGCGGTCGAAACTTTCACTATCACAATAGTAAACAATTATCTTCAGTTTAACACGGGTCTGTGTGTATTTTCTAGATTACGTTCTTCCTGGAATATTTAAATGCGGTATAAAAATTCTGTCTTATGTATTTTTGCTATTGAGTGAACAGCATGCTCAAAGTAAATATTCTGGTGTTCATTAATAGTTTTAGTTTTATATACTAAATAAAAAACCGCAAAAATATATTATATATATATATATATATATATATATATATATATATATATAAATGTTGAAATAGAGTTTAATCCTTCCACCAAAAGAAAAGAACAATAATGGAACCAGTATTAACTGTGTTCTAAAATCCGTGAAATAAAAAAATAACAATAAATGAAGTGTGTTTAGAAAAAGTTTCAAAAATTACAAATGAAATTTTTATTTATAACTTTTCTACAATAATATACGTAGGCTGTGTTCAATAAGTAATAAGACTAATTTTACTGACTCAAAACCACTCATCGGAATGTTAATTTCTGTGGCATAAGAAAAGTTTGTTGTCTGTATTAACAAAAGCTACCGATAGATGGCTTGTACAGACTCACATTCTTGAGTATCAAGTTATCGAACTGAAGCGTGTTTGTGGGCGCCTACGAGAAGTGCCCAGTTGTCGAAATGAAAGCAAAAATCATCATCAGAGACCTTTGATGTGATGCGATATGATTAAAGACTGGAAGAAGAAGTCAACCACATCTTAAAACGCTTAATCACAGCAGACAAAGCTTGGTTGTATTACTATGATCCAACCATAAAACAACAAAGCAGTGAATGGAAACATCCATCTTCACCTACTCTCAAGAAAGCAAAAACTGGGAAATCAGCTGGTAAAGGGATGATCATATTTTTTTATTGTGAAGGAATTGTGTAGCAACATGCTGTCAAACTCGGTACTACCGTAACGATTCTTACTACACGAATGTCCTGCGAACGATGGCATAGCATGTTAAAAGGAAACATCCATTGCTTCGAAATGGTTTCCTTTTACACCATGACAATGCCCGACAACATTTTGCTCGTTGCGTACTGGATGTTTCGCAGCAGAACAACGTAGGGTCTTACCACAACCTCCATACAGTCCTGATCTCACTCCATGCGATTTCTGGCTGTTTCCTCAACTTAAAAAACCATTACGAGGTAAACGTTTTGCAAGCAACAACGCATGCGTAAAGGTTGCGGAGGCTGTTTTGAAACAGCTCTCACAAAACGGACTTTTACATGTTTGTCAGAAGTGGACAGAAATTTGGGATAAATGCATTACGTCCCTTGAAAGTTATTTTGGGAAAAAAACATGTAAATGATGACGATGAAAGGTACCCTGTTTTTTTATAATTTTAGTCTTATTACTTAATGAACAGCTCTCGTATGAATAACATTTACGCTTTCCATCTTTTTTTAAATATGAACTGTCCTCTCTCTAACTCAATACTTAATACTAAGCGTATTTTTATTTGTCTTAACAAACTGCGTGCGCGCGCGCGCGCGTGTGTGTGTGTTCATTCTACCCCACGAGGCAATTATATAGTGTTTGGATGCATATATTATAGATATGCTTCCTCAAATCCTATTTTTTCAACGTACTAGAGTTCCATATTATTTTACTTTATGACAGGAAACTATTAACTGAACTACAAGGAGAAAATAATATCGTATATTGTGCATTACAGAATTTCAATTCCCGGTTACTTATTATTTACTTCCAAAAAATTAAAAACAACATTTCTAATATTAGAAAGTTTTCTATATACATTAATTTTCATCACCAGATTTAGCACACTCTTATACTTTTACTTTCTTTTATATTTAACATTAATTTCATTCTTTAACGTTGACAAGCATTACCTCTGCAATGTATTTCACTTCACTGAACAATATTGTTTGCAAAAGAGATGCTTAACTACGCATTTTATCAACTAACCACATCAACTAAATGACTTTCCATGTCAAATAAGCAATTTATATTTAATTCCTTAAATTTCTTGCAGGCGCGTGGACTACTGTGCCCCAAGGATACATCCAAAGCCTCTTTGATTCTATGCCAAGGCGTGTGACAGCGGGTATAGCCAACAATGGTGGCTACACTAACTACTGATTTTGTCATCACCCCCTTTGCACAAATGCTGTGATTTTAATCGTTTGATCATTGTTCAACATGTTATCTGCAAAATAAATTTCTCTGTGGTATCTCTGGTCCTTCTAGGTGTTGCATTTTGTATGGCCAACAGTGCAGAACAAGTGTTTTTCCCTCTCCAGGAGGTGCGTAAAGAAGAAAATATCTCTTAGGCAGATAAGTTTTTAAAGCGAGTTCATAGATGAATGGGTTAGTTATTTTCTTACAATTTTTCTTGGTTAATTCAAACATCAATATATTTTGCTCGTCTGCAAATTTCAAATTAAGTAGAAATGTAAATTTAACTAATGTAGCGAACAAATATATTTACAAGCATACTTTAATATATAAAAATCAAACTACATATTGAAGACAGCTTAATTTCTTTGTGTTAAAATAATTAACTCAATCTTTCAGAAATTTCATATTTATCTATTAAGGTCAACTGATATAAAAGAGGCGGCCTTTAAAACTTTTTGAATGCCACAAGACTCACTGATTTTTTTCAAAATCGCTCTTTGAAGGTACACAAAAGCTATAGTCAACGCACCAAATGACTCAACAAATCAAGTGAGGACGACATCAGAGTTGGCATAAAATTTCTACACCACATCAACATGAGGATTTTCAATCTGGACGGATGCAACGAGCACCAGCCCTTATGCACATTAGATTTTTAGTGGTACCAGAATTCGAATTCAAGACTGGAAGAAGATAACCACGAGTTTGAGATCATGACCACAATATTATAAAACAATCAGGAAGAAATTGAGTAATGTAAGAAAAAAATTACAAAATTTACAAAGCCTTTGCAAAGGAATACTTTTATATGTTTTGTAAATGTACTTGTATATGTTTTGTAAATGTTCTTGTACATGTCTTGTATATATATAAATGTACTTTTACTACTTGACCCAAGTGAAAAGGAATCATACTTTCTCTAGAGCAATAGTACTGTCGATAACGGCAATTATTTAGACACAGGATTGTAATAATATCTAAGAAAAGAGCTCTACTTTTGAACAGTGTTAACTATTATAAAATTAACTATATTTCTTTTATATAGATATAATTATAAAGAAAAAAATAGGAAATTCTAATTTCCACAGGGCACAAATTGTTGGGAAGAAGTTATTATAAGATAGTAGCAAAAATATATGAGGTGAAAAAGACATAGAAAAACTTCATTTTAAAATGCTCCGTCCCTTTGTTGTAAGTAAATGAACGATTCATGTTGGTGGAAGTGATCGAAAAAGCATTTGTACCGTTTATTTTTATACATCCTATACTCATGTCAAAAAACTCAAAATTACATATTTTTTTATCATACCAAACAGAACATTGCAGGATCATACACACAGCGAAATTTTAAATGTACTTCTATTTTCTAATATGACCTGGCAGAGAGTTGACGCGAAAAGACGTTCCATCTTAGTATCAAATTTTTCTTGCAAAAACTCCTTTTGTCATCGAAAACTTCAGTTATTATATGATAGATAAAAATACATAGACCATCCCTGGTCTGTGTGGAAATTTTAAATTTATGATGTCCGATTTTGTTATTTACAAAAACTAGAGAAAATGTATCTTTAATAAAATTTACATTTATGTGCGCTTGAGATTCGTTACTTGAACTGATTTACCTTGCTTTTATAATATTTAACTTTATTTGCACTGGTTGATAACCCTTAAGCAATTTACAGATAAGTATGCCAAAGGCTCAAAATTGTTCATCCACAATTCTCCTAATTTCGTTCGAGTTGATTCTTAGTTGAAAAAAATTACGATTAAAAAAAAATCAATTTTCAGACTTAACTTTGATTTCACAATTGAGGAAACAAAAGAGAGCTTCATTCTGCTTCCATTTTCAAAATTTGTAAGTGGAATTGTTCAGTCAGTAAAACATCTTCTGAAAGGCGTGATAAAAGTGAGCTTAAAGTACGAAATATTTGGGACTAGAATTGTGCAAAAAGAAATATACCAAATTTGAGACATTTTAAAGCAGTTTTCAAAGATTTTAGTTACCATTTTTCATCCTCGGTCACTTCCTGGCCATGAGTGAGTTTTACATTAACTTCTCACTGTAAAGCAATACGAAGGCTATTGGCGATGGAATCTGCTAATTTTCAACCTCAGTCAAGTGACGAAGATGTCAACCGTGAGCTGGCTACCCTCTCCTAACAATCACACCAATCGGAAAACATTTAACACTCTGCAGATTTCCCGTGCATCTGCCCCCTCTACACAAAGAGTATTCAGTGACGCCAGGACTTTAATCCGCGATGCTTAGGGCACAAGTTTAAAAGCATAACCACTAGGTTAACGAAGTTACTCCTAGTTGGGAAATAGATACACTAATGATGATCGCTGCAAACAAAAATATGTTGAAATCGCTGGCAGAAAACTGCATTGATATTCCAGGAGATCTGAAAAATATGAACTAAGGATTATACAAAAATAAAAACTTATAAAGAGAACAAATCCAATAGCATTCATTTTGAACAATTATCGCTACCTCATACACAAATAATTGCTTATGTTTGGTAAAGGTGTTGATCCAAGTTCTTCATCATATAATTAAAATAAAATAGAATAAATCTTTAAACAGTAATCCATTCACAGCCAACATCGATTGAAAGATTGAGTATTAATCCCAGACTTCGAAGCAACACGAGAGCTATTGGTGACACTCTCATAATTTTGAGCAACTGTCAAGTGGCGCAGACGACTCTTAAGATATTCGTACACCTTCAAAACGTCATTTTCATCAAAAAATTTGATTCTTGAATATCGATGTTTTTTCGAAATACGATTTTTTTTCAAATTTTGTTTTCATTTTTTTCTATCTTATTTAGAACTTAAGTTATGGGGATTTGAATTTTACTCGATAGCTACTTTTTGAAACCGGAAGTACAAATCTGAATTCCCGCAAATTGAAAAAATATTTGTTTACATTTTTATTTTTCAAAGTATCGTTTAAATATGCAATAGTAGGAAATTTTTAAACACGCTTTAAAATATGGATTTGAGTTTTCAGAATCTTCAACAATATAAGTGGCAACAGGTTTTCTCTTATAGTTTTATCCAGAATCTGGCAGGAAAAGCGAGTGCCTTAATGCTTGTTTACATTCGCTTATGATTACGTAACTCTTTATAACTTTCTGTTTAATCCCTTTTTATTGCTGAAAACTTTAATTTTTTTTCATATAAAATAGGTAATACTGAACATAGAATCCGTGGAAAGAGAAAACGTCAATTTTAAGTTAATGGATCTACCAATAAAAATTAAAGTTCAACATTTACGAACACCAGTTCTTCAAAGATTAAATTGCTCACCTTTTTTGATGAAGAAATCGCAGAATATGAAAGTAAACCACTTACAGGTAACAGAATTATGGATATAGAAGTCCTCTTAATTTTTTTACAACTTTGTTGCCCAAGATGTTTTCAAGAAGGTTTACTGCTTTTTCAAGATTCAAGATTACGCAGGGTTTTCTAGTTGAAAGGAAATTTTAAACAGTCCTGGAGCAAGTACAAGATTTTTATGGTATGAGATAAATTGCGAAAGGTTTTTCTGTTGATTTTAAATTACATGGTTCAGTTAAATTTACCCAGGCACAGAGTAAAACTGCATACACTAATCATGAGAACTAACTCATGTCTGCGATTTCAGAAGTTGGTGAACTATCAATGCAAAAAGCAGTTTCTGAGTTGTTAGTGCTGAATCCTTCTATTAATAAAATTGTTGAATGTGGTGTTTCAAATTAAAGGAAAGTGGCAGAGTAGAGGTTACACTTCCATGAATGGATGTGTCACAGATTTGTCAGTTGACACTGGTTAAGTAATGGACATTGATACAATGTCGTCATATTGGCCCACCTTTAGAAAGATTTCTAAAATATCTAAAAGCATTGAGTCGGAAACTTTCGCAGCATATAACGTGTGCCATAGAAATTTTCAAGTTCTACGTTAAAACGGGAAGCTGTTGGTGCTACTAGAATCTTCCAACGTTCTATTGTCAAACGAAGCCATTATTATGGCGATGGGGATTCTAAGGGCCTTATAAGCGTCAAAGATACTTATGGGGAAGATAGCGTCTCAAAATATGAATGCATCGGTCTTCAAAGGAGAGTAGGTGCAAGATTGCACAGAATTAACCCTTTAATTGGATACCTTCCTCCTGAAAAGTTATTCCGAAAGCGTTTAACTCTTATTTTGTGATTCCCTTCAAAAATGCAACAGACTTTTTTCCTTCCCCCCTTTTAGAACTTGGGAGGTCGAACGGAGAAAATTTTACGACCCAGTTCGGTCCCTTTTTGAAAAGTAAGAACCAAGAGATCAATCGTTTACAGCTAGCTGTTAAGTTGCCTTGGGCAATCTTCTATGAAAGCGTAGATATCCTCTCTTGATCAATCCTCTTTGAAAATGGGTGTTTCTTTCTCGTATATGTTCAGTCACAGTAAAATTAAAAAAAATGAAGGGTAAAAAAAAAAAAGGAAAAATGAAATAAATAGTATGTTAGAAGTTGAAAAATAATTATATTTTCTTCAAACAAAATTTATTATTCTGTCATTTTTTTTGAAAATTAAATATATATATTGGTATTGCGATTTGAACCAGAAAAAAGCATCCTGTATTCATTTTTGAATATGAGAGTAAGAAAACGCGCTCACTTTCCTGTTTTTTAAAAAGTAATGAGGTAAAAAGAGCAAAGGCCCTATCTCATTTTTAAACAATAAAACAATAAAATATGATATATACAATGATTATATTTATGAAATAAAACCGATCTTTCTCTATTCAATTATATTTTTAATTTAAAATAGCATAAAAAAGGATTTCAATACTTTTAATTTATTTTAATTAAAATCATATAAATGATATTTTTATGTTAACTGAATATTTTTCGGAAAAATTTAAATTTTCATTCCTAGTGTTCTCTTTTTCGAACTTCTTGTATTAAATAAAAATTCCTTTTCTACATCGGCATTTGTGATGGACACAAGACACATTCAGTCAATAATTTTTAATTTAAATGGGAGATATACTTCTTCAAATGCGCATGACAGTACTTCTAACCATTTTCTACTCAAGTTTAATTTCTTATCTTTATGTTTCTTTTATTACAAGGAAAAATGTCACACATCGATAACTACATTTTCACACAATTCAGTCATTACAAAATCTATTGTGAGAAAAGTTCTCCCTAATTAATTTTGTCTTTCAAAACAGTACACTTAAAACAATTTTGTTCAGTGAAGTTGACCGACAGTTCCACAATGTATCCATACCAAATTTTAAAAACAATTTTAACATTTTGAAATGTATCCTGTATTAAATTTTTCAGTATACACAAATATTTCCTGCTGTATGGAAAGATAGTATGAGATGTGTGTGGTTTTGAAAGAATGTTTTCGTACGTGTAGACTATTTTTTGAAAATTTAAATATCACTAAAGCTGATCATATAACTGCAAATGAGCCTTATTTTAATGTGTACTGGTATCAAAATAAAACACTTTACAATATTAAACAGCCTATGGGTTTATATTCAATATCAAACTATTCGCAAAATGGCATACAACATCTATTCAAATTGTAAAGAAACTGAAATATAAATATATCTTTCTGCAGTCAAAAATATTCAAAATACGTAAATATCCTATTTCTCCACTTATTTCTGTACATTTTAAAAACTGTAGCTGAATGCAATTTTTTTTTATATTTATAACCGAGGCATAACAGCTCACACAGTCGTAAAAATGTCTTTATCATTTTTAAATATACTACTATAAATCGTATATGGATTGTAAGATCAGTTCTAAAATCCTAAAAGCTTTTAGAGGAGCAAAAAAACATGTAATTTTGGATTGATCAAAATTTTAATATAATACACAAATATACATGTTATTAAGCAAATACATTTGAAAAATCAAACTTCCTTCTGAAATAAACGTAATTGAAAGAAAAATGTTTAATTGCAAATGAGTGGAAATACATGTTTATCTAAGGGGTATCCCCAATGTGAGGTAATCCTCAAACTTAAAACTCAAACTGAGTGGCACAACAATCCATGAGGGCCAGGAACTACTGTGCCCATCCCAATATACGTCACCATTGAGCGCTGAGGTGCATGAACAGATGTCCTGATTTGGTGGTCTGTGTGAAGATAGACCTTCAGTGTTTAAGACCCGAAGCAAGCTTGGTACTCATTTATCGACCCAATGTAGCGGGGATGAAAGGCAGAGTCGACCTTGCGCAGCCCGTTAATAGAACCGAAGACCTGTGGTGTGGAAGCACGATACACTACCACTGACCTATTCGGTGAAAAATAAAATTTAATGTTAGAATCTTATATAATTCCCTAATGAATGAGGGAGTCCAAACTTTTTTTTTTCCATGTAAACTGTTTAGACGGAAATGGTTAATTATGAACATTTCACAAGTTGCATAAATTAAAATTAACCGTTATAGTTAACATAAATTTTTAAGGGTACAAAGGTGTATTTCGGCTGCACGAATTAATTTTAAAAGGAATACGTTTACGCGAAAAAGTAGTACAAATCTATCTAAAGTAGGGTTGGTTACCTTAGATATTGACAAACACAACAATGTATTGGAAGCCAATTCCACAATTCGTTGTTATAAAAATGTATGGAAAATTACAAGATTTATTTTTGCATTTGTAATTTATATATATATATAATTTTTCCTGGGAGCTTTAAAAGCTAGAGCGGCATCCATCAAAACCGCGGTTCTCTCTCTGTTTTTCCAGATCGCCCTGACTAAGCCGGCTCTGCCATAGTAAGTGAAAATGCCGGATTTTGTTTGTCAAGATCATTTATAGCAGACTGCATTTTCATGTATTTTAGATGGTTGTTTTATATTTTCTACATCAATATCTTAATGTCTGAATTTAAAATTACATAAAATTCTTGACATTCGCATCAATGACCATGATAATTTTTATTAGTATATGAATGTGTCATCAAACGATTACATGACTAATATTAACATATTATTTTAACCATTTAATTAATATCAAGTATAGCATAACGCACACAAATTTTCTAAACTTTAAAATAAATATTTCGAAAACTACTTCAGATATACTCAAAATTTTTTATTCCTACGCTTTAGCTTCTCAGTTTTGCTTCTCTATGTAAGAATTTATTGTAATTGTATATTCATCAATTTTTTTAGTATATTTTTTGCTCTTAGCATGCGGTTTTCAACCGAATTGTATGAAATCTTCGAAATATATTAAATGAATGATTGAATATTAACGTCGCACTGTTCAGCTACACGAGGGCTTTTGGCGACGGACCACGTAATTTTGAACCATGGTCAAGTGACGTGGACGACACCTGAGCTGGCACCCCCCTCTCCTAACTACCCCACCACACCAACGGGAGGACGTTTCTGCTCTCGACAGATTTAACGTGCATCGCTGCCCTACACAGCGGGTCTTTAGTGGTACTGGGTTCGAACGTGACAAAGCAAGCCACGTTCCGATACCTATACCACTCGGCTACCGCGGCCGAAATATATTAAAAGATACCAAAGAAGCTATATAATAAAATTTGAAATTTTTATTATACTTAAACAATTGCTAAAACTTATGGTAAATAATTTTTAACTGCGCGATTTTTTTTTTTTTTCGAAATTTCAAATGGAATTTCTAACATAAAATTTCTAGCTTTATAAGGTCGAGATTTCAAAACATATCCAGATTTTAATTACTTATTCAGTTAGCCTTTAAAAAAGATAAATGTTGAGGTATTTTGTATAAATAGATATTTTTGAACAATATATAATTCGAATTTTTTCAATAGCTCGAATTTAAAATTGATTTTTTATGTTTATTTATATGCATAAATGTCTACTGTAAATGTTTCCGTATATTTTTGATTACCATTTATTCAAACATTCAAGTTATAAAAAAAATGTGTGGAAATCTTCATTCATGTTGTCTTTGATGTAAACTGAAGTTCAAGCACTTAAAATTCAAATATAATTCGGTGTATTTTAACAATATATAACCAGGCACTATACTTAAACTTCCCTGAACACTTAGGCTTTGAAATCTAAAAAAAAAACAACTAATAAATCTTAATTAGTTTTTTTTCGTTATTATTTTTATCAAAGTGTAAGAAAAATGTTTCAAATGATTTGATGAAGTTTAAATTTATTCATTTTTAGTGGTTGGAAAATTGAAAAGGTTCCAAATTTTAAAGAGTTTGATGTTTTACTAATTTTTTCGGTATCTTATAATAAAATAATCATGTTTCAAAAACTGAAAGCTTTGAATAAGAAAAATGAAGCGAAAGAGAATATACTTAAAAAAAGATAATTTGTCTAACTATATAAAATAGCAGATTGCCCTGACACGCCCCAATTTGTTACAGTTTGAAATTAATATGAAACCAAGAGGGAATTGTAACATATTTTACTTATGCGTTGGGACTTTTGGAAACTTTTAAAATACATGCTAGCAAAGAAACAATTCTTGGGTTGTAAAGAAATATCTCCCCGATTTTTTACGATTGGGGGAGGGGGTCAAAACACGGGGTTCCCTGCGAGCCATAAAACTCCTGCTGTGTTGCTTCCTCCGTCCCTCATTATCTTTCAAGATGTTAAACCTTAAAAGGGGGAAAGGATTTCAGAAAAGTGCGGCTAATCCGCTTTTGAAAACGCTACTTGAAGGCAGAAAAATCCGTGCAGTCCATTTTCGAAGCCTCTCTAGTAGGGCGGAAAAATCCTTTCTGTCCAGTTGGAGGGTTAAATCGAAAAATAAAAATCTGTCATGTAAAGGCAAACTCGTCGACTCTTTTATTGGCCGATTGTAAAACTATTATGAGATTGCTGTCCGTAGCATTGTTGTAAACCTGTGCAGACTTCAGCAAAATGTTATTGTGGCCCTACTTCATTGTTCATCAAGTGTCGAGAAACCCTTGCATGGACAGTGTCCTATAGGAAACGATAGTTGGTGCTATACCAGCGAGCTATATCTTGTAATATAAAGAAAATACACTCATGTCCATAAATTAAGGAATCAAACAGAAATCGAACTCTAAAATAAAAATTTTATCTGTAGAATTATCACACACATCTTGAAGAATAATACGCAAATTACAGGAAACCACCAGATGGCGTTGATAGTACGTCACAATGACGAGAGTGTAACAGAGGGGTGTATATGGAATGGTGGCAAAGTAGTAAAATTGTTCACAAGCGCTTTAAAAGCCTTTCAGTGCAATAACCGCATAGTTATGGCACAAAGGAAGCAATTGGATGATTTTTTACGTGGTAGAATTATTGGACGACTGAATGTGGACGTACCCAGCTGGAAGTATCCGAGGAACTTTGAATCACCCAGAGTGTCATCTCCAGGCTTTGGCAACGATTCCAAGATGATGGTAATGTGAGTAGATGTAACAGCACAGGTCGCCCTCGAGTTACAACGTCGAATGAGGAACGATATTTGGCAGTTACTGCCAAAAGAAGCAGACAGAGTACATCATCAGACCTGTCTCGTCAGCTCTCTTCAGCTACCGGTACGACAGTTTCAAGCTGTACAGCCGCTTCATGTACAGCCGCTTAGGGCACATTGGTCTATAGGCTCATAGACCTGTCAGATGTGTTCCACTTACAGCAACTCACTGTCGCTTGCTATTAACCTGGTGTAGAGAGCATGCATTGTGGACACCACAACAGTGGTCTCTTGTAATGTTTTCCAACGAGTCCAGGTTTAGTTTGCAGTCTGATTCTCGCCGGACATTAATATGGAGAGTGCCAGGTACCCGATACCACCAAGAGAACACCATTGGCCGACACTGTTACGGTGATGCAGGATGGCTCGTTTGGGGAGGAATTATTCTTGGTTTCAGAACTGACCTGCATGTTTAGAGTCTAAATATGACAGGCCACATCTTTCGGTATGTCATTCTGGAACAACATGGACCTTTTTGTTTCGGGGCGCCATGGGTGCTGAATCTCTATTTATGGATGACAACACCCGTCCTCACCGTGCAAACATTTTAAACGAATTCCTTCAATCGGAGGATATCACCCGTATGGATTGGCCAGCATACTCACTGAACTTGAATCCAATAGAGCATGTGTGGGATATGCTTGGTCGACGAACTGCAGCCTGTCAACCCCCTCACTCCTGTCTACCGGAACTTTGAAGGACATTGCTTGATGAGTGGTGTAATATTGCACAAGATCAGATTGATAATTTGATACTCAGCATGCCTAGGCATTGTAAGGCCTCTATTGCATCGTCCGGGAGACATAATCCGTATTAATCATCATATTAACCATGTTATACAGTTTTTTTGTAAATAGGTTCTTTTTTGAAATTTGCTCCAGGGAGTAAAGATCGCAGTTTTTTTTAATTATGTCAAACATATAGCATCTTTTTTGCTCTTTACCTTTTGTTTAATAAATATACTTTACAAATAAGTCAAATTTGTTTTGCTTCTGTCCCTTTCTTTGCCTGAACTTCATTATCCTTAATTTATGGACATGAGTGTATATAGGTTTATCAAATGAAGTGCTAAACATGATTAAGCCTACATATTTAGAATTATGTACAAAGAACTGCTTACTAAATGCCTGCATGCCAAATACAAAATTCAAACGATTTTTTTAATGGCAGTATATGACAGTGTGTACCGAAAGAAGATTTCGGGTGAACTTAAAGCTTTAAAATCTGGTGTATTAGGTGCTGTAATTCAATTTAATTATGTGTACAAGGGATATGTTGATATTTAAAAAACTTAATAAAACTGGTTATTTTACTTTAAAATCATACAAATATCTTGACATGAATAGAGTTTACAACACAACAACATTCGATACCAAATGTAAAGCAGCGTAGAAAGACTTTAAGAGCTACAATGAAATAAATCAATGATTTAGAGATTAAAGAGCTTGTTATTGAGATAAATTAGTAGCATTTTAAGTATATCTAATCGTGTTTAATATTAAAAATAGCAGTTGAAAGTTAATTTCTGATTTATTTCAAAATGAGCTTTTTTAACGTATTGTCATCTGGTCACGTAAATATCAGAAAAAGTTGTGAACAAGATTAGTTTAAATTTATAAGTGCATTTATTTAATAGATTTAACGAACCCCCACTACTTTCATAATTATATAATTGATATGCTTTTTGTAACTATGGAATATATCATGCTCGTTATAACTTTTTAATGATTTTTCAACGCTCTTTTACTCGAACCTTGATAAAAATTGTAATAAATTGATTATCATTAGAAAAATAGTACCAGCCTTAAAATATGTTATGATGATCAACATCAAATTTACAGAAAAGTGATATTTTTGTTTACATATGACTTATGTACCTTATTTTAATAATCAATTTAAGTAGTATTTAGACTGTTTTTCTCCTTAATTTTTTTTGTACTACAAGTAACATATTAAATGAATTTTTCATTGTTTTAAGTTATATTACACACACACACACACACATCAGTAAATATATTTTAATACCAAATATTACAGTTTTTCAAAACATTTTCTTCGAAGGTGTACAGATAACTTAATCTGGCATCACACTCTCCAAATTTCCACATCATACCTGTGAGAGGATTTTAAATGTATCAGTTATTTTAGATTGTGTATCTTCTTAAAATCTATCATATGACTGCACAACAGATTCTCCATCAGTGCAGAAATCCTTCTCTTATCAGCTAAAAAATTCATCAAATTTAAATTCTTTAGTCAAGAAATGCGACATTGTTTGCTAAATTTTCAAATTCTTTTAAGAATGTGCTTGTGTTTCTTCAGTTTATTTCACTTATCACATGTCTCGCTGTGATGTATCTTTCTCTAATTTTGTCACACTACTTTGTCATATGTTTTACCCATGTTTTCCTTCTTAACTACTTCACATTTATTTAAATTTACCACAAACTTCTTTTCTTCATAAAGTTTTTATGTTAGTTCTTATGAAAGTAATTGCTTTTTCTTGCTACTTTAACAATGCTGTTGGAAAGTACCCAGATAAAGCGAGAGAAGAAAGACGATAATGAAAACTTTTCTCTCCTCTTACAATTTTTTAAAATACCAGCAAGGTTTCACGGATTATTATGGTCGGAAAGAAAATAAAAGACTTTGAAAGTGTATGAGGGAAAAAACTTTAAGTTAATGCAAGTGTTATTTTATCTTAAAACTTATCTCAAGCGCAACCGGTGGAAATAACAAAGATATGACATGGATGGATTACTTAAATTTTAGCGATCGATATTGAAAAGAAAACGCTTCTAAGTAGGTAGATTTTTTTAAAGAAAAAATGTACTCTTTGAAACAGAAATTCGATATACACTGTTAGGTATAGGACCATGATCGGATAAAAATCGAGAAAGATGAAAAATGAAACATACTGAAATTTTTTGACAACATCAAGGCATTATTCTCTTTCTTTAAAAAAAATGAATATTGCAAATAAAATAAATTAAATCAATGTTATTCAATGTAGTATATTCAAGGAAAAGGATTTACTTGCCTTAGGAAAGAAATATTTCTCATGGATAATTTTAAAAAGTACATTAATTAGTCTTATGCTTAGAAAAAATTATCATACATTAGCTTTATTTAATTTTTTTGTTTATGTAACTTTACTTGTTTCTAAATTTTCAATTCATAATTTTTGCTATCAAAAATAGTTTTGACTTACTTAATAAAATTTAATAATTTCGCAATGTTTTATATCACACTTAATGTAATGCAAGCATTACATACAGGTGGATATCGATATAATTAAGACACCTGTGAATAAAAGATACATTTTTGAATGCGCTTCTTAAGGGCAGTCGGAAACCTCTATACCGACAATGTTAAATTGGCTGTTTTCGAGGTACATTTTCTCAAAATCTGTTATATGTACATGCTTGAAATTTTTCATATAATTAAAATACACATTTCTCATTATACTCAAATGAGCTTTTAGCTAATTTTGAATTTTTCATAATTTATAAAATATTTTATCAAACATAGTTTACGTTAACCCGTTTTCACATAAAAAAATTTGTAAAAAATAAATTTTGGGGTTTTTACAAAAAGCTCATTTCAGTATATATTAGCCATCATTATAAATATATCATAAAAAATTTACATACCTGTGAACAGTAGTTTCTAAGAAAAGGAACATCGAACATCAAAAATTGACATTTTGAGAAAAATTGATTTTAACGTATAATTACTTTTTAGTTAAAACATGCCACCTCCATATTCTAAATCATCAGCATTTTTAGTAGCTCATCATCTTCTTTTTCCTTTTAAGTCTTTTTTTTTTCCTTCCTAACTTCCTTTGTTTTTGTAAACAATAGTATTTTGCTCGTAACAGCCTCTGTTTGTCGAGGCACTCCATCGCCTGTACCGTGTAATCACCAGGCTCAATACACATTTTCTCAAAATTTCTAGTTTTGATACATTCCCCATATTAAATGAGGAAACTGCATCATATGTACCCAGTGACAAAACTTCTAATTGTACAAATGTTTTCTTCGGTACACGAGACCATATTACATTATTTACACTTTCGTTAGGATTTTGCGTACCTCCATGTAAACACTTTTTTAGCAATTCTGGATTAGCTAAATCCTTAAAAACAGGTCGCATGGCCTCCACAACATCCACAGGTAAACTATTTTTGTGATGATAAGTCTCCCCCAAGCAATTCTGCTTTTTTAAATTTGCACCACGTATATGAATCAGAGGAACAAAATCCATGCTGAGGGTTTTCATCGGTTGATAGCTTGTGTAAAAATATTGCCCATATGGCTTGTTGCATGTCCTTCACGCTAGACAAATTTCTGCGGATAGCTAGACCATAATATGCTTGCAGACGGTCGATTTCTGCCTCTGTCAATCTATTTCTTCCGCATAAAGGCTTTCCGTCAGAAAGTTTTTGACCTCTCATCTTAGTTTTCAAGCGTCGAAGACGTGTCCCCATTCTTTTCATAACATGACCTATGCATTCTAATTTCTCGACAGAGCAATGGTCACCATATACTTTGTTCTCGACAATGAAGTAAACGCTTTGGAGTCCCCATCTCCTAAATATTTTGTGTACCGAACATTGTAGAGAGACTGGGAACGCTGAAAAATGGATAGAGCTCCAGCTACTTCCATCTTACCGCTGTAGCCTTCAAAATTTCTCTTACAATTTTGAAGATGCTTGGTTTTGTTCGGACAAATACAATGTTTTGAAAAAACTTCGACATCTATAACTTTGCCGGTATCAACACTTGTGACTGTCACCAAGCCATTCTTCGAAGAAAAACCACGCTTCTGCCAGCTACCATCAACAGCAACAGCAAGGTCCCTTTTTCCATCATTTTCATCAACGGCTTCACGAACAGCTTCTGCCATACTGTGTTCACAGGTTTCTCTTGTTGCCTGCAGTAAAATGTGGTTGTACTTTGAGAATTTTGTGGGTGGCGGGGAAGATTCATGATACCGCAAAACATCCTAGCAGACTCAGCACCTTTACCTATGCATCGCATAGCATACACTAGCCGGGTATTCAGTTCGTAATTCTCAGAACTATCGCATTTCTTGGAGTTAAAAAAGTATAGTTATATTTACAAGAAGGACATTTTAAGTGAAACTTCACAGCTTCACCACAGTTACTTTCACTGAGGTGCAACCTGAGTCCTGTTTTTCACACTTTATACATTTTACAGCTTCAAAAAACACACAAGCTAAAAGGTTAATGTCCACAATAACATTTCTCATTAATAACATAAGCCTCATTCGAATATGAAATATCCATGTTTACAATTTTTCTCTCACTGGCAGATGGTTCAGTTTCATTAGTACAAAGCTTTGCACCATCAGCACAATTTTTTTCATCAGCAGAGTTCTTTGGAACAGTAGAATTGCTTTCACCACAACCATCATTACTTTTATTACATCTTCCTTTATTAAAAACTCCTCTTCGTTTCTTAAATACTTTAGTCGATACTCTAGGCATGGTAAAGTCGATATATTATTTTTTTTTTTGAAAGTTTAAGCTTAATAATGTTAAAGAATACTTGCGAGTTCAAAAATTATAACGCAGTTTTGAAAGTGTAAACAAACACTGATTTGACCGTTAAAAATACAGTGAAGTTTCAAATGGGTTAGGAAATAAAATAATAAAAGGCTCAATTTATACAATAAAAGATAAATGTTTTGATTTATACCAGACGCTCAACTTTTAAGCCAAAACAAAAAACTTTGTTTACTTTTACGCTTGTCAAATGGGCGTGGCCCAGTTTCAACGATTATTTAAAAATAGGTTTTTAGGGCTTCTACTTACCCTAGAGGTTAAAGTAAGGTATTTTTAGAAAGTTTAAAATCTGTACTATGTGGAAATGTAAAAATCTCAAATTGTCAAAAAAATCAAATTTTACCTTTCCGACTGCCCTTAAGCATTACAATTTAATATAATAGCTACCAGCTTTCTTATAAACAGAAATGTATATGTTCTTGTTGTATGTGGTAGTTTTACTGAAGTTCTCTAAGTCTTGGATTTTTTTGCAAAAGTGTTAAATTTCAGCCCTCTCAGGTTTACAAAAAGGCTAAATTGCAGAAGCCTATCTAGATAGAGCCAGCGTGACAGAAAAATCCCAACTTTTAGGTGTTTCTAGAGGTACAGTGTCAATAAAATTAGAAAAACATACCCACAACGTTGCAATATCATCTTGACAAAGCTAAATAGTGGACGGTAAGAGATTAGTGAAAAAGGCTGGCAATACTGAAGTGGATTGTAATGTCTAAAAGGCAAACACCTGCAGCAATAGTAACCACAGAACTCAATTAGCATCTGTATTTTTCAGTGTCAATGATTACAGTTAGAAGGCACTTTCATAAACAAAGCATTTACGGCAGTACAGCATTTCCCATGCCACTTGTCACAGATATTAACATCGTCTTCAGAGGTGTCACACTCGCAAAAACCTGGTCGATTGATAAGTGGAAGAAAGTAATATGGTCTAATGAATCGCTCTTTTCACGCTCTTCCCTACAACAGAATGGTTTCAAGTTTGGAGGACACCTACACAAGCGTATGTTCGTGATTGTCTCCTTCCAACGGTCAAGCAAGGAGGTGGATTTTTCCTGATATGGGCCGTTGTATCGCGGTTTTCTGCCAAACCATTCGTAATCCTGAAAGGAAGGATCACTAGTTAGAAGTATAGAGAAATTTTAGCTGACTAAGTATAACTTAAGATGCAAAATTTGTTTCCTACAGGAGAAGGAATATTCCATGATGATAATGCACCTATTTATGCAGTGAGATTTGTCCAATCATGGTTTGATGAATTTAAACATCTCTCTTGGTCTGCATGGTAATCCAGCCTCAATATAATTTAATCATTATGGTCTAAACCATTACAATACGGTATCGATATCCTACACTGGCATTTATTCCAGAACTTTCCCAATATCTCAATAAGGAATGGTGCAATAAACCTCTAAACACTATTCAGCACTCGCAAGAATCGATTTTTATTTGAATCCAAGATGTAATACACGCCAAAGACGGTCTTACATCCGACTAATAAAGGACTGTTTATAAATTTAAGATGTTTCCATTATTTTGATAGTCGCACCTGTAGAGAATAAAACAAACTAACAACCTACAGAATAAAAACAAAGATAAATTGTATTTGTTTTTAAATTATTTTCGAAACATTATAACTCAGAAGATAAGGAAATACGAAGAATCAAAATAAATTAAAAGGATTTTTTATAGTAAAATGTTAGTACCTTTTTAAAAATATCATATATGACCTGTAAATCTTCTGCAACTGAACGAATAATATTTACACTTTTTTATCGAGTCTGTAAAACGTACGAGATTTCTTATCAAATATTAACCAACTACTTAAAAAACTTGCATCTATTTTTAATTCTTAGAATTATTTTATTTTTAATTCAATGACATATTCGATATTATAATTAATTTTCCACTTAATACAATACTTATAGTTTCTTTATTCAGTTTAATCTGCAAGGGTCTGAAATTTTTTTATAAAATTCTGCTTTTAAATAAAAAAAACAGATAATATTTTCTCTGAAAAGCAGAATACTTAAAGATGAAGTTATATAAATAAAACGGAATATAGTATCATGAATATAACATTGGTTACTTGATTGTCAAACGATTACTGTGCAAATATTTACTTAGTCTTTTGTCTTTCTTATATAAAAATGTGTTCTTATATTCTAGAAAAGAAGTAAACATATTTGATTTTTTTTTACATTATATATAAAAAAGTTTTGTAAGTCTTAATACTACCCCCAATAAGAAAGAAACATAAATCTTAACTTTTCATATAATTCTTTTATTTTTCGATTTATATGAAAGCAGCTATTTTTAATTGCATCAGTTTACATGAAATTTCCCTAATATTCATTTAAAAACATGTTTTATCATATTTCAAAACAAGCTGATTATGTCCATTTAAAATTTTAGTAAAGCTTAACTTCCGATAAATAAAAATTTGTAGTTAAAGTAACATTTGTGAAAACTAAAACTTTTCTATGGTTCTACGCTTTCCAGACAATTTTTGTACTTATTTTTGAGATAAAAGAGTTGAAAATATTCTGTTACATAAATAAGTAGATTAGAAAGGCTTCGGAACTTTCAGAGCTTTCTTTTCAGAGCCTACTCAGAAAAATTTTTTCTGAGTGGACTACAAAAATCGGAATACTTATTCTTGTAAGCGGATATTTTTCCCTCTCTCTCTCTCTCTCTCAAAGCTCCCTCTGTGGAAATTTACATTTCTTCTGTCAATAATTCTACTAATGTGAGACCATCCTGTCACACACATCTACAATTAGCAATTTAGTTATTTAATGCAAAATGGCGCATCTTTCAATATTTCCACCAAAGGTTTCATTCCATAAATAAGGGAATTCTTAATATTGATCGATGGACCTTCTAGGGCCCCTAGAAAAGCACTGGAGACCCCTTGGGTCCTCGGATCTCAGTTTAAGAACCACTGATCTAGGGGATTACACATATTTCTTACAAAAAGCTTAATTAGTCAATTTATAAGCATGATGAATTGAATAAAAAAATAAAGATGAGATTCGTCGCAGTCCAGATCAAATTGTGCTTCGTAACTCATGGGGGAAAGGGTTTTTAGATGTTGTTGGCAGAAAAGCTTTTTTATGGCGAAGGAAAACTTTCGTAAGCACTTATTTTACATTAAAAATAAATTGAAAGGAATGATAATTTTAGTGAGCGTCTATTTTCCAAAGTACGATACATATCTCAATTTTTTAATCCTGGGTTTATGTTTTTCAAAGATACACTCATGTCCATAAATTAAGGATAATTCAGAATCACACAGAAATTCAACTCTAAAATAAAAATTTCACCTGTAGAACTATCACACACAGCTTGAAGAAGAATATGCGAATTACACGAAACCACCAAATGGCGCGGATAGTACTTCACATTGACGAGAGTGTAAGAGAAGGGTATATAAGGAATGGTGGCAAAGAAGTAAAATTGCTCACAAGCGCTTTAAAAGCCTTTCAGTGCAATAACCGCATAGTTATGGCACAAAGGAAGCATTTGGATGATTTTTTACGTGGTAGAATTATTGGACGACGGAATGTGGACGTACCCAGCTGGAAGTATCCGAGGAACTTTGAATCACCCAGAGTGTCATATCCAGGCTTTGGCAACGATTCCAAGATGATAGTAATCTGAGTAGATGTAACAGCACAGGTCGCCCCCGAGTTACAACGTCGAATGAGGACCGATATTTGGCAGTTACTGCCAAAAGAAGCAGACAGAGTACAGCATCAGACCTGTCTCGTCAGCTCTCTTCAGCTACCGGTACGACAGTTTCAAGGCAGACCATATACAGCCGCTTAGGGCACATTGGCATATAGGCTCATAGACCTGTCAGATGTGTTCCACTTACAGCAACTCACTGTCGCTTGCGATTAACCTGGAGTAGAGAGCATGCATTGTGGACACCACAACAGTGGTCTTGTGTAATGTTTTCCAACGAGTCCAGGTTTAGTTTGCAGTCTGATTCTCGCCGGACATTAATATGGAGAGTGCCAGGTACCCGATACCACCAAGAGAACACCATTGGCCGACACTGTTACGGTGATGCAGGATGGCTCGTTTGGGGAGGAATTATTCTTGGTTTCAGAACTGACCTGCATGTTTAGAGTCTAAATATGACAGGCCAAATCTTTCGGGATGTCATTCTGGAACAACATGGACCTTTTTGTTTCGGGGCGCCATGGGTGCTGAATCTCTATTTATGGATGACAACACCCGTCCTCACCGTGCAAACATTTTAAACGAATTCTTTCAATCGGAGGATATAACCCGTATGGATTGGCCAGCATACTCACTGAACTTGAATCCAATAGAGCATGTGTGGGATATGCTTGGCCGACGAATTGCAGCCCGTCAACCCCCTCCTATCTGTCTACTGGAACTTCGAAGGGCATGGCTTGATGAGTGGTGTAATATTCCACAAGTTCAGATTGATAATTTGATACTCCGCATGCCTAGGCATTGTAAGGCCTGTATTGCATCGACCGGGAGTCATATTCCGTATTAACCATCATACTAACCATGGTATACTGTTTTTTGTAAATAGGTTCTTTTTTGAAATTTGCTCCAGGGAGTAAAAATCGCAATTTTTATTAATTATGTCAAACATATAGCATCTTTTTTGCTCTCTACCTTTTGTTTAATAAATAGACTTTACAAATAAGTCAAATTTGTTTTGTTTCTGTCTCTTTCTTTGCCTGAACTTCATTATCTTTAATTTATGGTTATGAGTGTAATTGGCAATAGCATGGTTTACTGAAAAAAACCCAATGATTACTCATAGATTACAGTTCAAAACATGTATAGATTAGTGATTAAGTTTTCTATACTGTTCATGATACACACATTTCTCATGATTACATTAAGTCAAGTTCTAAGAAATAAAATGTCCCAGTGGAGACAACAAACATCGTTAGATGCCTTCACAGCTTTATATTTATTATTATTACTATTATTATAATTAAATTTGAAGAGTAGAATGAATTTCATTTTTTAAATTTAATTTATCTCCTTTAATTTTTTTAATGTATAGGAGATTCGTTTTTTATGGAGTCTTTTCCCATCTCTTTTTTAACTGGTGAATGAGATGAATGTCAAACTTTGACATAGAATCGAAGAAGCAAGGCCTATTTTCCAGGATTAAGTGTCATATCTCAATTTTGCTTACGAAACTAAATGGGAAATGTTTTGATGTCGAAAAGAAAGTACTGTTAAATAAATGTATAGTTGTAACAACGTAAAGTTGGTTAGCAGTGATTTTTGTATTTCTACGCTCATTTCATATAAGGAAGTGGAATTTTAGTTATTCGACGAATATATTTTGAGACAGTATTGAAATAAATCAACAAATATTCTAAACATTTACCACAATAAATGATAAGAGGTTTATATATAGATTTAAAATATGTAAGAGCCTGATTGATGTTACTATGTAAGTATTTTTAAAGGGAATTTTTGTACTGATGATTGTCTTTTTCAATCGACCTTTGTACTGATGATTGTCTTTTTCAATGTTTTATGCAATTCCTTAACACACTTAGAATTTAATTGATTTTTAGTGCATATAAACATCATCGTGATTATATAAAATTACAAAAGACAATATCAACAAAACAAAACAAAAATTTCCATGCATTTTGACACATAAAATTATAAAAGGAAGAAATGTAAAATTCTCTATGGAATTATCTTTTCATCTATAACATGGGAGATGAAAATTATTGCAATATGCTTCCTGTTCTACTATATATTATTATTAAAACAGTTTTGAATTAAGCAGCTGAATTCAACAGCATCTGTGAGTGCACTCTCATGTATTTGTTATTGTGTGATTAGTGTATTAAATCCTTAAACAGTTTTTTCTGCATTATAAATATAAGGGTTAAGAGAAAATGAAAAATATCAAAAAAAATTATTAAAAGGTGTGAGTCTCTTGCAGCAGTGGTCTCCAACCCCCGGTCATTGGATGAAATACTACTGGTCCGCACAAGAAACATTAAATTGTTTCCATTTTATTTACTGCAGCATATTTTTCTCGGGTTTGGGCTACTTTTTATGAAAATAACTTTATATTCCTTGTTAAATCACACACTTTATATTCTTCTTTGGTGTAGCTATATTTTATTCAGAAGGCATGTTTAAATACAATTGAAATAAAATTATTAAAACAAAACAATCTAAAATGTAAACAACCAACGTCCTCCCTCTCAGCGGGCCGCGGTAAAATTATCCAACGTTAACCGGACCGTGGCGATAAAAAAAAAGTTGGGGAATACTGCCTTACAGTATTAAATAATCTCAAGCAAAACATTCTTAATATTTTTTATATTTTTTTAAGTTTATTATTCCCACGCACTCAGTTTCTTGCTCCACTCATAACCACATTCATGTGTTAGACGTTTTGTGTATCATAGTTATTAAAATTAAGTTGAACTTACTTTTATATAAAATATTTTAACAAATTCGTTTTTGTGCGGAAAATGTAATACACTTAATGGTACCCGAAGTGAGAACAAAAAATAACAAAACTACTTATTTATTCGATAATCTTTCTTTGTATAACATGTTATGTTACATAGCAGAAGAAAAATGTTTCTTGATATGAGTGAAATAGTTACTGTTCATTATTGTATAAAAAAAAGTCCAATGTTTAATAATTCACTTCGCTTCCAGTTTTTGTTACCTTATCAATGAGTCATTGCATTCAAAAAATATGTAAAAAAGGTAAACAGTCAAGTAAATAATTTTCAATTTTTTAGAAAGTCGTGCCTCTCTTTTTACCCAAATTGCAAATAGGAAAGGTTTTGCTTTTATGTTCCAAAATAAGTGCAAAGATACTGTAATTTGAAATTTTTTTTTCACTTTCTGAGTTTTGTTACTTCTCAGATACCAATGTTTTCAACCTGATCAGAAAACATAACAGTAAAAAACTGTCCAAATTAAAAATGTTTCAAAGGATTGAAATATTTGAAATTACATTTGAATAGAAATTTTTATTCTGAAAAATACTGTATTATTTTAAAACTTAATGTGTACGTAATAATACCTTTACTTTCTCAAATCTTAAAAGATTTCCATTCATATATTTAACGTCGATTTTTCAACATAGTTTGACAGTAGATTTTCATATTGATTTTTATCGGTTTATTCATTATGTGCTTGTGCGTGCAGATATTTATTGCCTACAGTAAGATTTGGTATTTAAGGGATTAATATACCCTGGCGTGCAAAACTTAAGCAACAATGTAAAAATTAAGCAGATAACCATGAAATTGCAGAAAAGGAGAGGTCTGGAGATCAGTACAGTGAACACGTAAGTCAGTAGAAACGTCCTGCGTATGCAAATATCAGGAACGAAACGTCAGAAGCGACGTGAGCGTACGCAAAACGCGTGATGTCGGCACGTGCTGTTCAACAGTAAATTAAAATGAAGGACGCAGACGAAATTCAACATATTCGCTGCAAGTGCCAGTGAGTCAGTTCGTGAAATATGGCTAGAAGAAATCACCTGGACGACTTCACACGTGGAAAAATGATCGGGAGCTGGAGGAAGGGCGTACCGTCACCAGTGTAGCTGCAGAGTTCGGAATCATCAAAAGTGTCGTTTCGCGCGCTTGGAAAGCGTTTCAAACCACAGGTACAGCTGTTAGAATGGTTGGTGGTGGCCGCCCGAGGACGACTACTGCAGGGGATGACCGATATATCATCCTGCAGGTGAAAAGAGGCCGACGGAAGTCAGCAAGCGTCATTGCTCAGCAACTCTCTACAGCAACGGGGTGACAAGTGTATTGGTTTACTGTGGTCAGACGCCTTCACAAAAGGGGCCTATTTGCCCACCGTCCTGAACGCTGCCTCCCGTTGAAAGTTGACCACCGTTTACAGTGGTGCAGAGAGCACAAAAATTGGACAAATGTCAATGGAGTCGTGTCCTCGTTACGGATGAGAGTCGGTTCAGTACCAGAAGCGATTCTCAACGCGTTTTGATTTGGAGAGAGATCGGGACACGGTTTTATACCAGTAACATCAAGGAAAGACACCATTACGGTGGTCCTGGAGTTCTTGTCTGGGGAGGATTATGCTGAACGGGCGAACTGAGGTCCACATTTTCGATAGAGGGTCTGTAACCGGGGATCGCTATTGTGAGGAGGTACTTCTTCCCCATGTGCGTCTGTTCCGAGGTGACATTGGCCCAGACTTCTTTTTTATGGATGACAATGCACGGCCACATCGGACTCTTGCTGTTGAGGAGCTTCTGGAAAGTGAAGATATCACTCGAATGGATTGGTCAGCGTACTCCCCAGATTTAAATCCCATCGAACATGTGTGGGATGCTTTGGGGAGACGTTTTGCAGCACGCGTACATCATCCGGAGAATACTCAACAACTCAAACAGATGCTGATTGAAGAATGGGCACTCCTACCGCAAGAAATGTTGCACCAGCTGGTTCTGAGTATGCGAAGCAACCATTGCAGTGACGGGAGGGCATATACCATATTAAGGAACATCTGCTTGTTGTTCTTCCTGTTGGATAGACCACCATGAGTCACGATACTATGCGTTCAATAAAGCTTGTTTTCGTTTGATTCCATACTGTATGCATTGTATTCCTTTTTCAGCGCCGATGCTTTTGTCATCCTTTACGTACATAATACTCTCCCTCATTTCTGAATTTAATGTCTCTCAGATGATTTTTCGTGAAGTTATGGCAATAAACTCACCTGTTGCTTAAGTTTTGCACACCAGTGTAGAAATGAAAATGAAGAATTATTTTCTAATTTTTTTTAAATTTTATTTTTGTTTAGTAAAAAAAGACGTATTTGATTTTAATTTTAAAAATATTTTTTATAACAGCCTTTAAATGTGTTTTAGAAATAATGTAGTGTAGCTTTAAGAAACCATTTTCTATCTATACTTTTTTGTCAGATGTGTTTGTATTTATGCTTAAGAATTTTGCGCTTCATTTTTAATGTTTCAATTTCAAAAATAGCTATTTGGTATATAATTAATGAAGCTTTATATATTTACTTAATATATAAATTAATGAAGTTTTAAACACCGTGTAAAATCTGGCGTATAAGCGCACCCATAAATTTCAATCTTCTTTTTGTGTGTGTTAAAAGAGCACACTTTTAACACAAAAAATAAGATCGAAATTTCTGGGTGCACGTTACACGCCAGGTATAAAAATGAGAGCTTTAAAAATAAAAAAAAAATTGGCACAGAAAAAATTAGACTTTTTCATACATCAAAATACTATTTATTTGAAAGAAATGACATTCCTTATGAACTTATGAAGGGTTTTAGTTCTAGAAATATAGTATTTTTTTTTCTAAAGCTTGAGATAATACCAAAAAAAAAGGACTTCAAAACATAACATTGGGTACGCACATAGCAGGCTACTTCGTGAAAAAGGGAGTGCGCTTTATACAGTGAATATACCTAAAAGTTTAAAATTGTAGCTTGAAAGTATAGGTGCGCGTAATACGCCGAATCTTACGGTAATTTGTGAAACATTTTAAAATTCTAGAATTAAGAGGAAAACAATTTATATGAGGTTAAATATTATATTGTTAATGCACATAATTTACCTACATTTTTTTTAAAAAAAACTATCTTTACCAATATTTTTTTTTCCTTTTTAAACATTTTTATTCATATCCTCCTGCCAGATGACAATTTAGGAAAAATTTTATCAATATCTATTTTGATTTAATTGATGTTGTTTTAAAATTGGTACTTACTATCGTATCATTCGAAAGCTTTATTTTTCCTAGGCTTTTTCTTTTATTTCTTTTAAATGTAATAAAATAGATTTTTTACACATTCCTTATTTATTAAAACTCTTTCAGTTGCAAATTCAAAACTGAATAAGCTTCAACGTTAACAATAAATATTAAACAGATTTATATTAACACATGGTATATGTCTTTACACGCTTCCAACATCTTAAAGGATACAATATTCCTGCTTTTTTACGTTGTCCTTTTTTTAATAATATTGTCGCATAATATTTTGTATTTATTATACTTAATAAATGTTTCAATATAGATTTCAACAAATATAAGACGTAATTCACAGTAAGGAATCTTCAGGCCGTTATGAGTATTAATATATTCATTAAGATTTAATAGTCGTGGGTAGCCTAGTGGTTAGAGCATCGGAGTCCAGATCGAAAGGACTGAATTCGATGCCAGATGCCACCAAATACCCTCCAAGTACACACGGACTACGTGCTCGTTAAATCAGTGGGTCCGAAAGTCTTGTGGGTGGTCGCTACTAAAACCACGAGTACAGGGGACTGGAGAATATTTCCCTTCCCTCCAGTTCCATGCCTAAATTGTGGAGGTGGAGATCGGTGTTGTCGCCATCTATCATCCCCTCGGAATTTCACTGAGTTAAATCGTACTGTCACCTGTATTGAGCTCAGAGCTAAGGCGAACGACAGGCGTACATCTAGCCCATTGTCACGATGAATTTTATGGTCCTCGATCTGACTTTGTCAGACAGGTGGCATGAGCAACTACAACAAAAGGTTTATAAAATCTTATACATGTGTTCTTACTCTTAACTGACGTATATATTTTAAGGTATCCGACTACGCTCGGAACCGTGATGTTACAAAAGTGTATAAATGGATAATATTTATGATATTTAGTGTCACTCAGATTAGAAAATGTATATTAAATTATTTTAAGAATGTTATTACAATAAAAAAATTATTTAAATACAATATTTTGACAAAAAATGAACATGGAATGACCCATATTCAAAATATTCTCCTTTTGTGAAAAATGTTTCTATTATAATAATGTTTTACCTGCATATAGCTCAGACTACTCTACAGAGGCCCAATTAGAATTTTTGAAATATATAACTTAGAAGTGAGTTTATCCATGTTTTACGACAATAGAGGAGAGAAATTTTAAGAAATAAATGCCGATAATTATTTCAATTTGTTGTAACTCTGAAAATAATGTGATTTTTTTTTAAAAAAAGGTGATGTACCTCCTAGTTCAGACTCTCTGGAGTAGTCTGTACTTTATATAAGCAAAATATTATTTTTAGAAGCATTTCTTATAAAAGAAGATCAATTTGAAAAAAGGTACCTTATTCTAAGGTAAATTTTTGCCAAAATATTACATTTAAATATATATATAATTTGTTTTGTCAAAATGTCCTTAAAACAATTTTATACATGTATTCTAATCTGAGTGACACTAAACATCACGAAAACTATCCATTTATACGCTTTTTTAAAATCACGGCTCCGAACGTAGTCGGATATTTTAAATACATATCCACACACTATTCGTACACTTTTGTTCAAGATTATTTTTTTTTTAATTTAGCTACAGTCTTGAATTACTTTAACTAAATCAAAATGTAATACGTGTAAGATATATATTTTTACTCTTACTTACAAACATGCTAAACATGTTTAATATAATTTTACTTTTATCTACGCAACCTTAAATTGCTATAACATTGATCTAAATCAGTCCCACATACATGAAGGGATTAAACTTGAGAATTAAGCATTTCAAAGAGATCCGCATGTTTCCAATTCCAAATTTTTTTTAAAAAAATGAAATAAATTAGTACATTTCCGTTTGGCCTTTATACATTTCGAATCTCGGAATTAGATTTAGCACTTAGATTAGTTCTGAATTAGCTTTGAAGGCTGTTACAGAAAACCGCTAATACACAGTGGAATATCTTACGAGTATATGATTAACAACGCACAAGTGAAAGCTAACTTGGAAACTGTCCGAAAATCTTATAAAAACTACAGATAATTAAGAAAAAAAGTAATTACGTTGGTCATTGCATCTGTACTAAACAAGTGTGTGGAAGTCTTAGCAGTTCAAGGAGAGAGACCACGCGCCATATTGAACTTCTGTATAACTTCTTTTCAATCAGTTTTTTGTCACTTACGTGTAACTAAATGTGGGCCTGAAGCACATCTTTTCATGATCTTTATACCATTTTGAAGAGTTAAAGCTCCCAAACAAAGCTGTTTTGTGCTTCTTTTTTTCTGCATTAAGCTTTGATACACCTGTACTTTCCATTTTAAGTCCGTGTATGGCTATCATGCAATGGTTTCTAGACTTTTTTGCTTACTCCCCTATTTTTTTTCTGCAGTGTAGCACGATTTTTTGTTCTGCAAGGTATCCGACTACGTTCGGAACCTGATTTTAAAAAAAGCGCATAAATGGATAAATTTCATGATATTTAGTGTCACTTAGATTAGAATACATGTATAAAATTGTTTTAAGAATATTATGTCAAAAAAATTATTTGAATACAATACTTTTTGCAAAAAATTAACTTAGAATAACCTTTTTTTCAAAATGTTCTCCTTTTATAAAAAATGCTTCTATAATAATATTATTTTGCTTATATAAAGTAAAGACTTCTCCAGAAAATCTGAACAAAGATTTTTGAAAAATTCCCATTATTTTCAGAGTTGCCACCAATTGAAATAATTATCGGCGTTTTTCTCCTAAATTTTTTCTCCTTTGTTGTAATAAAATGCGGATAAATCTACTTCTAAATTATGTATTTCAAAAAATCTTATTCAACCTTTGTGCAGAGATCTGATCTATATACAGGCACACAAAATATTAATATACTAGAAGTATTTTTCATAAAAGGAGAATGTTTTGAAAATTGGTTATTCTATGTTCATTTTTTGTCAAAATATTGTACTTAAATAATTTTTTATTGTAATAATATTTTTAAAATAATTTTATATATACGTTTTCTAATCTAAGTGACACTAAATATCATAAATATTAACCATTTATACGCTTTTGCAAAGTCACGGTTTCAAACGCAGTCGGATACCTTAAAAATACATAAGTGTTGTAACTTAATATTTTTCCCTAATCCTAAAAATGGATCTTATCCAATTTGATTTCCTAAGTGAAGCGTGGGCTGAATTTAACGCAATCAAATGAAAGCCCCAGACAGACATTGCGTGGATTCATTCAATTTGTAGACATATATGGCAAAATTACTTTAAGAGACTTTTTGGTTAATTTAATAAGTAAGGTTTAAAATAGCATTGGGGAGTTGCTTGTTGTTATATTAGTCTGTGATTGAATTATTTATGTAAAAGCTCTTTTATGTTTTTGTCTTTTCAAATTACTTCAAAACTGTTTTGTTTTGGGGTTTAATTTACAATATTTCAAAGAAACAATTTTCATTCTAGAATTTTAAATGTTAGATATTTTGGTGTTCAGGTATATATCTTTTATAAGTTCATTTATTTATCTATTTATTGTCATTTTTACTTCGATTTTCCCTTTTTCAAGAAATAAACATTTTGAATGAAAAAAAATGTGTATTGTTTTTGTTTGACAAATGTGTAGTGACTGAAATGAAGGATAATTTTTTTCTCGGTTTTCTCAAAAATTAAAACTATTTTTTTTCTGGACAAAATTCTATATTTAAAGCAATTTTCTAATGCTTTTGAAACTCAGTCACAAGTAACTATTAAAGAACTGTATTTCCCCCCTGCATTAACAAAGTTATAAAATTTTGAATACGAATTCGTTAATATAATTTTGAGAAGAATTATATATATATATATATATTTTTAACAAAAATTATATATAAAAAAATATTTAATGGGGTTACGTTTGCGTGTAGTTATTGTAAAATGAAATATGTATGTTACTGCAAAAATCAGTTAATTTTCATATTAGCTTGGCAATCTGCCCTTTAAATATTATAATCCGTAAAATTGAGGAAAAATTTTTCATTTCTCAAATTACCGAGATAATCTGGGAAATACCTGGGTAACCAGTGCACACATTACCTGTTAGACACTTGCTAATTTGCGCATTACCTACTAGGCATTCGTTCAAGTGAGAGTAAAATCTTTGAAAGTACAACAATAACGTTTCCGCACTCTTAAATAATATGTTGTACATTTATTTTTGATATCTAAAAATGAAATTAATATAGTCAGATAATAGGGACATTAGTAGATAGAATCAATCATTAATCAACTAAAAACTGCAGTAAAAATAATTCAACGGTTTAACATATTATTACAATTAAGGGAGTGAATTGCGAAACATTTAATAAAAATATGCTAACTAATTAGTGCAATCTAAAGATTTATTGCAATTACTATATCCTTTCGTACAGCTATACCTTGCAACGTTGGAACATTTACTTTGCTTCCAGATGATACTAGTCATCGTAATTAAATTTATTATTAATTAATTCAAGGATTTTTTATCGAAAACATTTATTGTCTCTACCACTCTGTTTCTTAACGTTTAGAATAATTTATTCCGGGGTGAGTTAACTTTCAATCAAAACTCAAAACAGAAAGAAAATGACACAGAAACAAACTTTTGAACTTTAACAGTACGGAAACATCTAAAGTGAAGATTATCTAGTTATAAAATGCCGAAAACCTTTAATTCCGCTCTTTAACTGAGCCTGAAGATTAGCTAGGTACTCTGCACATTCATGGCTTTCGTGCGTTAACTGTGACATATATTTCACCACTACATGAAAAACCTTTTTATAATTTAAGCTGTTTATCGTATTTATTTTTTTTAAAAAAAAATACCTTCAAAATTTTAATGTTTTTTAGTTGACAAGCATTATCATTCTACAATAGCAAAGTTCTATTTCGAAATCACATATCTAAGATGTAAAGCATTTATCGTGATACATTTCATTTCAATTAATGTTATTCGTAAATAAAATAAGAAAAAACATTTTTTTTCTAATATTAGTTAATAAATACTTTTACATTTTCGGTTTATTCGAGTGATATTCTAATTAAAATTTTGTTTTTATGAGTCAAAAATAAGCAGAAAATATCTACATTCAAGTATAAGATTTTGACGTAGAAAATATGATTGCACTTATTTTGTGAAACAAAAATATTGTAGAAAAATATTATTTCATTTGATTGACACTGATGCTTGAAATAATTACTAATGTTCATTTATAATTCTAAATGCAAAATTAAAACAGCTGAAGCAGTTAATGGAAACCATTAACATACATATTAAACATTATTAAAATTCATTTTCTTAAAATATTATAAATAAAGTTGTATTTATATAACCATTCAAGATTTTGAAAAGTTATAGTTAGTCAACAAATATTTATGAAAAAGGTAGGTTACAGAGGCATTATAGACGAGAAAATTTCGTTTTTGAACTATAAGGCTTACAGATTTGAAACTTGGTGCACATGTTTTTGCGTTTGTTGTTGAGTAGAGATACGCTCAGCGCGAGTGTAACGGAAATCGATATCTTAGGAAAGTTGCGAGGGTGCTAAATATAAAAAAAAATCTTGTTTTTGAACTATTATACCTACATTTTTTTAATTTGGTAAGCATGGTTATTTTGCAATCTATCTACAATAGACTGGTGAAATTTTGTCTCCCCACCTCTTATTTGTTAACCATTTTTTTAAGTCTAATAGGATACCTAATCATTTCGAGTTTTTAGCTCAATCTTTGGAAATGAGAGTGGCTGTGTTGTTGTTGACATTTGCCCATTCATAATTAAAAATGCATTTACATAAAAATATGAGAGAGTTGAATTAATGTATTGTGTATTTTCTTGTTCATGATAATTTTTTGTATTATTTCCTGTCTATCTCGAAGAACCGGTTTCTAATTCTATGTCCCGAGTAAGTAAAAAACACAATCGAATGCTCAATGCTAAGGCTTTTATATAAATTACATTAAAAAGAAACAGTATATACACATACAACTTCATGAAACTCCTATCAAAGAGGTTGGGTAATTGCTAGTGATACGATGCCACCAAACATTTCTGAGAAGCTATAATGTATCGTAGCCATTCTGTAGCCCAGCGTTTCTCAAACTGTGGGGCGTGCCTCCCTAAGAAGGCGTGATAAATAGAAGGAACGCGAGCATATTGAGAAGTCGAAAACAAAATATTATTTTTTAAAAAAATTATTAATTTACTGTAAGTAAACAAACAAAATACATTCTGGCATAATAAAAAAAATAAAATACACATTTAAACTGATATGATACACTTATATATGTATCAGTACTGCACAATGTATTTTATACTTAATTTAACAATACTAAAATAATAACAACTTTAGTAAATACCAATGACCCCATTGTCATATATAAAATTATATACAAAACTTAACACTTAATATAGATAATTTGTATGATTTATAATTATTCCCTTAACGGCTAAATTAAAGATACGCGATTCGCTTCCCAACGCTTCCATTTTCCGCATAGGCGCCCCTATGTGATCTATTAGGGGAGAAGAGAAAGGGAATAAACAAGCAAATCCCCTGAAATAAGTAAATCCTCCTTAAGCACTGTAAAAGTCATTTTATTGCATTCCAAAGACTTCGGAATAATTTTATGGATAGCAGTTCACAGAAAATATCGTACTTCGGAAAGACGTATATATACATATGGGCAATTAACACACTGGCTGAATGAGACGTTTATATTAGGTTAAGAGGTTAAAGTTGTATTGTAGGTTTAGCGTCAAAGTATAGTATTACTGAATTTAATACATTGTTATTGTAAGGACGAGGCTCCAATGAAAACTACGATTGAATATTGGGTCGCAAATATTGAAACTTTGAGAAGCACTGCTGTAGCTACATGATTAATCTTGTGTCGCGCTTTAAGAAATGTGTACATTTGTGTTCAAAATTATCACATTTGACCTATTTTCTCTAGAACTACTGGAAAGATTTAATGAAATTTGGTGTGTATATAGGGTCGATAAAATGCAAAAAATAATTATTTCGTCAGTTGTTATACACACGCATGATCATGCGTAACACTAATTCGGAGTCAGGAGGTTATGAAACAGCAATATAACAAAACAGAATAGAACAAAAATTTGGTTAATAGGGAGCATGGTCCCCTCTTACAGATATATAAGCCTGGCACAGTAATATTATGCTGCAAATAAGACAATTTATGAGCTCATGGGGCAATTAATCTCACTCGCTATTTTCAGACCTTGTATGGTTCTCAGAAAAATAATACGAATTGAAATTGCCCTTCTTAGAGCGTTCCAGGTATGCTATACTGGAATAAGATCTGGAGATCTAACTGTCCAATCTATCTGGCTAATATCCACACTTTCCAGAAATTCGTTGACCAGATGAGTTTGATGTGTCATCGCTTATAATAAAACAAGTAATATAAAAAAAATTAAGTCAATTCCTACTTAGATCAACAAAGAAACATTTTATTTTAGCTACTTTTTATTAAATAGCTACAATTAATATAAATATGTATATACGTAGGACAGAATCACAACATTAAGTGGTAATTAATTTTTATTCATTATTATTAAAATATTGTATTGTCATCCAAAACAATTTATGTACATAAAATTTCAGTTGAACAGAATATTTTAAAACGTGAGGAAAAAACATTTTCAAGTAATGAAACAAGTCGCCAAAAGGGTCACTAATTTGCCAAAAATGATACCAACGTGACTGCATTTGTAATTATTTAAATATTTAGTTTTAATCAATTAATTTTTATTAATTATAATTAAATTATTGTCCTGTCGTCCAAAATAATCATGTGTATAAAGTTTCAGCTCAATTGAGCACTTTAAAATGTAATTTATTAATGATTAAAAATTCTACTAAGATAAATAAATAAACATATAGAGAGGGAGCTAATAGTAAGAGTTGAATAAGAGCCAACTGCACCCTTGAAAAGGCAAACGTAGAGCAAAAAGACCTCATCCCTTTGCATCGCAATAGTCACAATATCTTTTTCAGAGACATGGAAGTGTGTGCGGCCATACAACGTGATGCCTGCCAAGACCATCAAGCTTCCACTGCCATAATGCTCGGTTTCTAGGGCATTGGAAGGCAGGTCTCTGATTCTCTCATATGAAAAGTACGGTGATAATCACTGTTTAGGCTAAACTGGGTCTCCTCAGTGAAGAGAACGGTTGCTCATTGATTCTTTCTCTAGTCTCTATGATATTTGCGCCATTTTAAACGAGTTCTCCTGTTCGCAGAACTAAGATTGACTCAAACAACAAGTCTTCTTACAAGCATCCCTCTTTCATGAAGTCTTCTGGAAACTGTCACCAGTGAAACTCGGGTTTCTGTGTGGCCTCATACAGCTTAAGAGAGAGCAGAAAAGTTGTAGCATTCCTGCTATGTGTGACGAATCTGTACGGAACCTTTCCAATAATATTCTTAGGCGCCTTTTTAGGGATTATAAATTCGCGTATATTCCCAATCAACTCCAAAAAGATGAACGGGATATACAAAGTAGATAAGGTATTTAAGTCGAGCGTTGTAAGCTAGCAGACATGATGAGGAAGGCTATTGATCCAACAACAGTAACCTCAAATTTAGAGGATTCCAGGGTATTAAGATAGTGAAGACGTAGTGCTGCTATTCTACTGAATAACGAGAAAGCTGATATAACCAGCGGTAACTATAATTTATGTACGCTTAAATTAAGCGTTAGTTTAGTAAAATTAATTAAAGATAATGAAAGTTAATAATTCGAGTACGTGTATTTCTTGGACCTCCTATTTTGGCAGACCTTACTTGATCTTGAGCATAATTATTAATTAACTGCATAATTCGTAATTTAATTTAATATAAAAGGTAAATCCCTTTATTTGACGTTACATAGAAATATTATATGTTATTAGAATTTTGTTTTGACACTTTAAAATAATAAATAATTATTATTATTATACAAAATGGCTCTTGGTGATTCTTTGCCTCAAATTAATCTTGGTGTCCAGGGTGAGACCCAGGGGGTCTCCATATATGCTTCACTATAATGGACGAATAGCAATTTTCTCTGGCCGCTGTAACTATTTGATGACATTTCCCGGGAATTCTCACGACGTATCTTGTATTTTGAAACTGTTCTTATAGACTGAACAGGACGCTTGACGTTAAATTAAATTCTCTACAAATCTGAATTTGAGACGGGCCTGCTTCTAGCATACCCCCATTCGCCATCTCATTACACCATCTAAATATTGATCGTTACTCATTTTTACTGTTAGTAATTTGATTTAACCGATTGCTGCAAGAAAACTCCAAGAAGTTCGTTATAGTATGTCGGCGAACGCAATGCAAATTTCGGTACGAGCGCTTATAAATACTGCTACTCAAACAACTCTGCTTCCACACACATATCCGCTTACGTATTCGACGCACAATATATGCATCTTCGTTTCGAAGCAATATTTTTACATTCAGCTCAAGTCTTTTCACAAAATTCGACAAAATATGCAAATTCTCTTAATTTTGAACACCAGTGTAACTTAAAATTTTTACCAACTTTTTATTCTTCTCAGAAGTGTTCTTTTAAGTTAAGAATAAACTTAAATACACCCAGACTCATAAAATATGAATTTAAGCATTTATACTTTTTGAATACGTGATAAAACAAAAAAAATGTTTCAAATGGTATAATCATCATTACGGTGCGTTATATTAGGTTGGGGAAAAAGATATCCATTATTTTTTCGGTAGATGTCTGTAGTGTCGATATCTCGTGAAGTATCTATCAGACAATTTCAAATTTATGCTAGTTGTCAAGGTGATATATAACACTAAAAAATTATTTTACTGTTTTTTGTTTTGTGCATTAAGTTGTGAGTTACAGGGTGTTAAAAATGGAAGTCAGCAAAGAGAAAATTCGGTACTTTTCACAGTTTTCTTTGATAAAGGCGAAAATGCAATCCAGGTGACTGAAATTGTGAATGGTGCTTATGGTGCCGATACTATAACAGCTAATTACGTGCAATTTGGGTTTAGTTGATTCCGTTCTGACATTTTTGAAGTTAAAGATGTACCTCGCACAGACAGGCCCGTCATTGAAAATGTCTATAAAATCACAGAAATAATCTATGTTGACCGTCATGTTAATACTCGTAGCATCTCCCAGAAGAAAAAGAGCGAGCACAAAAAACAGTTTTAAACAATTTGCGCGAAGTCGGATTCAAAAAGAAGCTCGATGTTTGGGTACAGCACCAATTAATAACAAAAATCATGATGGATCGAATTTCAATCTCCGACGCCTTGGCCAAATGAAATGAAATCGACCCATTTCTTAAGCAGATGATGACTGAGAATGAGAAAGGGGTTACATACGACAATATTGTGTGAAAATGATCGTGGTTAAAATGTGGTGCAGCAGTTCAAACGGTGTCCAAACCAGAACTAGCGATCAGGAAGGTTCTACTGTGTATTTGGTGGGACTGGAAAGGAATAATTTATTATGAGTTGCATTTGTATGGTCAAAAACTAAATTAAAATCTCTACTGTCAACACCTTGATCGTTTGAAGCTAGCGATTAACCAGAAACGGCCGGAATCAGCCAACAGAAGAGGTGTTGTGTTCCATCAGCACAACGCCAGGCCACACTCGTCTCGAGTGACTCGCCTGAAACTCTGGGAGCTTGGTTGGGAAATTTTAATGCATCCACCCTACAGTCCGGACTTGGCACCAAGCACAATTACCACATTTTTCTTGCATTCCAAAACTTCCTGAGTGATAAGAAATTGGGATCAAGAGAAGATTGCGAAAATCGTTTACTAGAGTTTATAGCCAATAAGGACCAAGTCTTCTATGAAAGAGGCATTATGAAGATACCTTTAAAATGACAGCAAACTATACAACAAAACGGTACATATTTGACTCAAATCGGACAATTACAAGCATGTTAAATAAAGTCTTGGATTTCATGCAAAAATACTGGATTTCTTTTTCCCCAACCTAATATTTACTTCTTAATTTTGCATAAAAAAATCATATAATTGTACGTTGAAAAAATAGTTAACATTTAATATAATAAAAGAATTATGCGCTAGGAAACATTTCGCGAATGACGTAGAGCACCAATTCTTGCTAAATTTATTTTGCAATAAATGTATCTTCTTAAACAGTTGCCACTGAACTACGTTTGGTTAAAATACACAGTTTGTTGGGAGGAAAATGCGTCACTTAAAAGAAATTAAACGTTATAAGAACTATGCTAAAAAACTCAAACGCAGTCGGTTTTCGATTGAAAATAATAAATAAACTCTGCTTTACTTTCACTTTTACCTGAAAAAAACTTTCTGTACAACTTATGTTCTCCAAAATTATAATAGAGGTTTTGAAAATCATTAAAATATAATCTTCATAAAGAAACTGGATTCAAAAAGAAACTATGAAATGCAAATAAATGCAATGAAACAGATAAAATACAGCTACAATACAGTCTTACAATTAGTCATTACCTATGACAAAGATTGAAATAAAATTAATTTTAAAAATAAAATTCGGATTTTCTTACTTAAATTTATTTCTTAACGTCAACTTATAGTATGAAATTACTAATTTTACTTGAAAATAAATTATTTTTAAAATTAGGATATGTTTTTTATTTCAAAATTAATAATATACTCATTTTGACTTAAACGGAATTTAAAAAATGGAGAGAATTAAAACTATTTCCTCCATGCAAAAATATCTCAAGCGAAATTAGATGCATTTAATTTTTTTTTATTACAAAGAAGATAAAATTACTATTTTTTCATTTTAATATTTATTATACGCGTTTATTGTAAAATACTATTTAATATGCGTTGTGTGTTGAGAAATCGAAACTAATAGCAAAATTCCTCTTATAAATTGAGTAGTTATTGAGAAAGAAAGAAAAAGAAAATATAATTACTTAATTTGTAAGGGAGTATTTTTTTATAAACCCTTTTATTACATTTAAAAATATTTGCATATCAAGCGTGCTATTGTGACTTTTTTCGCTTTACCTTCACAAAAAGAATAAATTCATTTTCATTAAAGTTTAGATGAAAAAATGGTCAAAAAACTATTCTGAAAAATAAAATACATCAAAAATCCTGCGGAAATATTGTGCCTGTATATTATGTGTATTTTAAAGAGCATGTAAGGGATAAAAATGTTGCGTATCAACAAATCCCATGAAACATAAAGATAAATTATGCTTATGAATAATTCAAATACGTCTTTTGATAGAAGTACACCTTAAGAATCATTTATAAAACGATAAAGTGGGTTTTGCTTTAGAACCTGTTAATAAAATGAATTGTCCATATTCTATTTTTTCTCTTTATTACTTAACACAAAAAAGACATTTTCTCAATGTGCTATCGCCAGAGAGATCTCAGGGGTAATTCTAAAGTAATGAACTTTTAACTTGAGAAGGAACAAAGCAAAAAATAGCAAATTTCAAGGAAACAAATATTTTAAGTGCTTTAACAACGGTATAAATTCTAGTGTTAGAATATCGTAATTATGTTCTGGGGTGCACACATGCACATGATTTTAAATTAAGATAAGTTAAATTTTTTTTGTTTTTTTACGTTATTGTTGAAGAACAAAAGTTGGCATTTAGAGAAGCAATGCAGGCATACATTTTCTAACGCTTATTTAAACCAAACAAATGATAAATGGGGTATTTTAACTGTAAATAGTGATTAAGTAAGAATGATTTAGCTTTTTCATTCACCTTTTATACACCTGCCTGATTTTTTCCCCAGTTGTTTCACTTTTTGAATTTTAGAATGGAATCAGGGACGTGGGTAGCCTAGTGTTAGAGCATCAGACTCCAGTCCGGAAGGCCTGGGTTCGATGCCCGATGCCTCCGAGTACACATGGAGTACGTGCTCGTTAAATCAGTAGGTCCGCAGTCTTGTGGGCTGAGTCATGAGCACAGGGCCTGGAGAATATTTCCCTCCCCTTCAGTTTCCATGCAGAATTGTGAAGGTGGAGATAAAGTTGGAGTCACCATCTATCTCCCTTCGGGGAATTTCGCTGAGAATCGTACTTTTGAAACGTACTGTCACCTATATGGTGCTCAAGGCCAACGACAGACGTACCTCTAGCCCCATGCCATGATGAATTTCGTGGGCCTCGATCTGACTACGTCAGACAGGTGGCATTAGAAACAATAACAGAATGGAATCAGCTGGTATTTTTAAATCATTTTTATAACAAAAATATTATGCAGGATTTTTTCAGTCGCATCACTGATCGCATTAAATATTTTAATTGTTGTTCTGTAAGTGTTCTTATTTTTATTCTTATTTTTCTGTATATATATACACAGATAGATAGCTATATTCCACATCGGTACGTTTCAAAATAACATGATACATTAATTCATCACTCAAATTATTCTGACCAATCCCAGTATTCATTCACAGAAATCATATTATCCTCAAAGCTTCCTTTTGAAGAAGCTATAGAAAGCAAAATCTCCGGAACGAAAAAAGAACGTTTTTATCTTTGTTCATGTCTATGTCTGTTTGTGCGCATATGTGTTGTGTTTCGAGTTTCATCGCTTTATTTGTTTTACTTAAATAAATGGCCGGACTATCAGTTGGAATACCGAAATGTACTATTACTATCAATAACTGCAACGAAATAAATATAATTCTATATTTTGTGTGTGTGCGCGCGCGCGTGCGTGAGTGTGTGTGTGTATGTGTGCACGCGTGCGTGAGTGTGTGTGTGATTCTCAATTCCTATAATTCAAATTCAAAATACGACACTGATGTATGGTGGGGGTTATGCATTAAGTTTCATTAGTTCATGCAGCAGTTTTAGATGTGATAAAGAAAATATATGAAATGTAACAGGAGAATATTACCATGGTTTTAAAAAGACTTTTCCTCCTTTTATTAATGTCATAAAGTATAAATAAAATATAGCAGGAAAACAAAAGTCTTGCCCTAATTATAAAAATTCGTTGCAAAATAGCTGCTTAATATCATAATGGGTATTTTGTATAATTGAATTGGTTAGTTTTAGTGGGATATTTTTGTTCAGTACATGGTACAAATGCCTTTTCAAGAGTGACTCAGATTAACATTTGTAAGGCAGATATTTTTTGACGAAAGGGTGTCAATTAAAGACAAAGTCCAACGCGTGTGCTTCGGTTTCACGAAGCAAAATCTCTCATTAATTCTCAGCTTAAATTTCCACAACGTTGTTATGGAAGCAAACCTCCAAGTGCAAAATCAATTAAACAATGGTGTGAAATGTTTGAAGCATTCGGCATAGCACAGGATCTTTCTAGAAGTGGTAAGCCTAGTGTGAGTATAGCAACTATTGAACAAGCTCAGCAATCATTTCAATGAAGTTCAACTTGTGAGTTTTAGGTATCGCAAAAAAGTACGGTAAGAATTTTTTATGAAAGCTTTGATTGCATGCTCATAAAGTTAAAGACATGATAAGGAAGACTTTGCGGGGAGAGACTGGAATACCGTTTATGCATTATTTGAGCAACTGGGGAGTAAACACGTTGAAATTTACTGAGGTAAGTGTGTGTTGGATCTCTTTGCGATCTTCTAATTAATCCTCTTGAGAAATCTTTGGGCTATCAATTTGCGTTAATCACAACCAACCCTTCGGAAGAAGAGAATCGTAATATGTAAATTAACTTACTATAAATAAGCGAGGTTTTCGAGCTTGAGAGAGAGAAGGAGAGAAGATATACTGGAAACAGGTGAGATTGTTTCTAAAGGTATAAAATTAAAATTATAAAGCTTTGATTATTATTAGAAGGAAGCCTTAAAGTGACGATTGTTCACTGAGATTAGATTAAATCAGATGACAGGTTAGATGCTTAATTAAAAGAAGGATCAAGTTTATTAGTCGCCTAATCGCTCACGTGTTACTGTCGTTATTCCACATTCATAGTTTTCATTGAGAGAATCTCTTAATATATATATTTTTTTAATTGGGTCTGTTCTTAGTGTTGAAATAAATAGATTAGAGATGAATTAAGTCGAGTGTTTCTTTCTCCCCCCCCCACACACATCCAGGTGCTCGCGAGACATGTGCGGGCCTCTAACAAGTGGTCATATAAAAATCTTATAATAATGTATATCAGTGCAAGAATTTTGGTTCACCATGTATAACAATTTGAAACTATTATAGCTTATATAACACAGAAAATTATTTAAACCTGAAAATTTTTAAAGCAGCATAAATGAAATGTAGATCCATAAACGGATGCACTATTTAATATTTAACTAAAGAGACATTCATATTTTTGGACTGGATAAATTCAAGTTGCTTAGATGGTATATTTCACACCGTTTCTTCCCAAATCACTTAATCGAAACTTATATGGCTTCAAAGAAACCCTGAAAAAAAATAACGGTAACCTTTCTTGGGGATTTTACACAATGTCAAACTTTCCTTTTCATTACTTTTTTTTCATTATTTTCTTCAAAAGATTGTTTCTCGAGCTAAATTCTTTCAACGATTTTATCCGGTTATTGCCACATATTTCCCACATTTATTCTTCTTAAAATACTTACAGTAATTGAAGTTTACCACAAACTTTCCCCGCCAATAAACAATTTCTGATATCTCTTATAAAAGTAATTACTTTCTCAGCTACTTTAACGTTGTTGTTCGATAAGACACTGACAAAGGCCGCGAAAAAAGTGATAAAAACTTTTTACTTTCTTTTTACAATATTATAGAATAGGAGCAAAATTTCGAGGGTTATTATCACCTACGATAAGTGGGCAGGTTGTGAAAATGTTCGAATAAAGGAGTTTAGTTAATGTAGAGGATACTTTATCTTTAAAAGCCTTTCTCAAGAGCAACCAGTGAAAATAACCGAGATATGATGTAGATGGATTACTCAGACCCTCTTTCTCGCTCTTTTGGGGATCGATTTTAAACTGAATATTCTTAAAGTAACTAGTTGTGAAAAAAATTCGTATACTTTTTAAGGAGTAAGATAAATTGATATTTACCAGTAAACACTATGTCATTTGTTAGGGTAATTGTATTAAAAACCGGGAAAGCAGAAAATGAGACATGCTCGTATTTCAAAGTTATTAAAGCTTTATTGCAGAAAGGAAATTTCTTTTAAAAATTGAATGAAATATTTTTATTCCAGCGATTGATTGTAGGTTTATAAAATATTCAATTTACTTGACATGAAAGAGACTTATATCATTATATTGTATAATAGGCCACATTAAAAAAAAATGTGTGTGTGTGTGTATTAGCGTACACACGTAAGAAGTGAAACTTGTGTATGACATCATTTTTCGAAAAAAGATCTACTATTTACAACTTTTCAGAAATTGGTTAAATAATGCTAAATTAGATATAGTTTAAGCAAACAGCTTTTATTATCATAGACATGGATACAAATAATACAATTATTTCACCTTATGGCTACTAAGATTATTATAGCATTTCATTAATTGTAATAGAATTATTACTATCATTGTTATCGTTATTATATATTTTTGTAATTAATGGCTTATGGTAACTGAAATATGAAATACATGGCTTACATTCCACGGAATTTAGTGACCGAGTAAAAACTCCATCAATTGTAGTGCCGGATCTTGTTGTTGATGTTTGAGGACTGTTTTTCATAGATAAATTCAATTTATCTTTTAAAAATTCAACTAGCTTCAAAGATTTATCTGATGCAAAATTGACATTAAAATCTCCACTTAAAATCATCTGTTTTTCATCATTATTGTTACGGAGTAAAGAGTCACATCCTCTTGTGTACGGCAACAATGAATGGTGAAGAAAATTAAAATAATATCCTCCAACTTCTGATTAGGAGATATGTATAATGCAACAATCAAAATTTTCATCCCATTTTCCATTTGGCATTGAACCATACATATATCACCAACTGATGATGCTAGTGACCCATGAAAGTCAGGAGAAAAAACAGAAAAATCTATAGATGAAGTTACAATGTTAACAACATCATTAGAATTATGATATATTCCTACACCTCCTGCTCTCGTGTTCGGCCGTTTAAATTTTGCGATGCATTTGAAGTTAGTGATGTTTATTTCACTTTCATTGTTCAGCCATGTTTCAGATAGAACTAAAACAATTGAAATTTTCACAATTGAATCATCCAGGTCATCTATATGAGCTCTAGGGCTTTGACAATTGAAAGTAAAAAGTGACAAACCTCTTCTGTTGTTCATGAACTCAATCAAATGCTCATTTATAGTTGCTAATTTATTCAGAGACAATCGTTTAAATTCTGCTTGTAAATCGATGGTGGACGTTGACATTCTTCGACCATGATAAAATGTTTTATCGTTATTTGGAGTTGTTATGTACAATCCTTCTCTGCACCTGTTTTTGGATAACCACGGTGGATTGAAGAACGATCACTTGTTGCCTGGAATTCATTCACACGGACATTGTTTGTAGTAGCGATTGATGCATTGAGTTGTGAACAAGGACGATGATGGACATCAATTTGTACAATAACTGCATTAGAAGATTCATCAGAATTTTTGGATTCTGCCATCGTTGAATCTAAAAAACGTGACGCGTAACAGAAAAAAAATAGTAAATCAATTTTAAAAAAATATGTAACATATTAAAGTATTTATATTTCATGACAATTAGTTGTTGTTTACTAAATTAACAGTCGTATTAATTAATAATTGCTAGTTTTAATAAAATTATATATATTTACAGATAATTACAATCAAAAACTGAGGGGGGTTAAACTTAAATAATTTTCAAAATAAATACCATAATCACACCCATGTGTTGGATGTATTAGGAAAAAAAGATATAATTACTTACTTTTGTTAGAAATCCACTGGAATTAGAATTAAAGTAAATCCTTTGATTTTGCTGATCACTTTAGTATTGAAATATTATTTATCACGTCACTACTGAGTTTTAGAAATAAACAAGGTGAGCAACAGAAACACGTGACTTGATACTTTCACGGTTATGGGGTAAAACATTTTTGCATTTAAAGGTTTTTAATTAATATATTTTTAATTAAACACAATATCTTTATTAATTATAGCCTATGTATTATTCTAATGTATAAGCTACATTATTGTAAAGTTTCTTTAAAATCCATTCAGTTGCTTAAATAGTATAGAACGGCATTTTTAAAAATGCAAAAAAAAAAAAAAAAAAGCCTTGGTTCTTCAAAGTGTAATGGGAAAAAAATATTGAAAATTAAATAATTAAAAAGTACTCTCATTTCAAAATTGTCTGCATATATTAAATTGTCAAAAGAACTGCCTTTTGACAATTTAATATATGCAGAGTATTTCATTTTGTTATATAAGCAGATGTACAAATTCGAAAATGAAGCCAAAAACTTAGTCGAATGAAACACGTTGCTGTTTATTTATTCTATTGTCATGTGATTATGACGTCAAGTGTATCGAGTCCATTCTATTTCGTTTCTGAGAAAGTCACCACTAATGCGCATGCGCGAAAAATCCTCTTGGGAACTTCAAAATGCGTTAAAAAATAGAGAATTTTCGCACATGTAAAATCGCGTTTTTTTATTAAAGTTTTTATTTTTTTAAAGGCTTAATTTTTAAGTTAATGCTTTCAAACTGCACACGTCAATTACAAACAAGAATAATTTTTAAACAAAAAATATAACAGAAATACTGTTTTATTGGATTATCGTTAAAAAGTTTGAAAAACGAAAAAAAAAAGGTTTTTGAAAATCAATAATTTTTAATCAATTTTTTCAATCTTTGCACAAGATAAGGATAATAAAATTCTACACTCGAACAAAAAGTTTCGTGAGATTATTTTAGGAAACATTCACGTTATTAAATATTTAATTAAAATTTTGAGTAGTGTTTGAAAAATCGTGAAAAAAAAGTTTTAAACATTTTATTTTTTAAATTACTGGTTATAAAAGAGAAAGGCATGAATTTTTTTAGTGTAGAATATCAATTCATTAACACGAAAAACACTTCTTGCGCAACGATTTAGAAATCATTGCCATAAATATGTTTAAATTTTGACACCTTTTTTAAAAAATCATAAAAATAGAAAATAGCATCATTTTGTAAAAAACAATCATAAAACAATACTTTGAGAAGTAGAAAACTTACAAAAATATGCTTCTCACTTACAGAATCCTGATTCATGAAAATTCAAATATTGTTCATATTTTGTGTAAAAAGTTGCATAACATTAATAATGATAATATTTTTACGCTATTGGTCTGTTGTTATAGATTATAAGACAGATTAAGGCAGGATATTGTTAAAAGTTATTTGGAAATAAATAAAGATTTTATAAAAAGAAATTTTTTTATATTATAATATATTAATTTATATATAGTTAATAACTTATGCTTTATTTAACATTATATAATCTTTTTTTTTAAAAAAGAAATGAACCTGAGAGAGAATATATCACCACATAACAATACGGAAAATATTTTAATTATAAACAGCGATATAAGGCACATCAAAAAGTAGGAAATCATGAATCAGAGATAAAGCATTTACTTTGGGAAACGTCTCTCTAATATGGAATGCGACCACCGTGCACTTCTATACAAGTCACACAGTGGGCTGTCTAACTGTGTATGAGGATGTCCATAAATGTTTATAACAGTAAAATCTGGTTTTCCAAAAGTGCAATTTTCATCTCCTAGGAGGTTCGGGGAAGGGGTTTATGCTGAGAAATGGCCCATTCTAAGCCCTTCCAACCATGTTCAATAGAATTGAGATCCTTAGATTTTGAAGGTTAAATATCATCTTCTTCCAGAAATTCATTAACAATTAGTGCTCTGTGTTGTTAGATATTATCCTCCATAAAAATGTAGTCCAGGCACATACACCCCCCCTGAACAACCTCTCAAAGGCTTCAGAGACTTTATCCCTATGCAACTGTGCGTTAACAGTACCCGCATCGAAGACATGTAGTAGTTAAAGTCTGACCAGTATCATGTCCCTCTAGACAAGGATTCCATTGCCACCAAATCTGGCAATTTTTGATATGCAACAAGGATGAAAGAGGGCTCCACTCTCATTCCAAGTGGTGACTAGATGAGTATCAATCTGTCTGAGGAAATTCGATTTATCACTGAAAGGAACACACCCCTAATATTGTGGTATCCACTACTGATGCTTTCGGCTTCTCAATAATCAGCTTTTTTCTTTTTGATGCAGCCAAAGGAACACACAGAACTGGACGCTGGACGTAAATGTCAGTCTCTGCTAGACGTCTGTAGACTGTTCGCCTGAAAATTCTTATTTTAGAAATAGCAGCAAGGTCACGAGTAAGCTGAGGAGTCGTTGCTCACCTATGTTGCCATTTACTTAATGACAAGTAGTGATCCTGTGTTGGCTCTATTTCTTTGTCGGGACCCTGGCCGACCTTCCCGGTAACAGCACCACTTGTTTGGAATTTATTCCGCAACCGAGAGGCCATTTGTAACCATCGATCCACTTCCACTTGAAACTGGCCAGCTTCAGGCTTCCCAACGGCTCTCCATCCCAAGGAATCATTTAACTGAACCTTTTCCCCGTCAAACTACATCAGCGTTTCTCAAACTGTGCGACACGATAACCCTGCAAGGGAGGCACAAGCATATTGAAAATAAAAGTTTTAAAAAAATTTTTTGAAATGAAGTAAAACAAAATGCTTTCTGACGTAATAAAAAATACACATTTACACTAAAATAATTTTTATATATATCGTCTGGTGATCATCAAAAATAGAAGATTCCACTTCAGACGATCATTAGCTATCTTTGATGCTATAACCAAATAAAAGACATTTTGTTTCCTTTGCTGTAATTCCTCGATGAGAGATTTTTTATTACGTTTCTTTTAACCCTTAAAATATTACTTTTGATTGTCATATATTTGACATTCAAACTTACTGGTATATTTCACTCCGTCTCTTTTTCTTTTAGGAAAGTTTGGGCAATATTTTTCTGTTACTTTCCCCCCCCCCATGTGAATGAGTTTTATGATATATGGATAAGCATATTGAGCACTTCGAAGGATTATTTGGCCAAGATGTTTTTTATGAGTATTCTAAAACATATAACGCATAATGAAAAACGTTTTACACACTTATTTTTAGAACTGACATTGAATATACTTTTAACATGGGAGCGGTCGCATGAGGCGCAGAGTCAACCCAGGCTCACGAAATCGCAAATTCTGGGAAAACTGTTTATTCGTTAACAGTGACTTTGACAGTATCCTCCTATTAGAGTCTTAATGGAAACTAAAACGAATTTGTCACAAATATGTCTCTTTTTTGAGAGTGGCAAACGTTTTTTTACAATCAAGGTACTTGTTTTGATCAAGTTCCCTACGCGACCACTTTTGTTCAAAAATATTTTCTATAAACATGCTGCACTTTCCCCCATGAACAATTTTGCGGTTTTGATTGCTGTGTTGTACGACTTATTATGGTTTATAAATGTAAATGAGCAGAATATTAAAAAAAATGGGTATCAGTAATCTCTATTGAAGGAAGTAGAAACTGATCAAGCAATTGAAGAACCTGCTGAAATAATGCATATTATTAATCAATATAACAAAAGTAAATATGAGAAAAACGATAGACATGAAACGTTTGAGTTGAATTGAAATTTTCAAATGCTGCCTAAAGAACTCTATGAAGAAAACTATGAAGCCATAAATGTAGCACTTCGCCTTCTCAAAAAGACACAAGGAAGAAAAAGTTCAAAATGCTATTTGTAGATCATAAAACGACAGCAAAACTACAATAACGTGAACAAAATATGACAGTTTTTCTGTTAAATAACGTTCATGTGTTGTTAGCGAAAAGTGTCAGTGATTTATATCCGTTATTAAGGTCATTCACATTTGGAACATTTTCTTTAGTTTTATTGGATTTTTTCTCAAATTACCAAAGAAAAATTGAAAAGTCCTTGAAAGTAGGTAAGTATATTTTCTCTTAATTAAATTATTCACTGGAATTGTGATTTTTATCGTGTATAGTAAAAATAATTATAAAATAAATTATAGTTTTAAAACAAACTAAAATCAGGCTATTATAGTGAATCGAACTAAAAAAGAAAAAAAAAAAAAGTAAAAATATATATTACTTAAAAGTAACATACACAAAATTTAATACTTACCTTGTTAATTTGTACGGTTTATAATTATGATCGTATTGTAGCTTTAGTGCCAAAGAGTGCATTATTATTGCATTCAATACATTATTATTGTTTCGGAAGGCGCAAAAAAAATTATGATCGAAAATTGGGTTACCAGTAGTGAAAGTTTGAGAATCACTGGACTACAGCCGCAATATGAGGATAATGGGGGGAATCAAAGACCAAAGCAAAATTAATGAAAGTAAAAAAACTCTTTTTTTTTTTTCCTTTGCTTTGCTTTTACTTTATTACTATACTAACCTTTCTATTAAACAGGCACAAAAAGTATTTACTTTTATTCACCTTTTAATTAATTATGAGGTAGCTTCTATTTCCTTTCATCCGTATAAACAAGCCTTTACTTTACATGCTATCAAGAAAGGCACATTGATAGCAAAATTGATATACTTAATTGCTTTATTGATAGAATTTTCCGCGAAATTTTTATTATATTATTCAATGGGCCATGACCGTGGCACTCAGAAAAAGCCGGTGGGCCGCACTTTGAGTATCACTGTTCTAACTTATTGTGAGAACTCTTGCAGATAGAAAACTGAAAACTGCAACAAGGCTAACTCAGTGCTTCTCAAACTTTCAATATTTGTGACCCAATATATTCAATCATAATTGCGCCCCCCCTCCATAAAATAACAATGTATTGAATTCAATAACACAATATTTTGACGCGAAAGCTACAATATGACTTTCATTTCTTAGGTACCATATATAAACGGCTCGCTCACCCAAAGCGTTAATTGCCCCCTGCCTATGTATACGTCTTTCCGAAGTACGATATTTTCTGCGCACTGCTATCCATAAAATTATTCTGGAGACTTGAGATGCCAAAAGAGGACCTTGGCAGTATCTGTGAAGGATTTATTTTTTTCAGAGGATTTACCTATTTTTATTCTTTTTATTACCCCCAATACATCACATACGCGTGCCTACGTGGAAAACAGTGGCTGACCTTGGGGAGGGAATCACGTAACTTTTTATCGGCAATTAAGGGAGCATTTATAAAACGTACAAATTGTTAAGCTAAGTGTTAGTTTTTATATTACAAGCCCATGGGTCACTGGTAATTATTAAACTTGTTCTTATAGTACTGTTAAATTAGTTATGAAATGTATTATGCAGTACTCTGATACATTAAGTTTATTTTATCAGTGTAAATGTATATTATATTTTTTCAGAATGTATTTTGTTTGTTTATTTTCCGTAAATTAAAAAAAAAATTAATAATCTTTTGTTTACGACTTTTCAATATGCTCGCGCCTCCCCCGTAGAGTTATCACGCCCACCCAGGGGGGACGTGCCCCATAGTTTGGGAAACGCTGGGCTAAGCAAAAAATTCTCCCTCATGTTTAAATTCAGTTGTTCTGCAAAAACTAACTCTAAACAAATATATTTTCCTATGCCGAAGGTTGATATATTGTTCTATTCATTCTTCAAAAAATATAAAATACATATTCTACCAATTTTACAGCTCGCAATTTAGAACTATGTTGTGAACCATGATTGCGACCTTAACTTTGAATACGTGTTTAATACATATAACTAACTGTAAACTAAACTGATGTATAATTCTAATTGTTTTCTGAAATTCATTGAATATGAATTCCCGTAGACGACTGTTAATGTATGGTATTGCTATTACACAGACTGAAATTAAATGCTACGTCTTTAAAAATTGGTGAAATATGGAATTTAAAATTTTAAAAAGTGATAATATCTTTGTTTGATAAAAAGCCAGTGGTGTAAGCATAAAATACTACTAATTTGGACGGATACGCCATACATGAATTTTTACTAAAAGGGAGCCCAAATCTGTATATACATTATTACTTCTGGAGAAAAGAAGTTCTATTACATCTTAACGTGCTTAGAACCACGTCCTTGGAGAACATCTGAGATATCGGAAAATATTCTACTAACTATGCATGTGACAACTGAAGAAAAACTCTTAAGCCATTACTAAGAAAGTGAAAATAAAAAAAAATTTAACTTTATATACAGATGTGGATTTCGTTGATATGATTTTCAGTTACAGAAAATGTGCTGTGACATTTCTAAAAAGGAAAGGGATGTTTTTTGAAAATTTTCAACATATTACGGTTAGATAAGGTACTGCATACCGTAAAAAGCAACCTTATTGTAAATGAAGAATCCTTCAAAAAACAAACGACGATGGCTGACGAAATTCTGAAAATACCTTCTTGGACAACAGAATTAGTAGCAGTAATTATGTAGACAAGTCAGTTGAATAAAGCCACGAATAAAGCCAGTTCAGCAGTTACCATTACAGATTTGGTAAAAAAGGCATGTGTAGGTAATAAATTTATATATAGATGTGTCCCTTTGGGATAGTTTTAAAGAACCAAGATGGCATTAATGCGCCTTTTTAAGGTATCCGACTATGTTCGGAGACTTTTTTTTTTAAGTTTTCAAAAATCCCTAATATTTTTACATTTTTAGTTTCACTTTTATACACAATAATGAAAAGTACAGTTAGAAATAATATATGTACATAAAAATTTGCAAAAATTAAAATTTTTAAAGAAATTTTAATCAAATTTTGGAATTTTTCAAACACTCTATTTTTTAAAATATTTTATATTTTCCATAAAATATTGCTGCAATACATTTTTAAAACACATTTCTAGAGAATGACCTACAAGTGTTAAATTACTTCTTTTGAATCAAAAGTTATGGCCAGTCGAGCTTGCGAACTAGGAAATTCAATCAAATTATCGTAACTTTCAGAAAGAAATACAACTATAAAATAACTAAAAATTGTTCAATTTCTTAGCTTGTAGGTCATTCTCTAGATAATACCAGTAATAACATTTGTGTAAAATTTCATACAAGTATCTCTAATAGTTTTTTAGATATCATGTTTGAAATATCATGAAATTTACAAAAAATGGTTTTGAGAAAATGCATTTAAACTTTTTATAAAATCAATTTCAAAACAAAATATGACAAGTATATTACTAAAACTCTCCTGATTTATAAGTAACACTCCCACTATTTGGAAGTTTGTTAAATTTTTTTTTCTTTCTTTGGGCCTCCTTTTTTTTTTCTGGTTGATTTTATAAAAGGCAAAATGTTGTTTCGAGTCACCGACTCGAAAGATGTCAACAAATCTCTCATCACGCAGTATATAATTCCCTGCATTTATGCCAAATGCTTTCAAAATACCTAACACATCAATGAAAGCTTTTTTAAAAATAATGACGGTAATATATGGGTACCCAAAGAAAATGGTTTTAGCTCGATAAAAGTTTCTTTCAAAATGATTTGCCACAAACAGGCATTAAATGATACATTTTTATTTGTGTCTTACCGTGGAGGCAATTTTATAATAACTGCTTATCACTCTGCTTTGTGTACACAGGTTTAACAATATTTTAAAGTTTCACAGAAATACATACAATTTTTTCTGTTTATTGTTTTCTGGTGTCGTTTCCTCGTTGATAGTCACACCAATTCTCAGCTCAAATCGGGCACGGCCCATATATGGGTTTCTCCCTGTTGGAGCAACAGTGAAAAAATACTGCTATTGTAGCACTTAGCATAGCTTTGGCGTGATTGGTGTTAGTGCTAAAACAGTGTAGAATTTTATTAAACATAACATTGATAAGTTTTTCCTTCTCACCGAGGTTTTTCTCGCCATTTTTAAAAATTTTCTTTTCCGACTACTCAATCTTTCTTAGAAGTATCTTATGCACTCATATGATGATATTGTTGACACCATACACATCTTTAACAGAAAAGTATCCTTGGAATCACCATCACAAAAGAAATACATATTTTTAAGATTTCGTAGTGCAAAAACATACAAAGATTTTGTACGCACTATGTTTGAAGTAAATCCCAGATGATTGCAGGAACACGCATGTATGACTGGACTTATAGAATTCTAAAAAACTTTGATAACATTTCTAAATCTAGAATTTCCCAGTGTCAATGTATAAAGTTTCTATAGAAACCACATTTAGCGATGAATGTCCATGTGTCTCTGCCGTCAACGGATATTCCACATTCTTCAACTGACATTTTGAAACATTTTATAATGCTTTTCGCTTAAAAAGCAGTGTCGTTCATGACATCTTTAGCCGTTGGTGTAGCAGCACAGACAAGACTTTCTTTCACAAAGTCTAAATGCTCCTTTTGTCATACAAGGCCAGTTCAGCTTAGAACATAGCTTTTTCACAGGTAAATATCATCTTTCAATCACTCACCTTCTAAAAATAGGCTGCAAATTAATAACACTTTGCTTTTTAGCTTTTCAGTAGCTGAAAAAGGACGATAAAACTTTAATCGGAGCATTTTTCAAGTCACATTAGAAGTCAGTCCAAACATGTAATCTTCATGCAGGTACAGATTGTTCTCAAAACAAGTGGAGAAACACAAACTTGAAAACACACTTCCCAATTTAAATAAAATATTCTATTACCTCTTAATGTTCCACTAAAACATTCTTTGTTCTGTAAAAATACCTTTACTTATCCCAGTTTTCGTTCATTACAAATTTGAGCACTTCAAGTCAAGAACATTACAAGTCAACACTTCCACTGTTTTTGTAAATGTCTCACCAGCATAGTTGCTTTTTCAAGAGGTTAATTTGATTCATTTTTGATAATATCAAAAGCAGAATGTTCAGAAAAATTAACAATTAAAAATTGTGCAATTAAAGCAAAAAAATCAGGTTTTTCAAGAAATTTGCGAGCAACATTCGAAAGATTCAAATCAAAACAAAAACATATGAGGTCAGAAGAAACAGATGTTGCCAATCGCAAAAGTCCAATTAAAAGATTGAAATTGTTGCCTATCAATAAAATAGTTTAAAAATGCCAGAAATTGTTTTTAAAATTATAATGGGTTGAAATTGCAAAAATTATGGGTAAAAAAGCATGTGAAGCAGTCAACTTCCGGTTTCGATTTCACCTCTTCCGGTTTCAATTTCACCGCTGTAATAATATTTTAAACACCTGTAACTTTTTTCTAATTATCGACAGACAAAACAAAGGCAGATTTAGAAAGATAATTGTTTGAATTTTAAAAATATCAAATAAAAAGAAAATGTGATTTTTGACCGAAATGACGTTTTCAACGTAGTCGGATACCTTAAGCTTGAAAGTCGTAGAAACAGAAGACAAGATAATATGTGAGTGCTTATGAATAATAAACATATTGTGGATAAGTATGAATCATGTTTAACGACTCCTCTTCTCGAAGTAATAATCTCGAAACAAAAATATTTTTTCATCAGCATTTCTTTTTTATAACAATCTAATAATCAATCTAAGCAACAAAGCGTTGTTTTCATAAATTACGAATTAGTTATGATCACAGCTGCCACTCAGAAAAACAAATATTAATTCTAACACTATTTGCCAAGTTTTTTTTTCACTTCCTGATTTTGCATTCTCAATGTCTTGTAATGTATGATGCATGAGATTTTATTCTGCCCTAATTCAAAGCGGTATCAAGACAAACGATATAACTTAGAAATTTCAAAATTGGCGTAAAAATTACAACAGTTAAAAGATACTAAACGTTCTACATGACCTATCTAAAGCCTTATCCAGTCAACAGGTCTTCAAATTTATTTAATTTTTATTTAATTATTCATTTATTTTTATTTTATTTACTTTTTTTTTAATTAAGAGCATTATCTGTGCATTTATAATTTATTATTTTTCATGAAATTTTTTTTAGTTTTACTTTCAAGAAATGTATAACTTTTATCTTTTATAGAAATAACTCATAAAAAATACAGAATCCGTCATTCTTTTCCAAGACAAATTAAAAAGATCTGGTGAGGAAAGAAAAACGGGGCTAGGTCTACGTTGATTATGAAAAATACAGCTTGCAAAAACATGACTAGTCTTTTGTTTCGATTGCCATTTTTTTATCATTGATGTGTGAGTAATTATTGCACTAACTGTTCGAAATTGACTCTATGTACTTTGTGACAAATATACGGAACTTTATCACTAACCTTCTGAGTCGTCTTTTTTAGGGAAATTTAATTCCCTACCTATTTCCAATCAGCTCCAAAAAGAGGACAGGATTTCTTGTTATATGTAGATTCGATAAAGTATTTAAGTCAAACGGAATAGTAAAGTTAGAGCAGTAGGAGAGAGAGATTGAAGTAGAAAGTTATAGTGAAGATAAATTTATTATTGAAGATTTCTTGTTGGATAATTTAATCTCAGAGAAAAGCTGAGCTGAACTGCAGTGTGGTAAATATTAATTAAAGTCTAATTAAAGCTTATTATTACGAGTGAGATTAAAATTAAATGTTCAATAAGAACATTAAATATAAATCTGGGATCTCTTATCGTGGTAATCTCTGCGTGATCGATATTCTAATCGTTAATTAATTGGATCATTAAATATTTAAGTTAATTTAAAGGACATTTCCTTTAAAACCTCATAATACTATTTAGATATATTTGTTAATAAGTCTTTGATTCTATTTGGGAAAGATAACCAAATATAAAGAAAGTTATTTATAAAAATGGCTACTGGCTCTTACCTGACTCCAACTTATTCTCGTTCTCAAAGTGAGGTCCAAGGGGACCTTCACAACTTAACATATTTAGTAATTAATATATTTATTTATCAACCCAAAAATTTTAATAGTATGCTTCTCTTTCAAGTATCAAAAACATCTAATTTAATTTGAATTAGAGTTTCTCACTAATTGCTGAATATTCATGTTTTTCTTACTTATTCACTACGTCATTAATTATTTTATTTATGTTTTGTTCATTGAATTATTTCATACATTTAATTTTTCTTCTGAAAAGTATTTTATCGGGCATATACTATTTTATGATTTTCTTCTCATGCAGTTGAATTAGATTCACCGAAGTAAATTGGTTTGATAATTATTTTCAAAAATATCATCTATAAAGTGTTTTTTTCGGTAGAGAATTTATATTTAAATTTTTTCAGTAAATTTTCAAGATAAAATTGTTCTTTAAATCTAGAATTAAAGTGTGATTTACAGTACATACAATGAATTACTGTTTTAAATTCTGAATTTTTGAGGATTTGCATTCTTTCTAAATTTTAGTTATCTTAATAGAAGATAAGTTAATGGGAAATTTAATAAAAACATAATGTATGATATATATATATATATATATGAACAGTACAAAATAATCGAGAAATATAATAATATATTCACAATTTAAAGGTAGGATATAACTTTTTTTCTAAGCTAAATTATGCCCAATATGTATACATGTTTCATTTATTTTTCGGAAATTCTGAATTTTTGCATATACAAACATTAATATTTTGTTCTTCATTTTTACCAATTGACCTTCAGTATTTGAACTGAATTATTCCTCAAGTTTGAAGTAATTGTTATATAATTCCAAATAAATTTCCTCAAAATTAAATTACTAATGTTACTATATCAAAATCTTCCACTTCAAACTGAGTTTAAAAGCTGCTAGAAAAGGAACGTAATATTGTTTTCGCACTCACACTTTTTGCATTGTAAAAAATTTACTACCAAAGCACATCTAATATCAGAAAAAAAAGTATGCATTTATTTTCCAAGCTGACAAGATTGCTTAATTCTTTATCTAACCGTTAACTGTACGTAACTGAAAAGCTTTCAACTTTGTGCACTTCAAAATTGGGTTGCAGGTAAATATTACGTCTGAAGAGTTTAAGCCTTTAATTTAGTTATATCGTCACGAGTTTATTTTGCTCAGGTGGTCTTTATTCGAGAAAGTTAACGAATCCTTGATTAAATTAGGACAAAGGCCTACTTTCGATCCTGTTTTTCCCTTGAGTACTTCACTCACTGTTCAGTAAACCTTTCCGGACTTTCTCTCTTCCAAGACGTTCAATAGAACAGTTACAAATTTGGTCTCTTTCACCAGGTTTTAAGTAAGAAACAAATCTTATTTAACAGCTATTTAATCTACGTTACATTTAGATATACATTAAAAATTATTTTGTTATATTATGAAAGTTCTTGCGATAAAAGTAGGAAGGTAATATAATACGTATTCGGTATAGCAAATATTTTACTGATCAGATATACGAGTATAACTGCATGCTTTCATTCCATGTATTTAAAAAAGATAAAAGACAGAAATACACAAATGTATAAATTACTTTTTATTTGAACAAGGTTTTCATCCTAGTTGTTTATTTAATGGTTCATAATAACTGAAAACTGAGAGAGATAGAGAGAGAGAGATTTTCTAGAATTAGTTTTCTTAATATATTTTCAGCATTGAATATATTAGCCTAAGACATCCACGTATAGAGAAGATAAACTATTCGGTAAAAAAATTACTTCCTAAAACTAAAAAAAACATTTAAAAAAAATACTCGTACATATTTTATTAATGCATCTAACACAAGAGTGTCACACTCAAAGGCTAAGTTGAAACAAACAAACGACGTTTAACTTCAGGTGGGCCGCAAAATAAACAATATTCATAAAAACATAGGTTTATTTGAAATAAAACATTATAATAAACATATAAAAGAACAAGAAAAATTTAATGTTTATGTCCTGATACTAAACACCTCTTTGCAACTATATTTCCTGTTTTGGGAGAAATTTCGTTCGCAGTGATTACTTTTAAACATGACCCAAGGTGAATGTCATTATACTATTTCTAACCTGAAACTTATTTCCTTTCATAACTGAAAATAAGGGCGTGCCCCGATAAGAACTTCCAAACATGGAAATAATTCCATATGTAAATTTTTCAGTATTTTCAAACGTGGAAGGTAAATAAAGGGTGTTTTTTAGAGGTATAGAACTTTAAATTGCAATAAAACAACGATGTATTATTCGATTGACATGATTTTTTTTATTCGAAAGATAATCTTGTGGTATTACATTTTAAATATGATTTCTGGCATAGGACTGCCACGGCTGGCTCGGATGTAGTCCAATCTGGACGTCCAATTTTCGAAGACTTTTTCCAACATTTGTGGCCGTATATCGGCAATAACACGGCGAATGTTGTCTTCCAAATGGCCAAGCGTTTGTGGCTTATCCGCATAGACCAATGACTTTACATAGCCCCTCAGAAAATAGTCTAGCGGTGTTAAATCACAGATCTTGGAGGCCAATTCACAGGTCCCAAACGTGAAATTAGGCGGTCACCAAACGGGTCTTTCAACAAATCGATTGTGGCACGAGCTATGGGACATGTTGCGCCGTCTTGTTGGAACCACAGCTCCTGGACATCATGATTATTCAATTCAGGAATGAAAAAGTTAGTAATCATGGCTCTATACCGATCATCATTGACTGTAACTTTGTGGCCTTCATCGTTTTTGAAGAAGTACGGACCAATGATTCCACCAGCCCATAAAGCGCAACAAACAGTCAGTTTTTTCTAGATGGAACGGTGTTTCGACATACAATTGTGGATTAGCTTCACTCCAAATGCGGCAGTTTTGTTTGTTGACGTAGCCATTCAACCAGAAGTGCACTTCATCGCTAAACAAAATTCGCTTATGAAAATCGGGAACAACGGCAATCTCGTTTTGGGCCCATTCGACGAAACTGCGCCTTGCTTGATCATATTTAAAATGTAATGCCACAAGATTATCCTTCGAATAAAAAAAAATTCATGTCAATCGAATAATACATCGTTGTTTTATTGCAATTTAAAGTTCTATACCTCTAAAAAACACCCTTTATTTGTAAAATTCAGATACACCACTTCAATGAATTTTGCCTTCCAATTTAAGTCGCACTGAATCTCAATCACCCCTTTTTGCTGCATACTGAGTCTATATTTATTGAGAAAATAAGAAAGCAAACAAAATTTGTCTCCCTAAGAATTAAAGTCGCTATGTCTTGTTTCAAATTCAGTTCTAAGATGTACAATTTTTTCTGCGAATTTTTTATACGATGCAGTATCTAAAATTGATTTGTTCATGTTGAAGCATTAAATCTTAAAGTGGGTTAAAGCTTCATTTTTCAGGGAGTTTTTTTCCAAAGAACTAGGTAATATTTGAATGATTTAATTATGTCAAACATGCTCATGATGATTTTTCCATTGTGATTATAATCCTAAATGTTTAGTTACATCAATTATTAAAGATGAATCTTGTGTGCGTGCACCCATGCTAAAATGGAAAAAAAGCTTTTGGCTTTATTTTTAGTAATTAAAAACTGATATACTTTTTCTTTCAAATCCAAGAACTGTTTGAGAGTTTTGGAACAAGATAACCAACTGCACTTGGAATAACTGCATAAATCAATAAGCATAGTATGAGTTAAGCAACAATCTAATAAACTAATTCATCTTATTTTCCGAAAACAAAATTTTTCTGTTACGTATACCAACCGCACTATAGTTGGAGAACTGAGACCCTCACACATATTATTGCACTTTTACTATATATATAAACTATATACCGAAATCAGTTGTTTTTACAGCTAAATAATGTTAATCGTTTAACAGGTAATCTTATTGATAATTGGTATTTATCATTCCGTTTAACAAGTTACTGTTAATTCAACAGTTAAACATTTAATCAGTTTTTCTAAAAGCATTTTATTTGTGTGTTTTTAAAAATTATTTCAACATTTTTCATAAAAAAGTCAGTAACCTAACTTAAGAAATATTTTGGATATTATTTATGTTTAAATACGGTATTTACCTAATTGTGGTACATTAAAAAAGTGTACGCATTTTGTTTAATAATAGCAAAAATAAGAGTATGAGTAAAAAATATTCAGCGAACTCTACCTATTTTTATTCCGCTTCGTTTTATATATTATTGTGTGTCGATATATTGGCCCGGCCACAAAAATGTTTATCGTAGGCTACGAGTTTCATACTGCTGATCTAACATGTATTAACTGTCAACTCATCAGTTTTCCAAATTATTCATTATCAGAAAAATTGTTATTTATTTTCCTTGATGTTAACTGTAAATATACATGTGATTTGTTCACCTATTTTAATGATATTTAATTAAACTTATCAGCTCTATTTTTTTTCAATTTTCAAATTCTAATTTTTTTTTACTTTGAAGCTCTCCCTATTTTATAACCTTTTACAAGCTTAAAGTGTAGTAGAAGTTCTTTCTCTAAATTTAATGCATGCAGTTTTGGGCCTCAGAATTCCAAAAACTCTTTCTCACCTTAAAATTGTTCGATGGACATGGACAATGCTCTTAAAATATTCTTGAAGATTTGAAAATTTCAAAATTCGTCTTCTTTTTACTATAATATTCCAGAAAATTGCATTCCCCAAGACACTACTACACAAAGAATAGTTAGAAGATTATACAACACTCACTATAGGAAAAAAAAAATTTCCTAGACTATCTATGGAGCAAATGAAATTCTTAGTTATTTATGTGAACTGTTTCTGGGAAATTATTGATGTTGAAAATGCCTCTTTTACGAGTCATATTAAAAAAATACTCTTTTTTTAGAAAGACAATTTGATTCGCATCTGATTTTTATTTATTTCTACGATGCGAAGCGCATGCAATTCCGTCAGAATCTTTATATTAATTCATGTTATATATAAACTATTTATAGTAAAAAATATTTCATATTTAGAGTGACTAAACTATAGATGCAGAACCAAATGCATTCTTTTTTCAATATGCAACTACATGTACGATCTTATAATCGCAAGCTGGCAGATACCAGCAAATAATATTTTCCAATTTTAAAGAAATACATTGATGGGATCTGTTCTTTCACAAAAGGAAATTCTTCCGGGGTTTTTTTTGCATGTGTTTAACAACACACGGATAACTTCACCTAGGACACACACATGCAGATCCACTTGTTTTTCTTTATAAAATATTTTACTTCGGAGAACAAGTAAAGAAGAACATTAGTCATCTTCAAAATCCATGTTATTTATTTTCAACTCTCACAACTGCCATACTGAAATATTTATACGTGTGTTTTGTATCTGTAAAGACTTCTTCGCGGCAAAATTCCATTTTTATTTCTTTGATCTGAATTTGAGTCAGTTGAAAATTGAATCAAGTAGAAAATTCTAACACAACACAATGTTTCTAAAATATATATTAAGTCAGAAGAAAAAAAGGAAGCAAAAAGCTGGGATTTAATTTATTAAATGATACATTTATTTTGAATCTTTAGGCACTTCGGCATTGTAAATGTTTTTTTTTTTATTTTTTTTTAAAATTCGGTTGATATTGTTTGAAAAAAAGTATAAAGTTATTTTTCTCAGAATCATTGTCATCTCATAAAAAATGCAGAAAAACTAAGACTAACAGGTCTTCTAATAGATTACTCTTGTTAAATAACTATTATGTAAGATATAATGTTAATTTGTAACATAATAGAATGTGAGATTATTTATAGCAATTATGTAAAACACACAACAAATGAAATAATGTACTCAATAAATTTACGAAATAGGCATTTGAAACAGCAAAAAATTAAGAAAAATTAACATTAAAGGGATAATGCATGATCCACCAGGCGATGATATGGGAAATCTCGACATGATTGACGATAGCCTGCATACAGGTACCAGGATTGTTCTGTACCTGATCCAGCACGGTCTTCACCTTGTTTAATCCTCTTACACTTCGCTCACATTTCTGTGTACCCACGATGAGGGATCAGATGTCTGACAATATTTGGTGCAAGTAAGGCGTGACTTGGATTTTGCCTTCTGGGGAACGTTAAACGTACAACTACTATGTGTTTCCTCCATTACAATCAGCTTCCTCGTATGTCAGATGCATATCAGCGAACTCAATGTCCGTGTACAGTTTCATCCTACTACTACTTTGTCTGCAGGAGAAATGAAGCTTCATAGCGTGCGCGGCAACAAAAGCCGCTTCTGAGCATGTACCGTCAACTGAGATTTAGTTCACGTAGCGCCATCTGTCGCATACCCCAACCAAAACTTCCCAGCATTTTTGCAGTACTAAGAATAATAAATATGTTTTCACCTCTTATTCTTATCCCGTGAGTCTTTCTTTTTTCGAGCTGATGTTACGACTCCAAGAAAGCATTTCCGACCATGCATTCCTATGTGGAAGAGTAATCTTAGTGATCCTAAAATTTTGTAACAATCGTACTAATATACAATGTGTATTAAAAACTATACTTCAAAGGATTGGAGTTTAATTATCATAAAATCTGTGAATAATTATCTGAAAATAAATGCAATATATTTTCTGAAAGAATTATTCTGTTCTCTCTCTATTCACATTTATAAATTCAATAGTCTCAATATTAAAAAGTTTAATTGAATGTTATTCGTAATTTCAACGAACAAACCATAAGCTAAAAGTATATAAATTTAAAGTAAAAAAATTTTTTTAAAAAAACAAGCTTTTATTTAAATGCTCTAAAAAGAATAAAATAAACTTTTCTTTTAAAACTTTTTTTTTTTTTTGCTATCAACTTATAACGTCATTGCACAATTTATAATATAAAAGCTTGTCGCGAAATTTAAGTACTCGTATTTACTTAGTTTGAAAACTTTAAAATTTAAAATCAATCAGATCAAGTTCTTTAATTTGCTTGTTTATCTACACAGGTAAATCTCGCGACAAGCTTTTATATTATAAAAATTGTAATGACGTTATAAGTTGAAAGCAAAAAAAGTTTTAAAAGGAAAGTTTATTTTATTATTTTTAGAGCATTTAAATAAAAGCTTGTTTTTTAAAAAAAAAGTTTTTTTACTTTAAATTTATTTTTTACTTTTTAGTTATCACTGTACAGGTTTCTCATTCTGTTCATGTCATTCAACTCATCATTGTTGCAAGGTCATCTGCCGGTTGATTTTGAACAGGCTAGCTCAGTGGTGCTCAGTCTTTTTTTTCCGCGAAGCCACACGTTCATGTTACAGATATTTCATTTGGACCGCAACAAGAGAATAAGGAGGGGAGGATAAACCCTGTAAGACCAAAACAACATTGGACAAAGCAAAATTATTGAAAATATTAAAACTCCTTTTTTTATTCATTTATTATTTATTTATTATTTTTTTTTTTTTTTTTTTTTGCTTTTACTATAATACTATATTTATATACTGGACTATTACTATTTTACTACTAGTACTATTTCAATACTGGAAAATGTGTTTTTAAACAAATTAATACTATCTAAAAGTTTAATATATTTCGTGACATTTGTGTCTACTCTAAAAAGGGATTTTCATTTAAACATTATCTTTACAAATTTCACAGGAACCGCCTTTATTAATACTACTTTTTAATTAAGAAAATATTGTCTGAAATGGGTAAAGAAGTTTTATGGTTATAATACTTATTTTACAAAAATGTATTCCTATTTTTCGGTTATAACTCTTCAAACTTCCATATATAAAAAAATTAAGAGTACCATAGTTTCATAAATTTAAATTTTATAAATGGATCCTCTTGATTCTGATCTCTTGTATTTTTCTAAAGAAAGAAATTATTTATATTTTACTTCTCTGAAAAATAATAAATATTTCTGTTGAATCTATTTATATTTAATTCTTTTTCGAACTTCAAGAGTAAGGTGAGACTTATCTTAAATTAAATAAAGATCATTCAACTCACTGTTTACCCGAACTTAAGCAATATTGCCAATTTTGCGGACGGCTATATTCCTGAAGATTCCACAAATTTAGGGAAAAAACATGCAAAAACAATCATTTAATTTTAAATTACTTAATGAAAAATTATTATTCGATCATGGTGGGAAATTTCAGTTTAATTAAGGCTTATATTACTTTTTGTTAAGCATTTTTAATCCAGAAATCAATAAATATTAATTTCTGAATCTATTCTAGAAGTATTTTTTATTGATTGATTTTAGTTTAAGTCACAGTTTGAAGCAGCACGAGGTCCTATTGCTGATGAATCTTGTAATTCAGTACCATGATCAAGTGACGAGGACAACATTAGAGTTGGCACTCCCTTCTCCAAAGTTTTGTACCACAAGAATAGTTGGATTTTGAGTCTCAACAAATTTAACGTGTATCATCCTCTCCACACGGCAGGTCTAATTCTAGAAGAAAAGCTATCAAGAAATATCTAAGTATGAATAGGTATATTTGTGATAAAACGGATACTTTCGTCTTCGAATGAGGGAGAGTTATATTCACGTCACACTATAATGGAACACGAGGGTTACTGACGACGGAGCTATTAATTCTGAACATCGGTCAAGTAACGAGAACTTACACCCCCTCTCCTGACTACTACACCAACAGGAGGATATTGAACCTTGACAAATTTAACACGTGCCGGCCCTTTCTAAACTTCGGTCTTCAGTGATTCTAGGACTTGAATCAGCTACATTCCAGCCTCAAGTTCGTGACCATTAACTACAATGCTACCACGAACCACTTTCCTCGTTTGAACTAGATAGTTATTCAAGTTCATTTTATTCCTTATTTAATCAAGTGTAATATAATAAAAAAAAATTTAAGTCAATTTCTACTTAGATCAACAAAGAAAAATTTTATTTTAGCTACTTCTTATTAAATAGTTGCAATTAATATAAATATGTATATGCATATGACAGAATCACAACATTAAGTGGTAACTAAGATTTATTCATTATCATTAAAGTATTGTATTGTCATCCAAAACAACCATGCATATAAAATTTCTTTTCAACTGAATACTTTAAAACGTGGGGGAAAAAAACCTTTTCAAGTTTTGACACAAGCCGCCAAAATGGTCGCTAAGTCGCCATAAATGATGCTAAAGTGGCTGTACTTGTAATTCTTTAAATAATTAGTTCTAATCAATTAATTTTTATTAATTATAATTAAATTATTGTATTGTCATCCAAAATAATCATGTATATAAAATTTCAGCTCAATTGAGCACTTTAAAATGTATTTTATTAACGATTGAAAATTCTATCCAGATAAATAAAGAAAGAAATGACGATCCCTTGCTGGTGTTAGACTTTCTGAAAATGTAGGATGTCATGGACCTGGTCTAGCCTGCTGACCAATGGGGGCGTGCAACAACAACAACAAGAAATAAATAAAGAAATATATAGAGAGTGTGTGTTAATAGTAGGAATTGTGTGAAAAATCTTAGACATCTCTCGTATATTTTAACACTGAAATAAATTACAGTTACTTCTTACAAAAAAAAGAAATAAGCATTCAAAACTTGAATCTAACCGAATATCCTAACTTTTATAATTTTATAACGATGTTTCTTTTTTTCGAATGATGCAAAAAAGAGAGTATGTGTAAAAAAGTATGTCTCATTTTGAATTAATTGTTGATTGTTTAATGTATTTCTCTTAAACATTTATAACTTTCATTTTCAGAAAGCAGTGCTCATTCGGATAATGTGATTGGTACATTTTTCCTCATTTCTTTCTCTTCAGAGAATCCTTCAACCTATTGTTACAAAATTCTATGATGCAAAAACTACATTTCATTGAGGAATCAAAAAAGTACTCACTTCCGCGAAAAATGAAAGACTCTTCTGATAACTATTATATCTTAATCAGCACTTTAAAGGCTGGGAGTGAATATTTTTCCTTTTTGTACTGATTTCTTTCCGAGTGCCGAATAAATTATTTATAAAAACAGCTTTTTCTCTTTTCTCAGGAAATAGCAATTAATTATTTGCTCGTTTTCAGACCTTCATTAGCCAATGAAGGGAAACTGAATCGTTTCTCAATTGATTTCTTTCTTTTGAAAATCCCTTTTTATTTTTATACAGATAACAATATAGGTAACTAAACTAGTGATTTATGGATTTCCTAATTCCGCTTTTATACAATTTTTTCACATGTAGCAATATTTTTAAGTTCACCAACAAGATTATTTTAAAACATGATTTTTGTTCTTGCAAAATAAATCTGATTTACCTTGCTAAAGGAAAAAAACAATGAGGAATGTAATTATTGATGAAAAAAGCGTTTAAAATGTATCAATTTCTGAAGAAAATAATCGCATCGAAATTCACCAGTGATGAAAACAACTAATACACTTATCGCTCAAATTTAACCGACTTGCAGATTCATCGATATATTCCGAACGCTTATATTAAATTAATTGATTGATTAAATTAACAATTTTCTGTTTTGAATACATTCAGGGAAAGTTACAATAATGGTAAAATGAGTGAGTTAAAAAACCCTTTTTTTATTTACAGCAATGTAATATGTTCTTATGTTTTTATTTGAAGGTCTAATGAAAAAAAAAAATATCTAAGATCTAAATCTCCCTTTTGAATAAACTGCATAAAGAGAAAATATGCATAAATAGGATGAAGAAAATCCGTATTTTCATTATAATTCTTATTTTTATTCGTATTCGTATTCTAATTTTAAAAAAACAGTTATCAAATTATATTTTATTTTCATTGTTACCATATAGAAAAAGAATTTTTCTAATACTTTGCAATTAAAATGAGTTGAGAAATAAAATGAAACATATGTACCAAATGAGTCAAAAGCTCGTTTAAATTTTTAAAATTCGTAAAGAGGAAGAAATAAAGATAAAGAAGTTTAGTTTGTAAGAAAAAGCTCATAAAGTCTGAATTTTTTTTAGTAAAAAAAATTGGTTAAAAATACCACTGTTAGATGGTACTGACGTTCTGAAACACAATGTACAGGCTAACAGTACCCTTCATTCATATTTGTAATAATTGTTCAACATGACTTTCAAAAAATTGTCCGAATAAACAAAGGCAATTCACACTGCACGTTACAGCTAAAGGCAACATACCGCAATGAATTGCAGAAACCTCACATCAGATAGAATCCCTGAGTTAAGCCAATTATGAAGGGGATGAGTGGTACACAGGTGACTTCAAATAGTATCACAACTAGAAGTTGATCAGAGTGTGATCGAATAAACGTGGTAGTCATACGACCTGTAACCACAACCGATCACTCTGGCATAGTGTGGAGATGTACCATTCTACACAAAGCTTATTTCAGATAACACACCACTTTTATTTAAAACAGGTAGGACTTTAACATACAAAAACAGCGACATAAAGCTCAGCAGTTATTGTACACGATTTCCAGCTCAATTCGGGGCATGATTCTTCAAAGAGAATGGTCCAAAAATATAAAGTATGAGGTAAAGTCACAGTGGCATAACGTAGCATTGGTCAAGGGATGGTTGTTGTCTCAAGAAAACCATGTGGCACTACTGAGAGGGAAAACAGCATATTCAGCACACGGCTGTGGCACATTTTACTACGTCTGCGGCAAAAATTCGAGATGCAGTTGGTACCACAATGACACAAAGAACTGTTAGAAATGGGGTTACTTCAAGGACATCTCCGAGCCAGGCACCCAGTAGCACGTATTCCACTGACTACAAGCCGTTTGTGACGTCAGTGATGTCAAGCCAGAGCTCATTGGAGGATGGAGTGGAAATCTGTTGGTTTTTCTGATGAAAGCAGGTTCTGTCTTGGGGTGAGTGATGGCTGTGTGTTGATTAGAAGGAGGCCAGGGGAACCTCTGTAACCAATCTCTTTACAGCCTAAACACACTGGACCTACACCTGGAGTCACAGTCTAGGGAGCAATTTCCTATGACAGAAGGAGCACTTTCGTGGTTATTCCAAACACACTGACTACAAATGTGTTCGTCAGTCTGGTAATTCGACCTATATTACTGACATTCATTAACAGCATTCAAGAAGGAGTTTTACAACAGGTCAACGCTCACCCTCACACCGCTGATATAACGCAGCGTGTTCTATATAGTGTTCACATGTTACCTTGGCCTGAGAGATCACCATATATCTCTCCAATTGAGTACGTATGGGATACCGGTGGGCGTCAACTCCAGCATCGTTCACACTCAAAACTGACCGTCCCAGTATTGACACAACACACATGGAACTTTATGCCACAAAGGGACATTTGGCATGGAGGATACACGATACATGTATGCTTGCATTCAAAATTCTGCAGGTTACACCGGCTATTAATGTAACAGCATTTCATATTTGAAATGCATTTCCTTGAGCTTAAATTAAACTGTGATAATGAAAATTTAATCAATTAAGCATGTTAATTAGACACAATTTCAAGTGTCCAAAATTCGTTACTCTACAATATATTTTTTTCATATCGATGGGATTTTATGCACTTAAGACATCGATCATAAGTGCACCACCATCACACTTGACGATGCTAATGCAGTGGCCAAACATAGAATTATGAATCACATTTTTAAAAAACTCCTAGTTAAGGAATTTGACTCTCCCCGAATTATAACATCCACAATTGCCAGACTGAGAACTGAACACCTTAAGAGCATGAAGATTCACCCAGACAAGACAAGATCATATGTTCAATGCAAACACTGCCCATATCTTCAACTCACGCCCAATCACATCTTGGAATGCCCAATCGTCGCAACAAAGTTACTAAAAATGGGAATGTCCCTCTAAGGGACTCTTTGCGGTAAATCCTGTACAGCCCTGATGCTCCTAGAATAGCAGAGGCAAAGATCAAGACTTTCGACGGAATTTAGTGATATCTACTTCATTTATTCATGGACACGAGAACAACAACAACATATTTTCACCCATCACTACCAAAAACGATACCTTAGTGCCATCGCTGCTCCATATATAACTCGTTACCCTTGATCGCTTGTCAAATTAATGTGTTCCTTTCCCCACTACAGTCTTTTTTTTATTGCGCTAATGAAATTTCAGGTAAGGCTGCTTTCGTAGAATTCCACTTCTTAGTCCAAGATATGTTAATCTTCTGGTTGTTCTTGAACTGACAGAAATACGAACATTTTTTAGATCAATGTTGATGAGATTATTCTATTGGAGACATAGTCTTTTTATTCTTGTATCATCAACAGCTAGCGCAAACCTTTTCTGACTTTTTCCTGCTTTTATATTGAATTTGTCTCCAGATAGACAATCTCCTGATAAGTTGCGATTAGCTTCTTTTATCATTCCCCAGAATATATATTACATTCGATAACTCATAGAGCCCTTGAAATTCACATGAGATTATGATTATGGAATCATAAACAGTTTTTACACAAAAAAAAAATGCATGTATTTTTCATTACGACCATCTTCTGCAAAACCTACTACAAAAGAATTCATCGATGGTAATCATAAATTGACTTCTGCAAAGCTCTTGTTGTCCATTGGTTATACTGTAAAAGGAAACTGAGAGAGAGTCAACCTGCATCTCCAAGAAAGGTTAAGGAGAATAGTCATAAGATTTTTGCAAATTAGCTGTAAAGAGAACTATACAATACATTGTCTATATAGTTTGTTCACGTGCAACATCAGATGTTCCTGCATGTAAATGTTCCAGCGTGTAACTCAGATGTTCCTGCGTATTGTTATGCTTGTTCACATAATCTGTGGTATAGTACAAAGCTAAAGGATAGGACATGAATGTTTTGCACAAAATGTCTGAGTAATGGAAGAGGATCCTATCACACACACATTATGACAAGCAGTAATAAAATAATCATTATAACTTGAAAGGGATTTAAATATAAGCATGTACAAATATAAGTATGGAATAAAGGTGAACTTGTTGAGAAAAATCTCTATTAAATAAATTAAAGAATCATCAATATTTGAATTACATTAACACAACTAAGCATATATTTTTAGCATTCATTTCCTTAATTGTAATAATAACTTTAAATCATTAGCTATTTTTTTCTATTTTCCTTCCTTTATTTATTGATTTCGTTTATGAAATTTTTAGGTGTCCAGAAGCAAATAAATAATATGATGTTTCATCAATCGCTAGCATTTTATTAAAAATTCGTTAATTATTAGATTAAATCATTTGTAGCTCTATGGTATAAGACTATTTAGCGTTTTTCTTATATTGTTAATAATTATTACAGAGTTGTTTATCTGGGTATAAAATTTAATTGTATAAAAATGATGCTATTTTATTTTAGTAATTGCTTCTAGCAAGAAATATATAGTAATGTGTGTGCGTCAGTTTTCGCACAAACTTCTTTTGGAGCATTTGATTTAACAGAAATAAGAAAAAATGAATTCGCTTTTTATATTACTTCTTTTATTTGTTTTTATTCTTTTTAATCCTAACAAAAAAATTACTTTTAAGAGCGTTATTATCCGAGAGAAAGTCATAAGAATGACGGACGTGATACTTATGTCAAAGTTTTTTTTCTTGCTGCACGTTTTGTGGTGCCTTTTTGAGATATGTGAGCTTCTCAATTTGCAATATTGTGTTCATTTGATCCCTTAATACATTTTCATCGAACTTTTAAAACTGAAATCCTATAATCTGTAAAGAGAAATTCAAAACACTGATCAAGAATTAAATAGCTTTTTTGTGAATACACAATTGGAAGAAAATTGAAATTAATACAGAAATTGCGAATAATAATTCTATCCAAACTTATGAAGAAAAGGAAATTGATGTAACGAAAGAAGATAAAATTGCATTGAATATTCCTGCTAGTAGTATTCACGAAGACACGAATGCCTTTTCAAGTGGAAGTCTTAAGAAAGCCTCTCTCTTCACGCAACGAAACAACATCTCTGGGCCATCGGAACATATTTCTGCTCACTCCACTGAAATTACACACACATTGGTTGAATACTCGAAATACATATTTTCGGATGACAATGGAAATAAGTTCGTAATTGACAGGGCCAAATTTCAAGAGGAACAAAGGGAATTAATCGACATTTTTAAATCAAATTCGGAAATTTTGCCCAGTAAGCCATTTTATGATAGGGGCTCTTACAATGAGAATTATCATTTTATTCCAATTCCAAACTCACCGCACAATTCTATATATGAAGATGTGAAAGAAAAAAATATTATAAATAATCACAAGAATGAGAATTTTGAAATCTTGCCCATTAATCCATTTTATGAGATGTGATCTTATAATGAAGATTATCATTTTAATCAAATTTCTTTGAATGTCTCACTGAACAATTTTACAGATGATGATGTAAACTAAAATAGTATGCTCAATAATCATAATAATAATAAATTGGAAATTTTGCCCAATAATCTATTTTTGAGAGTTCTTACAGTGAAAATTATCATTTTACTCCAGTTTTCGTGAATTCCTCACCGGAAAATCGTACAGATGAAAATGTGCAAGAAACTGCTCTGGATTTTTCCCGAAAGAAAAAGGCTTTTAAGAAGGTGAAATCCCTTTTCAAGAAATTTCGAAATGATAACTGCAATATGGCTTTGCATACAAAAGATTTAAATAAACATTCAAGCAACTTATGGCACATAAAGTAGAAAACATAAAATATGAAGCATGGCAATAGAATTACTGAATATGTCAAGAAAACTGAATACCTCTTCAACCTTAAATTAAAATCATTTATCTTCGTATAATTACTCGCTTGAGCAACGGGAAGTGTCTTTAAAAGACTTACATATCCCGTGTAATAATCCTCAAATGGGTTTTTAAGCCAATTGTAGCTTAAATCTCAAGCCAAAGCCTGCACTATGCTTGGCATCAAAATATCAAGCAAAGATTTGAACCATGTATCCATATTACTATTTCTAACAAAAGCATGGACTATCTATTAATATTACTATTTCTAGCGAAGGCCTGAACTATTTAGCCACAATACTATTTTAGTGAAGGCCTGGAGTGTTATTTGATGTTAATATAATATAATGTATATTATGTGTCTTTTAAAGAGCATGTAAGGGACAAAAATGTTGCGTATCAATAAATCCCATGAACCACAAAGATAAATTATGCTTATGAATAATTCAAATACGTCTTTTGATAAAAGTACACCTTAAAAGAATCCTTTATAAAACGATAAAGTGGGTTTTGCTTTAGAACCTGTTAATAAAATGAATTGTCCATATTCTATTTTTTCTCTTTATTACTTAACACAAAAAAAGACATTTTTTCAATGTGCTATCTCCAGACCTCAGGGGTAATTCTGAAGTAATGAACTTTTAACTTGAGAGGGAACAAAGCAAAAAATAGCAAATTTCAAGGAAACAAATATTTTAAGTGCTGTAACAACGGTATAAATTCTAGTGTTAGAATATCGTAATTATGTTCTGGGGTGCACACATGCACACGATTTTAAATTGAGATAAGTTAAATTGTTGTTTACGTTATTGTTGAAGAACAAAAGTTGGCATTTAGAGAAGCAGTGCAAGCATACGTTCTAACGCTTATATAAACCAAACAAATGATAAATAGGGTCTTTTAAATGTAAATAGGGAAATACTGATTAAGCAAGAATGATTAAATTTTTTCATTCGTCTTTTATAGACCTGCCTGATTTTTTTCCCAGTTGTTTTACTTTTTGAATTTTAGAATGGAATCAGCTGGTATTTTTAAATCATTTTTATAACAAAAATATTATGCGTGATTTTCAGTCGCATCTCTGATTGCATGAAATATTTTAATTGTCGTTCTGTAAGTGTTATTCATTTTTATTCTTATTTTATATATATACACAGATAGATAGCTATATTCCACATCGGTACGTTTCAAAATAACATCATACAATAATTCATAACTCAAATTATTCTGACCCCCCAATCCCAGTATTCATTCACAGAAATCATATTATCCTCAAAGCTTCCTTTTGAAGAAGCTATAGAAAGCAAAATCTCCGGAACGAAAAAAGAACGTTTTCATCCAGTGGCGTAACGGAAAAAAAATTGGGCCCCCGCAAGGTCAGATCTTGGGCCCCAAGGCGGATACATGTATATATACAAAGAATTGCAAAACTATAACATAGTGTACCTTTACACATCACGTAAAAATATTTAAATATTAAACTTATAATTGAATATAAAAACAACCTGTATCTGAGTAAACAAAGTAAATAACGTTTAACATTAGAGAGTATTTATAGTATTTAACAAATGGAAAATCTAACAACAGTCGACTGATAACACTAAGAAAAACACAAACACTAGAAAATAATATTTTTGATTTCAGATCCTTATGATAGAAAAAAGGTATAACTTACCAAATTCTTCGTTTATGAATCCCGGGATGAGCTTGACCTTAAGTTTGATAAAATTCTAGCATAAATTGTCAAAAAGTCAAAGACACAACTACTGTTACTAATAACAAAGCATGGTCACAAAAAAGAATGCGCGCTCACAGTACCACTCAGGTTGAACTACAAAAGTAACTAGTTCGTTGGATTGTTCACGACACACACTACTAGCTAATATACAGCACTACACTCAAGAAGTAAATCACAGAAAAAGCGATTGACGTCTCACATTTTTCTTAGCTATATATAAGTCGGTTATTCATTCATCCGATTCAATTTTTCTTGTTTCTTGTTGTTTAATACTTATCAAAGACAAATAGGAGAGCCTCTCATCTGACATCGTACAACGTAGATAATTTTTTATTAATTTTAATTTAGAAAATGACCTTTCCGCCATTGCAGAAGTAACTGGAAGAGTCAAAAACAATAAAACAGCAATACATACATCTGGTAAACTTGGCGCAGCAGACTTATTTTGAATCATCAAAAAATTACCTAACTCTTTTATCGAATTTAGCTTAATTAAATCTTCACTAAAATCTGCTTTTAGAGACATAATTTGATGTGGAAATTCACTAGATAGGTTGAGGCTATATACTTTTGAAGATTACTGGCTTGATTATATAAGAGATCATTTGTAGTGCTTACAATATTTTTGGGAGAACAAAAACAGAATGATTTGTAAATGCCGTATTAATACTCTCAAAGCGATTTTCTAATTGAGTAGTAATAACATCAACATTGGCCTTAAAAACATCCACCTCAAACAATTGTTCTCTGTCTTGCACTTTTTCATCAGCATGGAAATCATCGAAAAACTGTCTAACTTTTCTGTCTCTTTTTTTCAAACTCTGGGGTGATACCCCATTTTTTAGCTGAAGTACTTTTAAAAATCGAAATGTAATTGTAGCGAATTGATATTATAGAGTCAAATCGAGATGACCACCTTGTCGTGCATAATGATTTAATTGTATGCTGAATGTTCTAGTTAATCTGCACAATTTTCAGATCACTCCATCTTTTAATGCTGAGCCCAAAAAATGTGTGTGTAAATTTTTTGATAAAAGTCATAAAATTCTCTTACTTGTGAGGCACGTTATTACATGCATTGCTTAGAACAAGATTGAATTTGTGTGTTGAACAGTGAACGTAATTTGCTCTTGGTTGTTTGTCCTTAATTAATTTCTGTAATCCCCCATACGCTCCACTTATGTTGTCTGTCCCATCATATCCTTGTCCTCGACACTTCGCCAAATTAAAATCCAGTGTGTTTAGAAAATTTAACACATCACTTTTTCAAAACTTTTTGCAGTCTGATTTGCCGCCTCAATAAAGCCTAAGAACGTTTCGTTAATTCTGATATTATCTGGCTCATTTTTATCAGTTGTTACATACCTTATTACAATAATTAATTGGTCTTTTTTTTAAATATCCTGTGTCGTGTCCAGAATAATAGAGAGAAAGAACATTTCCTTATATTTTTAACAATATTTTCTTTTATTCTAGAGCCTATAATAGCAATAAGTTCATTTTGAATTTTTGGGCCAAAATATTTTTGAATTATTTTTTCTGACAAATGAACATTGAGAAGAGGTTCATATTTAGCCAAGAGGTCTATTATATTCAAAAAATTTCCCCTTTGAGTCGAATCTCGAGTTTCTCGATGTCCCCGAAAAAGAAGATTGCACATCGCTAGAGTCATTGTAACGTCTATGATTCTTCGTAGATTTGGCTAACTTTATTAACTTCTTTAAAAGTTCATTTCAATTATGAATCCACCATTTTATTTTGTTTCCAGATGTCATATGTGCGACATGCTTGGAGATTAATTATAGAATTTTCATGTTCTTTTTTAATATTTTTGATATTCCTTTTGCCAGTCATTCCCACCTTTACACCAGGCTTTTTTAAAATACATGTTTGTTCTATCAGCGAAAAGCCAACATTCCTGACAGTAAGCAATATGAAGTCGTGTTGAATAGCACAGCCATTTCCTTTCGATCTCTTGTCCTGCCTTGGATATGAAACTATAATTAAATGATGAAAAGCTGCTTCCCTTGGCATCTTTTTGGAAATTACCTTCTGGTTGGTATGGTTCCAATTTTAAAATTTTTTTCCTTTAATCTGCATCTATGAGAGTACCTACATAATGCGCAAAATCATTTATAATCAATTTTGTTTCTTTATTTTCATATTTTCCGACTCCTTTTCTTTAGAGTATATCCTTATTAGTTGAAGTGTTCGAAACTGTTTTTTTTCTTGTGGATTAATTTTCACTTCCAGGATTTGTTCACCAAGTTCCCTGGCATTACTGCTACAAGCACTTGCACAAGATGATGAACTTGCGGATAGTAAAAAGTTATCCAATTTTGAATACTTTCTATTAATATTATACTCCTTTTCCTTTGAAATTTTTCACATTTTTGAGAACCACTCAAAGTTTTTTTAACTCCTCTTATTTTAGGGCCGTGTTTCTTCTTGTGTTATTAACAAAATAACAGTATAAGAAACAGAATAATTAATTCCATTTACAAAAAAACAGTTATAATATTACAAGAGAGAAGTGAGATCACACAAAATGTTTTAATAGCGGAGAAACACTCCCTATATTGAAGTGCATTGAAAATAAAAATATATATGTTCTAAAAACAATTTTGTGAAAGATTTCTCATTGTGCTTTATTTGATTGAATACTCATAAATCTACGGAAATTTCTGTGGGCATATGGGTTTTTAAATCATAAATCTAGACCATATATAATCATTTAAAATGCTCTCTATGCGTTTTCAAGTATCGCAATACTATTTTTCATAAAAAAAAGCATAACAGATGTTTGTTATTTACGAGTTCGCTAAATGAATATGAAATACATGGGGGTACATGGGGGTCAAATACATGAGGCATCTCTTTCTCGCTACCACTAATATGAAGTATACTAAAAAAAACGGTGATGAATTTTTTTATCTTTCTAGCATTTTATCCAATTTTCCGTCTGACTTTCTTTTTATCTGTTAATAATTTAGGTTTGAAAAGAAAACCCACCAAAGAAAAATATCTCTTTCGTCGCGGGATTACAGCAAATTAAAATGATTTTTGATTTGGTTATTGGATCTAAGATATCTAATAAGCGATCAAAGTTTTGATTTTGAATAATGTTAGATCGCCAATTTGAAAATCGTTTAAAAATTGGATTTAAAAAAAATGTAAAGCTAATTTTGTGAAATTCTACGTTAATGGCGTCAGTCTAGCTTTGGGCCCCCTAGAAGCCTTGCCCCGCAGTGCGGGGGTGTACGTTACGCCACTGATTCTTTAGGAATGTATGTAATATTATCTATGGTTAAAATTTACGAAAAAAAGGGGGAGGGGAGGGGGTTGCGTGGTTTTAACATCTCGAGAGTAAGACTCAACTGTTGTATAGTAATAACCTCGCAGAAAAAGGTATAGAATGTTTTTTTATTGCGGCATCTTTTTAGAAGGTAGGGACCTGGTACTAGGAAATAATTGTATGAGGATGATGGGAGCTGGTACTTCTACGACTGGATTTTCTGCTGCAGCGGTGTCTTCCTTACTACCGATTGCAGTTGTGTCTAAGAGACGGACATATACGTGGCTGATGTCATTTGAACTTTTGAAACGAAATTTTATTCGGAATTCCTCGGTTGTTAAAAAAAATTTATTCCAGTACTTATGAAGGCTATTTTTTAACACAATTACCAATAGAAATATTTTATTACAATAGTGAAATTTATATATGTAATAGCCTTATTATTCATAATTTCAAAACAAAACTTTTCGGCGTTCAGTACTTGTTATGTGTTATTTCATTTTGTAGTGTCATTTCATTCTGTTATATCAGAACTTCTTTCTGCAATACTAGGTATACACTGGTGTGCAAAAATTAAGGACGAAGTCGAAAAATTAGCATATCAGCTGAACGAAGAGGCAGAGCGGACAGAAAGACAAATCAGGAGATTAAGTAAGGTGATGTACGGTAGCACATGCGCAGATATGCAGGTAGACGTAATGGGGGAGTGTCTGAGTAGTATAAAGCATGTTGTCGGTGTAAAATCAGTATTTCTGGCAAAGAGATTGCACGCCGTATAGCAGTTAAAATCACACCGAGTTGCTGCCTCAGCGAGAAATGGCGAATAATCAATTTGTTAGACGACATCTGGATGCTTTTACCCAAAGTCGAATCATTGGGAAGTTGGAGGAAGGCCGCAGTGTGACAAGTGTGGCTGCAGAGTTCGGAATTGCTCACAGCATCGTTTCACGACTTTGGAGACAATTTCAAACAACAGGAACAGCTATCCGGGGGTTCAGTAGTGGTCGTCCACGAGGAACCACGCCCGCAGATGACCGGTACATTGTCTTACAGGCCAGAAGAAACAGGCGGCAGACAGCGGGAGAAATCGCTAGACACACGACACAGGTGACTGGACGACCGATATCGCGTTTTACCGTGGCCAGAAGACTGCACGGTGGTGGTATGTTTGCACGACGCCCTGTACGGTGTGTACCTTTAACGCCTGCCCATCGGAGAAGGCATTCTCTGTGGTGCCGGGAACACCGGAATTGGAGAGACAATGAATGGGGACGAGTACTCTTTACAGATGAGAGCAGATTCAGTTTGAGTAGCGATTCTCATCGCATACTCATCTGGAGAGAACGGGGAAGCCGTAATCATCCCTCGAACATCATTGAAAGGGACAGGTATGGAGATCGCGGTGTTCTCGTTTGTGGAGGCATCATGCTTGGTAGTCGTACAGAGCTTCACATCTTCGACGCAGGTTCAGTCAACGGGACCCGTTATTGTAACGAGATTCTTCTTCCATATGTGCGTCTTTTTAGAGGCGCTATGGGTCTGCAGTTCCTTTTCATGGACGACAATGCACCATGTCATCGCACAGTAGCTGCTGAACAGCTCTTAGAGAGTGAGGATATTGAACGTATGGATTGGCCGGCACGATCTCCAGATCTCAATCCCATCGAGCATTTATGGGATTTTCTAGGCAGACGCTTGGCAGCTCGTACCTTACCACCAGTAACGATTCGGGAGCTTCAATTGGCGCTGCAAGACGAATGAGCAGCAATGCCTCAACAACTGATTGACACCCTCATTCTGAGCATGGGCAGACGCTGTGAAACCTGCCTAGCAATCAGGGGAGATCATATCCCCTACTAAAGACCGGATGTTTCTTGCTGGACACCCATCACAGGGATGTTTCGGCCTTCAGTCGCATTGCGTTCCATGCTACTTTTTCAATAAAGCATCTTTTTATCCCTCTGATTTCTCTTTTAGTAAGTGTTGCTTACAAAATACACATGTTCTTACGTATTGGGGATCTTACGGTATTAAATGTGTTGATTTGGAAAGCTTTTGTACAAAGTTATATTGAAAAAACCGTCTCGTCCTTAATTTTTGCACACCAGTGTATATATGTGTGTGTGCGTATGGGGGGGAAAGAGAGGTCAATTTAGCATTTACTAAGAATAAAGATGTTTAAAAATTATATATATATATATACTACTTTATTATTATTAATAAGCAATTCACTTTATGGCATACTTTTGGAATCTTAAAGGTTTAGTATTCGGCTATTGTATTTACTATTCATTTTATATTATTTATTTTATGCATCATTATAATATATATATATATATATATATATATATATATATATATATATATATATATATATATATATATATATATATATATATATTCATAGCGTAAAACAATATAAAAATATAATTTTCGTTAGTTTTGGGATAATATTACTCAATAAATTGGTTTCTACCAATTTATAAATAAACTTTCTTTACTGTAGTTCTTTTGACTGATCAGGCTTGTATTTGTGTGCATATTGATTTATTTCTATAATATAAGCAAACATTTAAGATTAAAATACATACTTATTTTAACTGTGCCTGATTTATACATATGTATTATTTAAGTGCTGTAAAAAAATTTAAAAAATTTTATAAGTAGCATTAGATTGGTCGTTGAAGTAAGCATTATTACTTAGTAAGTAAAACATATAATTTTTTATCTATCCATGTAGAAAGACAAAACTAGCTCCTTATTTATTGCAACGTGATTTACAAATTTTTCTTGAAATAATCTTCAAATTTAAGAATTATGGTATTTTCTTCAATGCTACAGCTCTAATTACATAACATTTCTATGCATGGCTGAATTCGTTATAGATCTCGATACAACTTTAATGCGATTAAAATTGAAGTACTAATGAAAAATATGACATTCAAATATGGTTAAAAAGTTTGATTTTTTTAAAAATTTAACTGGATGTTAACCGCTACACAGAATAAATAATATTTACATTCGGAATAAATAAGAAAGCAATAAATTAACATTATAAAATAACCTAAATTACATATTAAGTCATTTTTGCTAGTTTTCAATTAGTGTATTAAAGATAATTAGAATTCAAAAGATTTCCAATGAATTAATAGGGAGAACAAGTGAAGTAAAAATAGTCAAATGTTACAGTGCAAAAAATAGAACTTGATGCATATTAATAATACAACACATCTAAAACAAATTTATATACGGAATTAAACACCAATTGATAAATTTATGCTGACCAATTCAAGGTAGTAACTATGTTTTAGTTATTTTTTATAATCTAAAAAAAAGGGGTTATATATCTTTAGTTTCTTATCTCTTGGAAAAAGTCTTACTAAGAATTTTTTTAATGTAAATCGGGTTTTACAGATGAAAATTCAAACTATCTGTATTTCCCTAGAATTTCTATGCTACACATAATGAAGCACTTTCGAAAATCTTTATTATTAAACTTAAATGCTTTAGCTTAATAACTCGGTTAGACGAAATACTTCGTGAAAATTTAATTAAGCCCAAGAAAGAGTAAAAAAAATAAATAACTACATTATTTACATTGTTGCAGCAATTTTTAAAGAAGCTAAGCAAATATCACATTATATCTCTTTATGCTAAAACCAGAATTTACTTGTGTTAATAAAATATTAACAAATTAATTGCATTAATAAAAGTGATTAAATGTCTGTAATTTTACTTTCACTTGTAAAAATATGAAGTTTTCATTGGCGTCACTTAACCTTTCTACTCTGTAAGGCTGGTTTGACCTTTTTTTTTAAAATAGATTTTCGATATCTTCCACAGATTTGAATTCTGATTAATGACTGCATTCGTAAAAGTGAGTCTGCAACCACATTTTTGGATCCTTACACATGTCTGATGTTAGTAGAGTATTGAGGTATAAGATCAAGATGCCGTAATTGCCTAGGGCATGGGAGTCCAACACACGGCCGGCGGGCTACATGTGGCCCGCCAGCACGTAAGTTGTGGTTCATCGCAACGTGGTTAAGTTCCGGTTCATAAATTTTTAAATATCAGATCTTTTAAAGTTTTTTGTTTTGAAATTTATTTGAGGAGAAATTTATACATATATATATATATATATATATATATATATATATATATATATATATATATATATATATATATATATATATATATATATATATATATATATATATATATATATATATATATATATATATATATAAAGGGTGTTTTTTTAGAGGTATAGAACATTAAATTGCAATAAAACTACGATGTATTATTCGATTGACATGAATTTTTTTTATTCGAAAGATAATCTTGTGGCATTATATTTAAATATGATTTCTGGCATAGGACTGCCACGGCTGGCTCGGATGTAGTCCAATCTGGACATCCAATTTTCGATGACTTTTTCCAACATTTGTGGCCGTATATCGGCAATAACACGGCGAATGTTGTCTTCCAAATGGTCAAGCGTTTGTGTCTTATCCGCATAGACCAATGACTTTACATAGCCCCACAGAAAATAGTCTAGCGGTGTTAAATCACAAGATCTTGGAGGCCAATTCACAGGTCCAAAACGTGAAATTAGGCGGTCACCAAACGTGTATTTCAATAAATCGATTGTGGCACGAGCTGTGTGACATGTTGCGCCGTCTTGTTGGAACCACAGCTCCTGGACATCATTATTGTTCAATTGAGGAATGAAAAAGTTAGTAATCATGGCTCTATACCGATCACCATTGACTGTAACGTTGTGGCCTTCATCGTTTTTGAAGAAGGATTCCACCAGTCCATAAAGCGCACCAAACAGTCAGTTTTTCTGGATGTAACGTTGTTTCGACATACACTTGTGGATTAGCTTCACTCCAAATGCAGCAGTTTTGTTTGTTGACGTAGCCATTCAACCAGAAGTGCGCTTCATCGCTAAACAAAATTCGCTTATGAAAATCGGGAACAACGGCAATCTCGTTTTGGGCCCATTCGACGAATCTCTATGAGGCGTGAGTCTATTCATGATGAATTGCCAAACCAAACTGAGAATAAATCACTTGACAGCTGTTAAATCGGTCGCCATCTTGGAAAGTAATGCCAACTTAAACTTCTATACCTGGAAAAAAACACTCTTTTATATATATTATATATATATATATATATATATATATATATATATATATATATATATATATATATATATATATATATATATATAAAATTTATTTGCCTGTTACCTTTTCTTGTTTTAAAATAAATCCTTTTTGATAATAGAAATGTCCTTTAGATTAAAATAGATTAATATTTTATCAAAAGGTTACAGAGTTGATTTTACTACAGTAAATTAATTTTTTAATAAATTTCGAATTGCATTATGCATATCATTTACTATGGATGGTACATGATTATCTGTGTGTTCGACTTTCGTTTCTCCTCCTCATTTTTTGTTTGGAGTGCTCAAAAAGCAAGAGGCAGTCTCAGAGATGTTTTTTAAAGTTTAAAAAAGTATTCAGGGTGGTTAAGATAAAGGACAATAAATACTTAAACGTATGAGGATGACAGCACTATCAAATTTAAACAATGAGTAACGAAAGATCAGTTCAATAAGAACAACGTAATTTTCAAGGCAACACACTGCAATATTTTAAACATTATTTGATCATTGTATTATTATATTATATAAATATTATTATATTATCTATGTATGAATACATGAAAAATAATGAAAACAATAATAATAATTCCTTCTGTTTTAAAATTTCACTCCAATAAATATTTTTTTTGTTTTCAAATCTGATATAAAGGTACATATTTTTATGTGCGACCCGCGAGATTGTAATGTTTTTTGAAGTGGCCCGCAAGGTCATTTGGGTTAGACACCCCTGGTCTAGGGGAACATTTGTCTAGATTTTGCTTATATGCATATGTTAATGGCATCTGGTAAGTATAAATTTGGAGTTTTCTTCCTTCTAACATGTGTTTAAATTTTTTTTATTGCCGTATAAATAAAAAGTTCCCTGCCATAAGTTAACTACTTTTGTTGACTATTGTTTAATATTAAGGAATAAAAGGCAATTGTTTCCCAGTCCCTCTCAGAGAGCTGCATTAATGAGCCACCTACAGCGACATCAGATGCTTCAACACACACACTTAGGGATGCAGTGGGTATAGGGCGTCGTAACAAAGTTGCCTGCGTAATTTCTTGTTTTGCTTTTAAAAAGGGATTTTCTGTATCCTCATTCCATTGCAATTGTTCAGATTTTTAAACGTTGTATCGAGATGTTTTAATATTATTATGTCTTTCTAAAATTTTTACTAAAGGATTAAGTGTATCTGCGGCTTAGGGAATAAATCTGCGGTGAAAGTTGAACATCCATTAAAATAATGTGTTAGTGTGGGTGGTTGAGGAAAATCAACAATGCATTGCACTCGGTCAGGTAGAGGTTCAATTCCGTCTTCGGAAAGTTTAAATCTTAAAAAATTTAAAGAAGTTTTTCCGAAATCACATTTTTCAACATTGTTGCAAAGACCATATTCTTCTAATTTGGAAAACAACATTTTGAAGCGTTTCAAATGTTCATTCTGATCTTTTGAAGCAATTAAAATATCTTCGACAAAGGCATAAACATCAGGTAAATCTCTTGTATGACCTCATCTATGAACCTTTGAAATGTAGGTGATGCATTACATAGTCCAAATTGCGTTCTTCTACTTTCAAATATTCGAAAGGGTGAACAAATAGTCGTTTTTGGAATATCATCCGGGATAGTCGGTATTTAATGATACGCCTTAATTAAGTCAATGTGACTAAATACTTTTGCACCATGCAAGTCAGACGTGAAATCAGATATACACGGAATCGGTTATTTTTATTTTACGATTTGAGCATCTAAAGCGCGGTAGTCTCCAACGGGCCGCCACTCCTTTGTTCCCTTTTTGGCACCATATGAAGAATGTATGCACAATTACTTCGTGAGGGTCTCATATGGTCCAATGGGATCATGTTTTGAAATTCAGCTTTGGCTATTTCCAGCCTATACTGAGCTAAACGGCGTGATTTTGCTGTGACTGGAGGACCTACTGTTTCCATGCAACGTAGAGTTTTGTGTTTAACCGGTTGCTCGGAGTTGGATAATTTTGTGATGCTGGGAAAGTTAGCTTAAAGTGTATGATACACAGAACTGCCCGAAATCATTTTAACTGAATGCATAGTTGTTTCCTTTACTTTACCGCTTGATTGAATTTATGTTTTCCTGTCTCTTAGACATTTCTTCCGTAGATCAGGAACTAACTCATGACAATGAAGAAAATCTGCTCCGAGAATAGGTGAAGTAACATTAGCTATCAGGAACGACCAAGAATAAAGTTTTCCTAATTTAAAATCCACTGAAAGTGTTTTTGTCGATAAATATTAATTGGTGGCGAGTTTGCAGCGAAAATTGTTTGTAGGATAGAATTTTTTTTTTTGGGGGTAATTTTGCCATAAGAATTGACACGTCCGATCCAGTATCGATCAATAATGACAAATTGGTTGTCCGATCGCGTCTAAATAGGCGACGTGATATTTGCAGCAAAGAACATGTCGCTTCTATTCATCGCCGTTTCCGTTTCCTTGGAATTTACAAGGCGACACGCATTTTTCAGGTTTACAATTGTTTCCGAAATGGTGATGATACCGACAAACGGAGAAGTCGCGATTTTTACTACTATCTCTAAATCTTTGTTGACAGCTACATCTACGAAAACGAGAACAATGACAAGAAAGCTTGATTTTTTCAATTCGTGCATTTAATTTTTCGATTTCAAGCAGTAATTCTTGTTCGAAAGAACTAGTATTATTTTTGTTTACAGCGTGAATTTCCATGGGAATAGGTGTAACTTCCAAAATTCTATCCGAAATTTCGGCTGCTTTATCTAAGGTGAGGTCTGCAACAGAAGCCAAAATGGTTTGTACCGATGTTGGCAGTCGTTAAAAAAGCAATGCGAGCATAATTTTTTCTGGTTCTTTTACCTTTTCTGCCTACCGTCTCATATCTCGCAATAATTCGAAAGGTTTCCTATTACCTAATTCTTCACTAAATAAAAGCTGGCTAATTTCTTCTTGGGAAGTTTCGACTGACCGATTTATAAGCACAGTTTTTAGATGATTATAGGGATGAATTTTATCCGGATTCGTCAAAATATCGCGCATAAGTGATGCAACCTCTGGAGGTAAAGGGGAAACAATAGAGTTAAATTTAGTTATTGATTCTGTTTTTGGTTTAAGACATGGTAAAGCAAATGAAATTTCACACATAATAAACCAAAGGGCCGAATCTGCTTTATTATAGATAGGCACTCTACTCACCTCAGACATTGTGCATGTAATCCGTTGGTTTCCGGTATTTGTACGGAGAATTCCGAACCTTGAGAAATTATTTCAAAGCTGAAACTGTTGGCATAAGACGATCACATCAGTCCAGGAAAAGGTAGAAATTTTTTTAAAAAAATAGCAGTCTAATTCAGCATCATTTCAGTCAAACAGTCCGAGAAGTCATCAATTGTGATGTTTTATTATTGCACCATGATTAAATATATTATAATGTAAATAATATAAAATTAAATTAAATCCATTTCACACACACACAGAAGGTGAAAATATTAAACTTTAGTTCGCTGCTCACGCCGTTATTTTTACATTTCTCCAAGCTTGTTCTACCGTTGCTAAGGCGGCTCAGTAAATCCATCATCGTATGCAAATGAAAAAACTAGTAATCTGAACTTACATCTGCTTTTCTTCATTCGTCAATGCATGTTACTAAACTATTATTTACATTTTAAAATTTTTAATTTCTTTCTCTCTTTTTCAATTCCTACTACTAGCTCACACTCTCTATATATTTATTTATTTATTTATCTTGGTGGAATTTTCAATCGTTAATAAAATACATTTTAAAGCACTCGATTGAGCTGAAATTTTATATACATGATTATTTTGGATGGCAATACAATAATTTAATTATAATTAATAAAAATTAATTCATTAAAACTAATTATTTAAAGAATTACAAATGCAGCCACGTTGGCATCATTTTTGCAACTAGTGACAAAACTTGAAAAGGTTTCTTTCTCACGCTTTAAAGCATTCATTTGAACTGAAATTTAATATACACGTTTGTTTTGAATGACAATACGATACTTAAACGATAATTAATAAAAATTAATTACCACTTAATGTTGCGGTTCTGTCATATGTATATACATATTTGTATTAATTGTAACTATTTAATAAAAAGTAGCTAAAATAATTTTTTCTTTGTTGATCTAAGTAGGAATTGGCTTAATTTTTTTTTATATTACTTGTGTGTGTGTGTGTGTTTTGTTTGTTTGTTTCTAAAAGAAATTTTATTAACTTATCATACTCTACAGGAAGATTTTTTTTATTTCGCAACTTTAAGCATATTATAATTGTTTTATAAAAATTTTCTCAAATGATTTTTTGAATTTAAAACAGTACGTAAGAATATTTTGCAAATGTACTTCCCATTTTCCTTTTATTCTCAACTATCAGTTCAATAAAGATCCTGGGAGCTCCGTTTATTTTTCAGTAAAAATGTTTCCAATCCAGATGGCCTTTTGGAATAGACTTTTTTTTAGTAATCCTAAGCTTCTTTTTCTGTTGGGGTTGCTCGAAAGCGCCTTACAATATCACATTTCTCTAGAAAACCAGCACACAACATTTCGATTACGGGTTGTGTTTCCTGTTTCTCTTTTGCTTCATACACATTCTTCATAACAGCAAACAGTACTATAAACAACAAGGTCCCCAGACGAAAAAAAAACAAAACAAATCCTTTGAGGGTGCACTCATAGTTTCATTTACTTCTTTTGTGTATGTATAAATTTCAAAAGGATGAATGGTCTACAGTTCCTTTAAAGTCCCATTTTTTTATCATTTGTTTATGTTTAAAGAAGTCGCATTTGACCGATTTATGCATGTGTGTGTTTCCCATTTGTTTCTACTGGATTTAGTGACAAATGAAGTTGGGTTAAACAAAAGGGGTCGTGAGGGGATGTCTGTCCCCATCACGATGGCTGCTTATCTCAATTTCCGTCGCACAACTGACAAGAAAAAGTTTTCGTTTACCATCATAAAAAGTACAGTACCAGTGTCTGGTTTTTGTCGATTTTCAAATAAGGAAAGTAAAGAGGAGTCTGTTTTATCTAGTTTTGTATTATACGTTATTTTTACATTAAAGGGTAAGATAAATATCATAATAATGAAAAGGCAGAATATTTGAAGAGTTCAAAAATGTAAGAGAGACAAACTGATATAAATAAACTGGTTTATTTTTTTTTTTGGAAATTTTGGAAAATAACTTTTATTTAAAATATACAAGCATAAATTAAAAGTACTTACGTACTATCGCAACCATAGTAGTGACCGTGGTGGTTTTTACGTACTATCACAACCATATTGGCAACCATGGTGGTACTTACCTACTATCGCAACCATATTGGCGACCGTGGTGGTATTTACGTATTATCACAACCATATTGGCGATCATGGCGATATTTACGTACTATCACAACGATATTTACGGCAATGAATAAAAGCCACACAAATTCTAAAACTGAATATACTGACGGGAATATGGAACGTAGTCAAAAAATACTATGAGAATAATAATAAGTAATTATAAATAAATAATAATCAATAAAACAAAGAATGTGACTAATTTTTTTTTCAATTTTATTATTACTTCTAATTTTATATTATATTATTATTATAAGTATTTAAGAATCCTGTAAATCCAAGATTTACGTTTTAGTACTTGAGCTTGCTATATCAACGAAAGCTTAGACTTAGAATGGCAACAAGCGGAGAAATAAAAAAGGAAACACATGGTTGCCTCTTATGACACGTGAGGAATCGTGGTTGCTAATTTGCTAAGTTATCTAGAAAGTTGGTTGCGGTAGTACGTAAGTTCCGAATGAAATTCTAGTAATCTTTTCATACGTTATAAGTTTGAAAACATCTTATCGTATTTTAACCTACACTTAATTTTTATAAATACTGTTACTAAACTAAAACTAAACTCAGTGGCCCAACAGCCCATAGAGGGTCAAGGCCTACACTGTACCCATCTCAGTTTTCTCTAACCTTAAGCACTGTGTTGCATGAGCTGATGTTTCGGTCAGGTGGTCAATCTGAAGCGAAATCCCCAATGTTTAGTTCCCAAGCAAGCTTGGTACTCATTTATCGACCTACTGAAGGGATGAAAGGCTGAGTCTACCTCACCCAACTTGAGGTTTGAACTCTTGGCCTGTGGCGTGGTAGCGCTACCATAGGGGAACTAGGCTTCATTTTTTATTGTGCTAAATTATATATAAACGAAACGATATGTTTCAAGAAGAATTGAACATTGAATCATTTCACAAACAAACGGGAAAGGATGACAAACAAAAATTAACTTGCAAGATTAATCGGTACCATACAGGAACTCATCAGTGAAATGATCGTTCTAGAAGGTCAAAATGTTCGAATGAGAGGCAAGATCGAAGAATTACGCCACATGCTTGACTGTCTCCAGGGCATCATTGTCTACTGTTCAACGTGCTGCAGCCTTTTCTATACCACCAACGTTAATACCATCACTATCACATCAAATTATTATGTTCCAATTAATAATTTTCAATAGGCTAATTAAAAGACAAAAACTTTAATATCCTTACACGAAATTAGTTCCCTGTCCTTTTATTTTATTTTCGTTCCACATATCCTCAACTCTTCGACTGATGCAACCCCCCTCGAAAATCATCATAACAATATTAAACTCTAAATATATGGTCTTAAAATGTGGTCTACGGATCCCCGGGGTTCCTCAGTGTTTTTCTAGGGGGTTCGCAAAGATATTTCATTTATGTTAAGATTTTCCTCTTTTGCAGACTCTGGTAATCTTCGTGGAAAAATTTAAAATTGTGCCATCCTAGACAGATAAATATATATATAAATTACTAAAATTAATTTTATCTTTTCGCATCAGTAGAAGAACAGTAAATAGAAATTTCCACAGATGGATCTTTCAGAGAAATTGGTTTACAAGAAGAAGTCCCTTCCAAACCTTTGGGGTCACTAACATTAAAATAAGCTCTGAAAGTTTTTGTCATTTTAAACTACTTATTTGTGAGAAAAGATATTTTCAGCTCTTCTTTATTTTAAAAATTACAGAAATCGTCTGGAAAGCGTAGATCCAGAATTGAAATGTAGATTTCAAATAAATATGTTTTTTTACAATGGAGCTGTGGATTGGTATAAATCAATGTAGACCTACTACATTTCCCGTGAGCTGCTATCATTTTACAGTGCAGCACCATATAGAGGGAATACCAATAGCTGCAATTTTAATTTTGACTCTCAGTTTCTTCCCTAGAGGGAGGCATTTGAGCTCTGACGATGCGAAATGGTTCCAGGAATTTTAATTATGCCGAGACCATCCAAGAAAACAGACACTCTGGGGATCTTTAACATAACACACAATCATTCGAAATGGACGCTGTAAATTTTCTGCAACAGGAAAATCCATTGAACCAGCAAACTTGTGCCAGAAAGCTAGTGATAGACCTACTACACCACCTATCTAGGGATTTCAAATATTTCACGTTATTTGTAACAACACTTGTAAAAGTAATGCAGCACCACGTTTCTCATTAAAAATTTTCATTAATACACTTCAGCACACTATTTACTGTTTTGAAATTAATAGTTTGTAATATTTTTTTTATAATTGGGTGTTTACCGTTCTCTTAAAAGAAAAGATAAGTGTTGAAAAAGGCTGTATAAGTAGTAGAAGCAGTCTTATATATATAGAATTATTGAAAAACCTTTAAATTACTCGCCATGTGTTCCGAGTCAGGGAGGGGTGTTCAAAATCTTGGAGGTCCATGATGCCAGGTTGAGACATAAAAGTAGGTTGGGGCGATCGAAAGTTTAAGAACCGCTACTCTAAGTAAGATAGAAATGAAAATATCGATACAGGTACTCCGCCCTAATGATTCTCCATTGAATAATATGTAACATCAGTGTATATTTCCTTTTACTTTTATATTCTGTCAGCAACAAAAATCCTTCTGTTATAAATTCTGAATAAGCATTGTCAAGCCTAATTGAAATCACTGAAACTCAGAGGGTTCTCATGCTTTGATATTGAGTGGGACGATGCACAGCGGAATTGCAAGTGTTACCCTCTGACCGCTCTTTGATATTATAAGCTTCTCAGATTTATGTAAGCAATTAATGGTATTGTTTATTTTGTTCAATCTTAAATGTTATGGTGCAAAAGAGATTTCACAATGTACAAATTATTTGATAATTAAGGGTTAAATTTTATGTTTGCTGAAATTTTAATTGACAATAACAAGTCATTTGGCTTACGTGGGGAATGTTTTGAAAGTTATTATTTTTAAATCGTTTGATATCAATATATAAATATGTAAATATGAATATATATTTCAAGGGCTTATAATTATAAAATAGATACGCGTAACTGAATAATAGATACATATATTTCTCTTTCGAATGTGAAAGTGTTTTTTTTTTTCTAAAAAGTTACATTTTCTGTGTTTTTTGTAAACTTAATAAATTTTAAAAATTTAATTAACCTAAAAAGAAATCAAAAGAAATTTTGTAAAATCCTTGGAAATAAGTGGAGCAAAAACTAACAGAATAAATTTTTAAAAACCCATCAAAAAATAATACTAGTGGATTATTTTAGCGGGAATTTTTTTACTCGGTAAGATTGATAAGGATGTGCCGTAGGGACTGGGTTTGAATCTCGAAGAAGACATGGATGTTTGTAAATGTATAGTGGCTGCGCGGCATGGGGGTACTCTAAATACCCGTCGAGCCGCAAGTCATCTCGTGAGGTTGGTGGAAGGGGAAGAGAGGTAGGAGGCCCCTGACCACCCCCAGAGTGTTCTCCCTCCAAATTGGGGTGGAATCAAGCCAAATAGTACTGTCTCCTGTATGGTGCTCAAAGCTAAGGATAACGACAGACGCGTCACTTAGCCATTTGCCATGATGAATTTCGTGGGCCTCGATCTGGCCTTTGCCGATCAGGTGGCGTTAGTAACAACAATAACAAGATTGATAAAAATTGTGTGTATTTGATTGAAACAATCATAGCTTTATTAATAATGAAGCACGTTCAATCAAACTACTTTTAAAAAACTAAGTTCACAGTAGACCACATTTATAGATAAATATTACTAAAAATAACTTTTAACCAATTTTTCGATACGATATTACTAAAAAAATATGTAGCATCCATGCTGTTAAAATAAATAAAATCAGAAAACATTTTGTTTGATTTAAAAGGTTTATTGCATGAATTTTGTACTCATAATCTCGAGCTTCAAATTTATCACAAAACGCGTTTGAATTGATTGTGATTCAAATATTTTACTATAAATATGGAGTTTTACTTAAATGTGAAAAACAACAACCCTTTTCTTAGTATGAGACTCGCTATTTAGTGAGTGAGTGAGTGAATGTTAACGTCACACTGTTCAACTGCCCGAGGGCTTTTGGTGACGGACTTCGTAATTTTGAACCATGGTCAAGTGACGAGGACAACACCTGAGCTGGAACTACCCCTCTACCCAACGGTAGGACGTTTGAGTTCTCGACAGATTTAAGGGCTGCGGTAACCCAGTAGTTAAGGTATCGGATCATAGCAGGCATGTCATGAGTTCGAGCCCAGTACCACTAAAGATCCTCCGTGTAGAGGTGCGATGCACGTTAAATCTGTCAAAAGCTCAAACGTCCTCCCGTTGGTGTGGTAGTTAGGAGAGTTGGGTTCCAGCTCAGATGCCGTCCTTGTCACTTGACCATGGTTCAAAACTACGAGGTCCATCTCCAAAGGCCTTCGTGTGGCTGAGCAGTGCGACGTTAATATTCACTCACTCGACAGATTTAACGTACATTGTGCCCTTACACGCCGGGTCTTTAGTGGTATTGGACTCGAACTCGTGACGTTGTGATGTCCCTCCCCTTGGGAGAACATCTCTCGAAATATCAGCGTGAGCCAGAGGCGTAGGATTAACGAAAGAACTAGAATCAAACATTATCTTAATATGACTTTACCAAGATATTCAACTTAAACCTTTAACAAATTAAATTATAATAATTAATATGAGAGAATTTGCGATGGCAAAATACGCAACACACAATATATATATTTACTTAATAAGACTTAATCTATTTCAGACCATTATCAATAACTGGACCGCCTAATCACTGATTCTAATATTAAATAGTCAATCCTACCTTATTACAGCTTGGAGAATTACTCTGTACTGACTTATGTTCAATCTTGTCTTTACTTGTATGCACTGGTGTGCAGCTTGAATTAAATATATATTCGACAACTTATAACTTCTAATCTCAGTCATGTAAAGCTCATTCAGACTTTAACCACGATTCATCTATTGGACATCAACTACCTGCCAATTTCCATCCACTATCACAAATTGCCATACATTGCTATTTCGTTTACTCTAAGTTCCGATACTTAAAAGCTTGTTCATTTGCATCTTTCATTCACGCTTCACTTCTTGTATTTGGTTGGTAAAGAGTTGTCATTAATTCTGGCCCAAAGAACTCAAAGGAAAGACACATGAGCCCGTCACAACGTGTCAGCCACGATCCGATACCTTGACCACTAGGCTACCCTGTTCACACACATTTGCTATTTAACTAACTTCACAGGAGTAATATTTTGCAGCTTTGGGATAACAGTTGAATTTCTGTGTAGGAAAGATTGCAAGCATAGAGCAGAAATAGCAATGAACGAAGATAATCAGGTTATTTACGAAATGTTCTTTCTTATTACATCATAGCTTTTGTTTGTAAATTTACCTTTTTATTCGTAATAGTATTTTTCCATCAATATTTATTTCAGAAACTGATTAATATTAATCTGAACAAGTTAAATTTGCAAGAAACACTTCTGAGTTGAAAAGAATATATTTGTTGTTAGAAGTTGAACGTAGTACGTCTCTCTCCGTATTTCTTTGTAAAAAGTTCAAACTGTTTTGTGAAAGATTCAATTTGATGCTGAAAGAAAATAAGTTTGGTTGAGAATTGAATTTTAAATGCAAACTCCCTATTTGCAGTAACATTTCACACATGCAAGACTTTTCTTCACGTTCTTGCATTTCAAATATATTGAAATATGAAGGAATCCTCATAGGAGATCTTCGGTGATTTTAAAGTAGACTTGAACGAGTATTTTCTTGCAATGAGCAAAGTGATTTCTACATAGATCGAAAACAAAATTTCTGACTAAGGTTTTTCTAAAAGCACAAAATACATTCAACTAAACTTACTCATTATATGGTGAGAAAAATTGTAGATGTTAAGATATCGGAACACTTTGAAATGACCAAATTCGGTCAAAATACAAATATTTTTTTAATTGAATAGAGCTATCTTTTGGCTTTACAAGACATACTTTGTTTTATTTCTACATTATCAAGAGGTCAAGTTAAAATCCATTTTATGAAATTAGAAAAACCGGAAGGGAGTTTTTAATCAATCAAAAAGGGGCATTTAAAATGGCTCAAAATCTACTATTGTGATTCTGATAACTCAAAATATTATGAATGTATTTCTATAAACTTTTTGAGCCTGATCTGATATTTTATTTCTAGAGAATATACTAATTTTTTTATATTGTATGAATATTTTTTGAGTTATGGTCAGTTATATTTAAAAAACGGTCTCGTATATAAAGAATGTCCCATTTCCTATAATAATTACTCTATCAGCTCTAAAAATTTTAAACTTTAATAAAACATTACAATTTTAGTATATTTTCAAAAAAATGCATCTAATTTGTTTTAGTAACACTTCTACTGGTATAAGTTTATTATTTTTTTTCTTTACATACTTTGAAATTTTTCTAAAATATATTACTAAAATTTCACTTATAATAGTAATTTTTGTAAGATGCAAGCATGTTTTAAAAAATATTATTATACATAGACAGTTAAATATTAGTAATTATTGGTAATGATTCCTATAAAAAAACCTTTATACTGTTTTAGAATACTATTTTTTTAAAAAAAATTATGGACGCGTGGAATATAACGTGTTCGGATACCTTAACCCATGTGTACCCATAACTTCTAAGGCAGGGGTACTCAACCTTTTTTTCTGCTGGGCCACATGCAAATGTCAGTTATTTCACGCGTGCCGCATGCATAGGTTAGTTATTTCATGCAGGCCGCAACATCAAAATAAATGGGGGAGGGTGGGAGAAATGCTTTAAGATCAAGATAACATTGGGTATTTAAAATGTGGAAAATTGATCTTAGTAATACAATTCCTGTATTTTGCATTTTTTTAATTATTATTTTTTTATATTTTTTTTTATTTTTGTTACTAACACTAAATTATAAGCATTTAAAAAACACTACTTCACAATTTATGCATCAGTAAATGTTTTCATATGATTACCAATAATATAACAAACTTCATGGGATGTCTTTGTTACCGCTGGGATATTACCACTGACAAAACACTCTGTTGCTGTTGCAAGGATCATTCAAGAAAAAGCCTATTTATCACCTCTTGAAAGAGATCTTGGAGGAAAAGTGTCATTGAATGATTCCTGTTTATTGGTACTTTTTGAATTCACCACTTTCATGACAATTACTGATCCATGTTTGTTTTTCACAACAAAATAGTCAGCTTCCCAATCGTCTTGAAACGTTATATTTTCTTCGAATATTTTTTGCTTGCAAGGTATGAAAGATAGTTAAAAATTAATTCCACCCACTGTTCATTCCACTGTTGTCTATTATCACTAACCGTAACTGTTCCAAATAGAAAAACAATATCAATTTCTACCCGTACGACAGCGACAGTAAAAACCAAAACTGATATATTTGATTCTTGACAAAGAATTCCCCCTAAATGTTTTATACAATGTTCTTAAATATGTGAATTTTTCAGTGCAATGAGCCATGATAGGGCCCCTTAAAAAGGTTCGGTGGGCCGTATGTTGAGTTGAGTATGGCTGTTCTAAGGAACTGATTGTTTCTTATCGTCTTTTGAAACAAGACGAGATCTATAGAAACGATGATCTCATAATTTTAAACCTCAATAAAAAAACGAGGAAATCACTCTCTGAACGTCCACATCATGCTAACGTTAGGACATTGAGTGAGACAGATTTAACTAACATTAGCCCTTCTACATGATGGGTCCTTAGGACTTGACAGAAATTACGCCAGCCACGAACGAATTTGCAACGATGATCGTTCAGCTACTATGACCGTTATAACATTTCCAGTTTCATTAATAAAGATAAAGAAGAGATTTTCTTAGAAAGTTAGTGAATGCTTTCTGTTGTTTAACAAAACTTAAGAAGCTGTCAAAATTTTTTTTACATTCATGTGTTCATAAATGGCATGTGTCGAAAGGCTAACATTGTGTGTTCTATTAATAATATTAGTGAAGAAATAACTATTAAAAAAGGTATTGAAGAAACCAAAGATTTCTATATTAACTGTAGAAATTGTAATTGTAAGTTTGCCTAATATTAAAATATTTAAAAATAGTAATAATTTGTAGGACAAGATATGCATTCACAGGAGTCTAAAATGCGTAATGATATTTTATACAATACAGTTACATAATATACTAGAGAATTGTGTTGTGGGTTTATTTCCTCAGTTTTTTTTCTTTCTGGTATTCTATGATGCAATTATCATGTTAGACATCGTATTTATAAAATGTTATTCCAAAATATTATTGTCAAGTAAAGAACATTCAATAAAAAGTTCTTCAGGAATTGGATACTTCAAAAGAGCTCACATTTATGTATTGTTCTTCTCTGTAATATATAGACTATTTATAAATACGAAATATTTATTGATTGCTGATCATCAAAAATACAACACCAAAAAGGACACACACACACACACAAGAGATGTCAAAAAATAATTTATTACAGTAATAACACTCAATACAATAGTGATATGTTGGAAATAAAGCCCTCTCCAAGGTGAGGAAGACAAGAAAATCAGCTTTTAAAATTGACACCATAGCTGGCTATAAGAGTCGATACACACTCTTTAGTATCGAATAAATAAGAATAGATGCCTTGTTGGAGTATGGCAACCAATGCTGACTCTACACATTGCCAAAGCTAAACACAATAATGGCGGGTGATGTGCGCTAGTGCATGGATTTGTATGTTGAAATGTGGTCACAGGCAAGTTCTGAAGAATCGGGAAGAAAACAGGCTTTGAAGCGTTGGAATGCTAACTTTATGATTTGTCAATGTGTTAGAGATGGTGTGGGAGGAAGGTCTTATACCACCTCAAACCATTGAACTGGCTATAGGACCAGTGTGGCAATGCATAAGACAACAATTAAGAAACCTCTCTTTTCAAGGGTCCCAATATTTTAATCCGAAAAACCTGTTTTTGTAGAAAAAATCATGACTCATTTGTAAAAACGTCTTGTCATTCTGTTGTCGTTTAACGGCTGCACTTTATAAACAAAGATAAAAGCAAGAAGGAGCACCTTGTGGGAATTTCACAAAGTTACAAACAACAACGAATGGTGCTTGCGAACACACCAATTGTTTTGCAACAGTTTGCATTTATTGTGGTGCAGCTCCTGACGTGGCAAAACGATTCCCTTTTGTCATGTACATAATATGCTCATCATTATCTGTAGTAGTGCTAAGATATTAGAGTAATGAGAGAGGATAACCAGTCTTTCCCTCTAGCATCCATCAACTACATATCCACATCGCACTTTTGCTTGGTTAGGATATGCACATTATCACCGATTTCTTTAAAGAATAATCCACATTACCTACAGACAACAATTTTTCCTATGTAAAATTTAAGAACATGCTCGAATGCCACGCTCTTATTCCTCATCAATGCATATTGAAACTGCTCACACAAACCATTCTATTTCCCTTTTATACTTCATTTTTTGGTAGTGCTACATGTAATGCGCACCTGAGCGGAATTTCTAAGTATTTACGTCATCTGTCAAGGTATTCGAAAATGATCGGTATGAGTAATTTCTCACGGATTGGATATTTCTTTCAGGGTTGCATTTTTTTTACTAGCAGTGTGTTATCCTCTTCATTGCTGACTAATATTTAGTGAAATTTGGAAGATCGAAAAGAACTTTGTTTTTCGTACAACTGAAATTTGAAACCCCTATAATGTAAAAAAGACAAAAATGCTTCTTACGGAATATCACTTTACATAATAGCAAATTTTTCACGTGAGCAATTATTCAAAACCAATTATGTAGGAGTTTGAGCCTTTCATTTTGATTCTATTTCGTTCTGCCTTCGACAGCCTATTTTAGAATTAAATCTTAACTATGAAATACGTCAAAAAATCAAATAATGATTTCACTAATCAAAAAGAATGATCTGATTAAAGAATTAAATTTAGCATATTTTAGCCAAGTCAAATGTATCTTGTATATCATTGTAACATAATTTATTGTAATGCGATTAATTCATTTGATTTACCTAAAAGACTTATCCGTTTTTAATTTTAGATTAAAATCAGTAATGAGAGAAACGAAATGAATCACCTCTAAATCAGTTACATTTTGACTTTCATATCCAAAGTAAGGATTATTTCCTTTCTTAAAATCCTCACGAAATTGAAATATTTATTGTGCAGCACAACAAATAAACAAGGTGCAAAGCAAACTTTAATTATTTCTTTAAACATGTCTGTCTTCTGCTTAGATTCTAATATTCACACGAAGTGTCGCACCTACAATATGCCTCTCAAGAACCTTGAAATCAATTAATTTTAATATAGCTGTAATGTTTGGGAAATCCTTCAAAACTTATCGTTTTAAGCATTACTGTTGAAGTCAACATTGTAAAATTTACTAAAGAACTTAAAACACATTTGTGATGAGAGAACAAATATATGGCCAAGAATATTAATTAGCTGGTAGAACGCAATAAGTGCTTTGTGTTCTACGTAATCCCAGAAAGGTATTTACTGACGTAGAATATGTGTTTGAGTATTTCAATTTTTCCCTACACGGTTAAATATACATTGACGTTATAATCTCTTTCGTTGTACGGTTCATCAATGGAATGTTACACAAACGTAACGCATATTCCATTTAATTGTATTAATGGAAGTTTCTATCGCTAAAACTAACGAGAAATTCAATTTCTATGAAAGATTTAAATCTCTCTCTCTCTCTCAGTTATTCTATATGATTAGTTAAAGGAGTAGAAGTTTGTTTTGGAAAATGTATTTAGTTTGAAGTCAACTAACTTCAAAAGCATATTAATTATAATTTGATAAAAATGTTGAGTGGAAAATACAATACAAATAAAGAAATTAATCTCTTATTTTAATAATCTTTGGAAAAACATTTTTTTAATCTGACCTTTTGGTTTACTTATGTTTAAAAAATTGCTCATAACTTGCAATTATTAATGCCTAATTTATTAAGTAAAACGTTTAGATTAAGACATCAAAAAATTATAATTGGGAAAAGTTTTATTTATACGATTAAGCAACTGAAAAAGAAACTTTATGTTGAGCATCTCTTTAATAAATGATTAAAATCTTATTTTCAGTTTATTTGAAAGAATTTAAATACAATTTGCAATGGTAACTTCTCCTCATGTTTGTTGAGGTAGAGATCTCGCTGATAGTTGGGGTTCCTGGGGGATAGAAAAGTCATTAAATCCAACTTGAGATGATTACAAACAGATATTTCTAATAATTTACTTTTAGTAATTTAAACTTTAGCAATGAGTACGCGATATGTGGCAACACGAGCCAAAGAGCATACATATATTGTATTTATTTGAAATAAGAAGCAACCTATCCCAAGCTTGAAGAAGAAATATCGATCTCTTAACTTTCAAGAAGCTACGCAACTATAATTCAGGAACTAATTGTCACCCAACCGATATAGAGGTTAGCGACGTTTACTGCTTTGCCGTAGGGCCTGGGCTCGAATCCTGGAGAAGGCTCAGATATTTGTAAATGTATAGTGCATTTTCGGCATGTGGTTGCTCTAAATACCCGTCGAGCCACAAATCCTCTAGAGAGGTTGATGGAAGAGGAAGAGAGGTGGGAGGCTCCTGATAACCCATAGGATGTTCTCTCTGAAAATTGGGATGGAACCTAGCCAAAACTTACTGTCTCATGTATGATGCTCAAAGCTACGGCTAACGATAGGCGAGTATCTAGCATTTTGCTGCGATAAATTATCTTGATCTGACATCGTCACACAGTAACAATTGCAACAACAACAACTGGAACTAATTAATATAGAAATATCGCTACAACATCTTCTGTTCTCCGAATCATCTTTATTATAATCAATCTATCTGAGTATTTAAACATTATTCGGAAGCTACGTTCAAATTTGTATGAAGACATTTTTCTAGCGTAAAGATCTAATTTGGCTGGACGAAAGAAAACTTGAGTTAGAGAAGATAGCCCTCACAGATATTTTAACTCTTCTTGTCTTACAGTAACCTCTTGTGTATTTTTATTAATTAAAACAAATGATTTACGAAATGTCATATGTTCCAAGTAATTAAACTTTGAGTTGTTCTTTCTTATGGCATTTTTTTTCCTTCAGAAAATTCTACTTCAAAATATTCTATCAAGTTGTTTGATTAAACGGTCTTAAATACTATCGTGTGTGTGTGTGAGTGAAATCATTTATATTTCTCTTAAAATATCTGAATTTTTTATGTTTTTCAAGAAATATGACGAATGTATGAAACGTATGAAGTAAAATATTAAGTAACACATTTTAATAAAAATAAAATAAACATTATAATTAAGAGTGAAACACAAGTGTTAATTCTTGAATGTCAAGATTGTATAAACTGTATTGAATATCAATTTGCACTTAAAACGAAAACTGTTTATTGTAATTGTTATTTTTTAAATAAAAACAATAAAAACGTCTTGGATAACACTACTTTTTATAACAATGTTTCACAGTATTTCAAGATTTCCCTTAAGAAACCAATTGATATACATTCTTTTATAAAATTTAATCTGCGATTTCATTAATTATATTTCATACGTATTACCTGACATTTTTTTAAACGCAAAACACAATTTTTTAAATGCCAGAAAATGAAGAGACTTGACAAGTGGACAGAAATAGAAACGAACAATTGATGAAGTTTATTTTGAAACGATCAGGTAACACAAAAATTGAACACTACAGATCAGTAAGTTGTATGGCAACCATGGATGGCAAGAGACGAAGCAAAAGGTCTAGGAGCATAATCAGTGAGAGTATAAATTTTGTCTTAGGGGGCTCTTCCTTTCCTGTCAAGCGTTTGCCACACTTCTGAATGTAGTGGAGGGGTAGAGCATACAAACAGTGCTTAATTATTTATCATACGTCTTTTCATAAGGCTTATCATACATCCGAGATAAATCCAAAAAGTCCTGGATTTTAGTGCTGTCCGGAATAATGCTTCAGGGATGTTGAGAATTTTATAATTGCCGAGGACTTTTTTTAATGTTAGACTTGCCTGTTCCAACTCCAGTTTTTAAATATTGAGGGAAGAAAGGTTCGTTCTGGGTACCTTCCGTTCCGAACGAATGCGAGTACTTAACCGATCACGCCAAAACGATCGTCTTGGCGTGATCGGTTAAGTACTCGCGTTCGGAACGGAAGGTACCTAGAACGCGTGAACCTTCCTTCCTACTTTGGTGACCCGGACGTGATGTTGTTACTAGTTCATATAGATATCACACCGCCACATACTCTCCTGTCAGTGTTTCGGCGAATAGGCAATCGAACGATACCATATTCGTGGCGAGTATGTAAGCAGTTGCAACACTTGATGGGTTGCGTCATTCATGCGTGACGGCTTGAGAATTGAGTCATTTGTGTGACGGTTTGATTGCGTCATTTATGTGAGACGGCTTTGAGAAGTAACGGCTTATTTGCGTCAACGTTTGACGGTTAGGTTACTTTTGCGGTGGATAGATGGTGCCACGACAGCGGCGCGAGAAGGGTGCGATTCAGATCACGGCCAGGGTCACCAATGAAGGAAGGAAGGTTCGTTCTGGTTACCTTCCATTCCGAACGAATGTGAGTACTTAACCGATCACACGCCAAGACGTCGTCTTGGCGTGATCGGTTAAGTACTCGCGTTCGGAACGAAAGGTACCCAGAACGAACCTTCCTTCCTACAATATTATCTATCGGTTGTGCAAATTTAATACTATATAGATCTGAAATTCGAAATGTTATGCATTCTAAAAGAAAACAGTAATGTTTAGAAAAAAAATATTTTCAAAGGTAGACAATTTTTTATAATTTTAGTATCTAAAACTTAGAGATGTGTGGAGAACTAGTTTTTATGGTCAATAAGTATACGTTTGAAAAAGTGCACAAGTTGTTAAAGAAAATGTAAAGGTTCCATTAATATGGATCATCTATTTGAAGAACATACATTGTTAAACCACGTAATTGAAAACCAAAAGGAGATTGCCATTGTAGTCTTGAAAAACTATTAGAAACTAACTACCGAAAAAAAAATATGAAGCAATGTTTAAAATACTTCAAAAGACTGATATTTCATATCGTAATACTTAAAAAAATAGTTGAGAGAGAGAGTTTGTGCTATCTCTTAGCGTAGGATATCTGTTGCAGTCTAAACAGTTTTTTCAATAACGGAAAACATTTGATCTGCTGAAAAGTGAAGACCTTTAATGTATACTATTGAACATCTATTAAATGTTAAAATGAATTCAGAACTTTCCTGTTGTAAGTTTTATCACGTAATTAATTGAAACATACCGTTTCTTAAAAAAATGATGTCTTTTGAAAATTAAAACTGATTAAATAAGTTTTAATGTTTCAGTAAACCATTTATAATTAAAGGAATTTCAAAAATATGCTCTAGGTTGAAGCCCCCAAAATGCGGTAAATCCTACTCATACTACAAAATGGCGTCAGAAGTGGCTTGTAGGGCCCCTCATTGCTTGTCGATGGTTGTGTTTAGCATAGCATGATGACGTCGGTTTGGCAATGTGTGTGTGTGTGTGTGTGTGTGTGTGTGTGTGTGTGTGTGTGTGTGTGTGTGTGTGTGTGTGTGTGTGTGTGTGTGTGTGTGTGTGTGTGTGTGTGTGTGTGTGTGTGTGTGTGTGTGTGTGTGTGTGTGTGTGTACGAGAATAATATGAGGGCTTACAACCGGAAAATTATATACATTAATAAGGTACAAATGTGTGTGCGCGCGCGTTCGTGTTCGTTTTAAATGTTAAAATATTGTCTTCATTTGTGTTCTTCATGAATATGTTACATTATTATATATTTTTCTGTTTATTACATAAAATTAGGAATAATTTGATCTCGTAAAAAGAGTACTACATTGTCTGTTGAATTTTTCAGAAAAATGTAGCGACAAATTGTAGTATCGCGTGACTTAAATATAACAATTATACTTATTTGTCAATATTAAATTCTGAAACAAACAGAACAACTTGTTTACTAAAAAGGAAAATAGTGGTTGAAAGGCATTTGGTCTTAACAACAAAATATAATTTTTATTCTTTCACATTATCTGAACTCTTTCCTTAAGAATCCCTGGAGAACGGTGTCACGCAACCATTGCAGTGAGGGAAGTTCATATCCTTTACTAAAGGACTTTGAAATGCTTTCCTTTTTTTACGGTCAGACAATATTGTTTTACTAACGTCAATAATCCTTTCTTCTGCTTTGTTCCATAATGTATTAGTACGATTCACTTTTTGGCCACAATGTTTAAGTGCTACATGGTAGTGTGCATTTCATGCCATTTAGATTAATTATATTTTTCGAGATTACAGCATAATATGAAACGTTTTGCACACTAAAGTACATTCTGTAGGAGAATGACTCCCTCATTTTATCATTCACTCACTCATGAATGTTGAAATCTCTGGAACTATTAAACATACAGACTTGAAATTCGGTAGACATATATATGTATGTATGTATGTCTCACAAACTACTAAAGACAAAAACAGGCCAAATGCATCAAAAGATGGGTAATGATCCAAAGAATCCATTTGGACCTTTTTAAACCCAAAATTACCAGAAATTAAAAAGATACGAATTTTAAAAACATTAAAATCCCTGATTGGTCTACCTCTTTATGCCGTCTGTCGTATAGAGATTTCGGAGGACGACAGAGGGAATACCCCCATTTCCGTCGATTTTAAAACAGTCATTTTTCCTTTCATGTCGATATCATACAAATGCTATTCAGGAATCAGAGAGGCCATTTGTTTTATCAAAACATGTTTTTTTATTCCTTTTTTTTCAAAATGACAATATTTTACTTTTTTGCGATTTCTTTTTTTTTTCTTCCAAAAATGAGTTGAAAGAATGTTTCAACAGCTCTGCATCTCTCACTTATTGTAGTGATCATTCGAACTAATGCCTTGAAAATGAGCTTGCCTTTCTCTTTCAGATCCGGTTGCTTAAAAAACCAGATTCCTTTTTTTTCAAGCGATTTTTTAAAAATTACTCGAAATTCGACTTAATCACTTGACAAATGAACAATGTATAGTCCTTTAAGACCCAACGCGCATGATCGTGAGGGTTAGATATTCTTGTACATTTTTGCTTCTGGAAGAGTCGTATGTAAGAAAAGCCCAAATCGAACGATTTAGCGGGTTCACACACGCACAGAAAGTGCAAAGTAACACTTTTTATCAATAAATGGTGGTTGTAGTTCATGTTTTACCTTCAACTGGCAAATCTAGCTTTGTTTACAAATACAACGAAAATATGTCTTATTTTATCTGTTTTAAAAAGGTAATTATTAATATATTTCTAATTGCTTGGATACACATTTTTGTATTAACGTTTAGATAATTATAAAATAATAATTATACTCGATTAATGTTGCTTGCAGGGCTCAGGATTTCGTTAACCGTGCGATTGTGTGACTTGTGCGTAACGTAAATCACTGCAGTTATAAAGGTAAGTGCTTGCCGTATGAGTTTTCCTTTCTTTTTCAATAATTTTAATGGAAGCCTAATAAAAAAAGGAAATATATTGTTATATAATTAATACCATATGACCTTAAAAGTTGCCATGAACGAGGACCTTTTTCTTTCTCTAATTAATTTTTGCAATTAATTTTCTTTTTCATACATTTGTTGAGAGGTATGGCATTTTCATCCTCTACACAGATATCTGCCACCCAAAACACACACATCCCCCCAACCCCGAAAAAAACTGTTTTTTCAGGTGGGAGTTGGTAAAGAGTAGTTTGAATTTATTATTATTTTTTTTTTTAACTAATAAAATTTTCAGATACATTTTATTATTTTTCGTTGAATACTACGCTAACTTTTTTAACCCAAAGCTTTGGTAGGTGCTAGAAGGGAAATATAATTATCACACAAGAAGAAATTTTGCAATTGATGTATAAATCAGATTCTGAACTTAGATGATGACTATGCTCGCGGACAAAATTCAGATGAAAGAGATGAGAAGAAAAACATGGAAATATTTGTAATAGAAAGAAAATTTTGGATTATTCTTTACCATCAAAATCTCTTAAACGCATTTATTTCATTGTTTTAGCAGTAGCAAATTCTTGGTTTCAGTGCAAACAGGAGGCAATAACAAATAAAATTCTTCCGAAAAATCAAAATTGATCTCCTAAGTTAGAGATAGCTGAAGTGTTAGCAGCATGTGCACCTATTAACAAAAATATTTTAACGTGATGAAAAGGACAGTGGTGAGAATTTTATTTGAATTAAATTTGTTTCTTCTATCAACCCAGAGCTAAAGCATATATAACTCGTAAAATTTCACAGGTAAAACCCAATCCTCGCGATTATGCGTGTTCTATCCAGGTTTCAGGGGGAAAGCGAAATTATTTTATTATTATTTTTTCCATTGTCATTGGTGTCAATATAATGTTTATAACCAGAAAAACTTTAGAATACACGAAACTTTTTCCCCGTGTTAGAAATCTTATTTTCCGCTTCTTAACTAAAGATTGAGTGAGTGAATATTAACGTCGCACTGTTCAGCTACACGAGAGCTTTTGGCAACGGACCTCGTAGTTTTGAACTATGGTCAACTGAGGAGGAGATTTAAGTATTTTTCAGTGTATATTAATTTTGTTTGCTTATAAATAGAGCAAACATATGCTAATTATGAATTTTGTCTAGTGACTGAAAGATTTCATTGATCATGAATCGCTTACAGCTGGTTTGCATGCATTAAATATTTAGCACACTTTCAGATCCAATACTGAATCTAGTTTGGAATAGTATTATTTGTTTCAGCTTTGATAATAAACATTAATCAAACAGAAAATTTTGATTGAGAAGATATTTATTTTACCACAAATAAATTCAGTTTTGTAAAAAATTGCTTAATTGTTACCCGTTTATATTATTTCAACGTACATTGATTCTAAGCGATAGAAACAACATATTTTTCCTTTTTGAATGTCAGATAGTGTTCCTTCTAATGCTGGAAATGTAGGCAGACATATTTTCTTTTGCGTCAGACAAAAGCCCATTACCAAGAGCACATTGTTTAGAAAGCTATCGTAAAGTATTCCTTTTCACTTTTTTGAGAACTGACTAGCTACTTTCTAAAGCTCTATATTGCGATATGGAATGATCTACAATATGCGTACCTTTTTATTGCTTTTAATGCTAATTGTGTAATATCGAAAACAATAAATATATATGATCTCATTTGATATTGTTATTAAATATAATAAAAGCATCGAATGTGTAAAACATCTAAATATTTCTATGGTATGTAATTTTTTTTTCATAACTGTAGATTCTTATGATTGAAGTAAAAGACATTGTTATGCAAAATTAATTTTGCCATGTTCCTCGCATTTCTTAAAAATAAATTTTGCGAACTAATATTTGATTGCCATGAATTTTAGTTTTACAAGTATTTAACGTTAATTTACGTAAAATCGAAGAGGATAAAAAATCACTGAAAAGAAATCATGATCAATGAGATATAGAGCAAATTAAAAGGAAGAACAATGTGTTCATAAACAAAATAACTTCGTCATTCAATTCACATTACTTATGTCCGTTTTATATTGCTAAAGCTCAATGCATTATCTTTGAGAGACGATTGCAGCTACACTTTCTCGTTTAATGTGCTTCCACAAATGCTCAATACTAGAGAATTTGTCGATAGTGCTTCATGCAATCAAATGGATTGTTGTACATTTACATCGCATTCAGAAGCTACATGAAGGATATTTGAGACGTACCTCGTAATGTTAAACCTCAGTCAAAGGACGAGGACGACACCTGAGCAGGCACACAGACTCCCCTAATCAGTGTCTTATTTAAGCTGTGGCCTGCGAAGCCTTGGGCTAAGGCTGCAAATTTTTAAGAGCGTAAGATTTTCGAAGTGACAAAAATTATAAATCAATTTTGTTTTTTATCAACTCTAAAACTGAATTTTAATCCTTTTTTTCTCGCTTTCACAAGCTCAAAATGTCAATATTAAAAGGGTAGAATAATTTTTTCAATAATTAATCGTGTAAATAGTAAAATTTTAAGTGTCCAACAGATAGGTACTAAAAATTTTTCCGTTATGTATAGCATTTATCTCTCTCTATAATGACGTTAGATATTTCATAAAATTTTTCTTAAAAAATTTTAATGTAGCATTTGTTTGCTCATCAGTGTTACACAAAATATTAATTTACTATATTTAATTATACCTTTGTACGGTTAATTTCAAAAACTGTATTAATATTTTTTTTAATCTCGCATAAAAATTTTATAGTCTTACGTAATGTGAGGAGTACATAATTCATGCCTAAATTTAATACCTAAATTTAATTCAAATTCATTATTACTATTCGTATTATTATTATTATTATACAAAGGCGTCAAATTAACATGGGTCTAGGGGGCCATAGAACCTAAATCCGTCTCTGTTCCTAACTTCCACATCATATGAACGAGAAAACTTTCAGCTTTTTGAAAGATTTAAGGTGTATCCAACTACTCTAAAATCTTGATTTTTTTCAAAAATTGACAATTTTTAATGATTTTAGTTTATAGACAGTCTTATTAGCTTTATAAAATACGAAGTTATTTTATTTTCCATTCACTAGAACAAAAGCTGCAAGTGTTTTAGAAGAAGCATAGATGCCAAATTTTAAAATGCGTTTTATTCGGAATGTATGTGTTTTTTTTTTGGAAAAACTTTGTGTATGTTCTGTATAATAGTAGAAATGTTTTAACCTTCAGGTTTATCAATAACTGTTATATTAAAAATATTTACAGTCCTTTATGTGAATATAATCACTGTTTTTAAGCAATTTCATATACCGTAAAATCCGGCGTATAACGCGCACCTATACTTTCGAGCTGCACTTTTTAATTTTTAGGTATGTTAGCCATACAACGCGCACCTCCTTTTTTACGAAGAAACCTGAAATGTACATATGCAATGCTCATAAGTTTTGAAGTCATTTATTCGAGTTATTATTCCAAGTATAGAAAAAAATAGTATACCTCTAGAGCTACAACCATTTAAATTCACAAGGGGGGAGTGTCACTTCTTTTAAATAAACAGTATTTAGATTTATGTACAAGTCTAATTTTTTTCTATGATCATCTTTTTTTTAAAGCTCTCACTTTTATATCCGGCGTATAACACGCACCCGTAAATTTCAATCTTATTTTTTTGTGTTATAAGTGCGTGTCATACGGTAATAACTTTGAGAAAGTGGTCTAGTTTTTGTAAAAATTAAAATAACTCTTATTTTGAATGTCCTTTCAAAATTGAATACCAAAATAACACATCAAAATTAAAAAATTGAGAATTTGTTCATAAATTTTTTGTACAGAGTGGGTCGCGTTTGTGAATTTTTTTGAAAATTTTTACCCATTTTAGTAACAATAATTTATTTTCCTGTTCTTAATTTTAGCATTTTTTCTTAAAATGTACTAATAATTCTAAAAACCACAAAAAAAAATTCCATATCTCCACTTTTTTTTAAAAAAAGTTGTTGCAAGTAGTCCGATACCTTAATATACGTCAGCCTCTCTACGCGGTGGATCTTCAGCGACACAAGTTTTAAAACTCGTGACCCCGACCACGAGTTCACGGCCATGACCACACATCATATGTTTCAAAACATGATACAAAATATTGTGATTTAGTCATAAGCATTGACTGCGGAGCGAGTGAGTGAATATTAACGTCGCACTGTGTTCAGCTACACGAGGGCTTTTGGCGACAGACCACGGTCAAGTGACGTGGACGACGCCCTAGCTGGAACTCCCTCTACTAGCTACCACATCACACCAACGGGAGGACGTTTGAGCTCTCGACAGATTTAACGTGCATCGCTCCCCTACACGGCAGGTCTTTAGTGGTACTGGGCTCGAACTCGTGACAAGGCCAGTCACGATCCGATACCTTGACCACTCGGTTACCGCGGCCTCTCATTGACTGCGGAAGCTGAGTAGAACCGATGAATTCGTGATCAACGTTGTCGAGTTCTGGTGTCATTGAAGAAACGCCGAGTAGAGGGGCCAATACACGTTAAATCTGTCAACTTCTAAGTCCTCACACTGGCGTAATTTGGAGAATAGGGTGGAAGCACGGGTACAATTTCCTCACTTAAATGAGGTTTTATGTTTGTGAAAACTCATCGCCAATAGTTCGCGCATTGTTTTGAAATGCATGGTTAATAATCATGCAAATAGAATGAATCAGTTTAATGCGCGAAAAAACAAGCCTACTTATGTTTTACTCTCTTCACAAATAAAAATTTGTTATTGCAAATTTATCATTTTTTTTCTAACTAGTGAAAAAGTAAGACTACAAGATGAAATTATGGAAAAAACAAAGAAATACATCTTTTTGCTCAATCAAACTGAATAAACAAAACTATTTTTTAATACTTTGTGAAGTAGTCTAAGAAATTGATTAAAACTAGTACCACTGACCTATACGAAAGACAAATTTCATTTTTCGTTTTACAACATCGTATATTGTTAAAAAAAAAGGTTTCAATCTCTTTAAACGCGACTGGATCAACAGCATTTTAATGCAGTATATGGATGAAATTGAATCTAAAAACAAAAACAAAAAAGAAGATAAAAGGATTTGTTTTTCTATACGCTGAAGCGTGTATTTTTATAGTTATTTTTTTCCGTAACATATTTAACCAACAGTTGTTATTCGTAAGCAATTAAACATGAATATAACACTCATTTTATTCCTAAAAGATCAATGAAACATGTTATTAAGTTTTATTAAAGCCTTAATAAACATAAATGTACTGTTATATTTACTTTATGCGATAATTCAAACAAACGGAATGTATCAAACAAAACAAAAATGCGATATCTTACTATTATTTTATGACACATAAGTCTCATTTTACAGCTTTGTACAAGAAGTGCACTTCATAGACAGAATTTAAAAATAAGAAGAATTCAATCGTTTTTCTTTGGGGCTATTTTAATCACATATTCTACACTTTAATTTCACTCTTAAGAATATAACTCTCAGCTTACTATTCCTTGAATCTCTTTTTATTTCTCTGTCAAAGTCTTTTCAGTCTAAATCAGGTATGGTGAACCAGTGGCACAATATTTTGGGCACTCCGATCAAAACAGTTTTCATTGTAGTTCAAAATAACAAAGTTCACTGTGAAGTATTACGAGCAGACGCGCATACACGTTTTTTATTGTCTTGCATTAGTTACGACGTGGACAACAATTGCTTATGATGCAAAGTTTGTGTACGATTTTTAACTGTTATTTATCATGGCTTGTTTATCATGTCAAAAAACAATGCAAGACAGTAAATGAAGCAGAGAGTTTCGAACTTGGAGGACTGAGAAATTTGGTACGATTAGTAAATGTGACAAACCGGTGTATGTTTTATGTTCTGGAACAATGGCATGAAGAATATTGTGTCTGTAAAACAGCATTTTGAAACCAATCCTTTTGTCAAAAAAGTGAATCAGAGTAAAAAGAATTAATTGCTTAGATGATTGCAATTCAGCATGTATTTTGATAAAATGAGCCTCTTACAATCATATTTTTATCATTTAATGTTCCACAACAAAAGTTACACTGTTACTTTAATTTGAATTACACGCATAGAACTAAAACATTAACATACAGAGCAAAATGAATTTTTTCGTAGTAAATAATGAGTTTTGACTTGTTTAAGTATTTAGTTTTATTATTTTCCCAACAATCACAAGTCAAAGTTATTTGACGGCACGTCTATACCTCATTAAACGTTTCTTTAGAAAAAATGGCACGTTGATCCATAAAGATTCGCAATCCCTGGTCTAGATGGTCTGCACAGGTACAGGTTTTTTTTCCCTTCTAACCCTTAGCTTGTTTTATACTTGGGATTTTCGAAAGCATTCAGAACATCATGTTTCCTCAAAAAACAGAAACATCGATTACTCTGACTGTGTTTTTGTTTCTATGAGACTGACATTTTTCATGACTTACTTTGAGCAGTGAGGTTCCTCGATAGATAAAAAATAATTG